>QEPC01007844.1:1223876-1240528 GCA_003113815.1 Sphenodon punctatus | reverse complement strand
GAACTGAGTAGGTCGGCACTGGTGCCGACCTACGAGAACCCGCGGCTGCGCCTGCGTGCTACAGGCTCAGCCGCGGGTAAATAGGGCTTCCCCAGGCCGGCCGGCTGCTGGCATGCTGCGCATGCGTGGCCCGGCAAACGCTGCTCTGCGTTGCCTGCCGAGCACCGACATGCTCTCCGCCGGGGCTGCCGCGCATGCGCGTGACACACAAGTTCAAACAAGGACTCAATGTGTATCGCCGCATCGTGCGCATGTGCAGCAGTCCGGGCGGGGAGCAAGTCAGCTTTCCGGCTTGAAACTGACAGGACGGGCCTTTTTAAAGGTCCTGTCCTGTGTTTGTGCAGGGTTTACAGCCCCGGCCCCCACCCGCATCATGCTGGAGACAGGGAGGCTGGGCTGAGAGACAGTCGTGACTCACTCAGCCTCCCTCTCTCCAACATGATGCACCGCGGGGGCCGGGGCTGCAAGCCGCAAGTTTGAGGTAGCGCTGGGGGCTGCCTTGTAGGGCACCGCCCCCAGCACCAAAGCAAGGGGCCGCCACTGCCATGGTGGCCATGAACTCACGCTCTGCTCCCCCAAGGTCAGAGTCAGTGTGGATGTTGACGTCCTCAAGACTATTGTCTTTGGGGACATCAACACCACCCCCAAAACCAACTCCACTAGAGCATGCAGGGAGGCTGATGCACAGGTAGGTGGACGGTAGGCAAGCAGCACTCCCAAACTGTCACCTGCCAAATCAAACACAAGGTGGAGAATCTCTATATCTGGTATGGGTTGCACTGGATACTTCCTCACTGACCATCGCTCCTTAAAAATCATGGCTACACCGCCTCCTCATCCCTCTGTTCATGGTTGATGTTGCACGGCATACCTGGCTGGAATAAGGTCAGCCAGAATAGGCCCCGACTCATTGTCCAGTCAGGTCTCTGTAATGAATACGAGATCAGCAGCATAGTCCAGGATTATCTCCTGGACAGTTGTTGCTTTATTGGCCACTGATCTCGCATTTAACAACACCAACACAGGATCAGGGGCCCTCTGACTAAGAACCACCTGCCCCTCTGCCTGGGAGGTAGCAAGCGGGACATGCACCAAATACTGCAATTCATTTAAAATTTGGAAGAAAAAAAGATTGCTGACCCTTGTATAAAAAATAACTAAGTCAGATACCAGTTTATCGAGACAAAAACAGTAAACTTTTTTTTTTTTTAAATTGCGTTGCTCAAGCCTATTCTCTACACTAATCAGAATTCAAATAGTATAGAAAGCAAATGCCACTCTGCTGTGCTAACAGCCATCAGACAGAATGATTACATCTACATCAATCATTTGGTATAACAGGAGTAAAGTCATTATAATGGAACGTTGTCAAAAGATCTTGAATTGGTCTTCTATTTAGCATTCTGTCATATAATATCTACAAGATTATTTTAGAGGCAGTCTTTCCTGTTTTGAAAATACAAGAATGTCTCTCCTCAGCATTTGCCTAGCAGCAGGTGACAAACTATTACCCAGTGACAATGCTATAGGAAAGTAGCATTGTTTTGTTCAGGGATATCTTTACAGAAAGGGAACATTTTATTGTTTCCATCAATAGCTTTTCAGATGGATTTGTTTGAAATTAAATAATCACATTCTATTTCAAATTCCAAAATTCATTCATTGCCCCTACATATGCCACACTGGTTTGGAAATTAGTCTAGTGGTTACTTGTATTGTGCAACAAGGAGAAGAGACCAAAAGAATCATAGAAGCAGATTTTTATAGACAAAAAGGTATGCTATGAAGGGGTTATTTGATGAAGGGTGGTTGCATGTTCGTCTATAGTATTCCATGGAAGACTGATTCCACTCTATGCAGCAGATGGGATCTTTTTTAAAGAGAGAGGTCCCATGAAAGCAAGATTCTAGATGAAGAATGTCTACATTTGGGGTTAACACGAGTGCTCAAATAAATAGGCATGTTTGCAAATGCTATTCATATTTTTGGATAGTCCACCAAATATCCAAATAACTTTTTGCCATGGAAATGATAGCTGCATATGCATTTATTCAGGTATTTTGGTTTGGTATTTCAGCTACTTGGTTTCAATGGTCGTTATTATTAGCATTAGCATTAAAACCATGTAACCAAAATGACCAAAGTGATTTAACTGAACTGAGATATGTTTTTGTTTATGATGGAAAGTGAGATGCAAATAGTGGTTCTTATCTACTTTGTTAAACCCAAATTGAAGCAAGTGAAATTGTTGGATAAGATATTCACTACTGATCGTCATTACAGCTCTGATTAAATGTCCATTAAATGGTGTATTTTCAACATGTTTGCTAAGCTGTGTTAGTTAACACATCCTAAAATCCTTGTGTAGGCACTGGCAGGCTAATACACCTTTAAATGTGAGATTGCTAACTGAAGTTAACTCTGGTGTAACCAGCTACCTAGGAAAAGTTTTTTAAATCCCTTTGCCCATCTACAGAAGAAGTTTAACTGATCTCTGCTAACACTTCTTAAAAGCACTTCAAGTAGACATGCCTCTACAGTGAGTTGGAATTTTTACAAAGGCCTCAGTCCTGCAGAGTTTGCAACTCACTTCACAGAGAGAGGGGAAAGGAGGAAGAGAAGAAAAGTAAGAGTGAGAACAGACTTTCATCCAAATGTCCATCAGCTCATAAAAGTTGTGGGGGATCCTTTTATTCCACAGTTGTCCCAGACAGAACCAGTATGTGGGCTTCATGCACCAAGTAATACCAATCATTTCATTTCAGCATGCTCTCTCTCTGTTTTGTCTTCCCCATATTGTGATCAGATCCTATTTCTACTGTCACTGTTAACTTTGCTGCTCTTGTGCACTTAACACTTTATCAGAGGTATCTCTTCTCTGCATCACTGCACTGTACCAATGCTTTCTATTGCTTCGATGCTACCTGCTCACATTCCGTCGTATTCCGGTGCTGCCACTTGGCCTCACTTCTCCAGTGTATTACTCAATTGCCTTTCCTTCAACCATCCTTGAAGACACACTCATATAAAAAACTCAATCATCAAAAGCTTTGCTTTGGAAATTTCAGACTCTTGAAGAAACAGCCAAAACGACTATTTTGTACATATCAGTTTTCTGCAGTTTGGCAACGAACACAGGTTAAATGTTTCTACGAAACTTCTGCACTTTGTAATTAATATTGTTATAATAAACATTGAAAAAAGTCACCCAAGTTTAGTTCAAAATGCCTTGGGACTAATCAATAATAATTTATTCTTTAGTATCCTGAGAGCCAGAAATAATGACATTAATATGACAGTAGTGCCAAGAAGCCTGAGGACCATTCTGCTCTGCAAAAAAAGTAGCTCCTGCTCCAGCAGGATTATAAACTGAGGGCCTGATCATGTAACCAGCCATTCATTTAGATATATGTGCTAATTCAGGACCCTAAACATTTTAGAAGTTGGATGACCAAGACACATATTACACTGAAAAAATGTGTGTGGGGGGGAAGTTAAAATATACAAGCACAATATGTAGGATAAATCTAGGGATATGACTGGAAATACCTCTTCCCACTTCATTTTCATTTTGAAAAAAATCCCTTCCATGGGTTTATGTGGAAAAGGGGGTTGTTGGCTGCTGTGGCAAGGGACAATTTCATAGGCCAGGATGCTGTGACAGCTATTGTCAGGTATAGGGCCTTTTGACTATCCACAAAGCCATCTTCCTAATTTCTGTACTAGCCCTCACTCTACAGGTCCTCCTCCTACGTACCTCTTCATTTCCCGCTGATTTACTTTGGGGTGTTTTTAGACAGATGCAGAGGCAGCCTGCCCCCAGAGCTCACTTCCACCTGCTTCCAGCCCTGTCTGGATCCAATTTAGATGGACCCAGCAGGTTCCCCTGGCTGTATTCCACTCACATCCACTATAGAGTTGTCGGCAATTGCCAGGTGGTCTAGGTTGGCACCCACAACTCTATAGTATTGCTTAGGCAATGGCTGGGCAGGAGGGAAACAGCAGTGTGAGTCCACCAAGAAAATGGACAGGAGTTCCACTCTGGACAAGTGCCGTGGGTTTGGCTGGCTAGCTCTGATGGCAGCACTCTGGGATGTTCCAGAGCACCACCAGTGGGGCTGCCTCAGAGCAGGCACAGCCTGCTAGGGATGTTCACCAGGTCCCCATGTCATTTTCATTTGTCATTTTCATTATTCAAAAATGTCATTTTCGTTATCGTTATTAACGACAATGTCGTTTTCATTTTCGTTATTGTTTTAATAATTTTTGTTAACATTTTCGTTATTGGTATAGATATAATTATCAGTAATGTTTTTGTTATCAGTATTGTTATTCGTTATCAGTATTGATACTGTTTCAAATGAAGATTTTATTTTTGGTATCAGTATTGATATCGATACCTGTGTTCAACTATTATCTATCTAAATCTAAGGGAGACAGGGAAAGGGTATGTATATATATATATACCCTAGTCCTCATTGTATGCCGTGTTCCAGCCAGGCTGGGAGCTGCCCATTACCGCTGCCACCGCCGGCAGACCCCAAGGTCAACATCAGGGTCTGGGAGCCAGGTAGGCTCACCCCATAGGTGAGGGAGTGAGTCTCCCCTGGGACATCTGTCACCCCCCCTCCATTGCAGGAAGGGTGGGGATGAGGCAAGGAGATCCTCCCCTCCTCTGGGAGACTTCCGGTGGGTGGGGATAAGAGGTGGGGTGGCCTGGCACTACTGCAGGGCACTGACAGGGTTGCTGCCACCTCCGTGTTCCAGCTGGGCTGGGAGCTGCCTGCTACCGCTGCCGCTGCTGGATCCCCAGGTCAACATCGGGGGCTGGGAGCCAGGTAGGCTCACCCGATAGGTGAGGGAGTGAGTGCCCCTGGGTCAGCTGTCGCCCCTTCCATTGCAGGAGGGGTGGAGATGGGGCAGGGGGATCCTCCCCTCCTCTAGGAGACTTCTGGTTGGTGGGAATAAGAGGCGGGGTGGGCCAGTGCCACTTAAGGCTGTGCACTACTGCAGGTTGTGCCAAAGGGCCCTTGGGTGCGGCCCTTAGGTGAGGGCCAGGGGAGGCGGGGCACAGAATTGAAAAATAGTAGGCTGGGTTATATGTTAGGGGGTGGGGTGGGGTGGGGGGAGGATGGAGGGTAATAGAGTCCCTCCCTGCATGTGTGGGGGAGGGGAGGGGACTGGGTTGGGGAGGATTGGATACAGCCCTCCGGTGAGATCAGGGGGGGTTGATCCAATGTGAATGGGGGGATCTGGTTTCCCCGTGAGAGAGGGCAACCAGGGGAGGAGGGGAAGTTTAACCAGGGGAGGGTGGTTCCTTGGGGTCTGGATGGGTGACCACTGGGGGGGAGGGGGCCAGGAGAGTGTCCACAGCCATTGGGGTTGTGATGGGTCGGGGAAATTATGGTCTCGCTGGGAGGCAGAGACCAACTGTGGTGAGGAGCAGAAGTTTGGTTCTAGTTCACTGCATAAGCCCCCTAGCAGGTGATACAGGGATCAAGATCAGATGGGTCCCTGGTCCGGAACTGTTGCTGCTGAATGCAAGGTCAGTTGGTAATAAATCAACAACGATTTGGGAATTGATCCTGGATAAATCAGCCGACCTTGTATGCATTACATAGACCTGGCTGGCAATGAGTCAGGGCTGATATTGGTTGACCTTGTTCCATTCGGGTATGCTGTGCAGCATCAGCCTAGATCAGAAGGGCAGGGAGGTGGTGTAGCTGTTGTTTTTAAGGACACTTGGTCCGTGAGGCGGTGTCCTGTACAGACCATTGCAGGCATTGAGGGGGTCCACCTTGTGTTCAATCTGACGGGAGACAGATTGGGGCTGTTGTTGGTATACCATGCACCTACCTGTACCATAGCATCCCTACACGCTCTAGCAGAACAGGTATCAGAGGTGGTCTTGTGGTTCCCGAATACTTTGGTCTTGGGGGATTTCAATATCCACGCTGATGCCAGTTTAGGAGGAGTAGAGCGTGAGTTCATGGATGCCATGACAACCATGGGACTGTCTCCAAGGGTTAAGGACCCAACACATGAGGCGGGACAGACCCTTGACCTGATGTTCTGCACAGGCCTTGAGGCGGGGGATCCAGTGGAGGGGAATGTATTGGTTTTGCCCCTGTCATGGACAGATCATTACCTCCTCCGGACGAGTCTTCTAGCACATGTCTGCCCCCGGAAAGGTGCAGGGCCAATTTAATGGGTCCGCCCCGGGAGATTATTGAACCTGAGAGGTTCCGGAATGCCCTAGGGGAGATGCCATCTGATCTTGATGCTCATTCACTCGATAACCTCATCGCCCTTTGGAATAATTTGTTGGCTGAGGCTATTGACCAAACAGCTCCCAAGCGTCTGCTTCCAGAGAGCCGACGGCTGAGGTTGCCATGGTTTACAGAGCACCTGCGTCAGATGAAGCAGGATGGATGGTGGTTAGAGTGATGGTGGTGTCAGACTCATGCTGAAGCTTACCGATTGGAGCATAAAGCTAGTTTAAGAGCTTATGCTGTTGCGGTGTGGGCAGCAAAGAAGGGGCTCTTCGCTGACCTCATTGTGTCTGCTAAATCACGTCCAGCTGAGCTTTTCGAAGTGGTGCAAGGCTGGTCAGTCCGTAACTGGAACTGGAATCTTCCAGTGCCCGCTGTGACACGTTTGCAGATTTTTTCCCTGATAAAATCGCACAAATTCGCCACAATCTCGAATCAGCATTTATAACAGTGGAGTCACCAGAGGTACGGGAAGCCCCATCAAGACTGTTGTGGGTGGGTGTCATCTGCTGATGCGGTGAATGTCCTTGGGGGTGTCCATGCCACCTGTTGTGATTTAGATCCATACCCGTCCTGGCTGCTGAAAGTCAGCTGGGCGGCGTTAGGACGGTTGCTGGCGGGGGTGGTCAACGCCTCTCTTAGAGATGGCAGTGTGCTGAGCCATCTTAAAGGGGTGGTGGTATGACCCCCTGCAAAAGAAGACATCTTTGAATGTTGACTCCCCGGCCGCTTATCGGCCAGTCTCTAACCTTTCCTTTTTAGGGGAGATTATTGAACGGGTGGTGGCGCGGCAACTGCAAGGGCATCTGGACTAGGTCAGTTTCCTTGATCCTTTGTAGTCTGGCTTTTGCCTTGGGTTATGCACGGAGACTGCACTTGTGGCCTTGGTCAGTGACCTGTGCTGTGAATTAGATCAGGAAAGATCCTTAATTTTGATCTTATTAGATGGTGGCTTTTGATACTGTTGACCATGAGATGTTGGTGGCGAGGCTGCAGGACTTCGATGAGGTGAGCGGAATTGTTCTTGATTGGTTCCGCTCATTCCTGACAGGGAGAACACAGTGCGTGGTTCTTGGGTAATGTGCATTGTCTCCCCGGAATCTTGTGTGTGGAGTCCCACAGGGTTCTATTCTGTCCCCTCTCCTGTTCAATGTGTGTGTGCAACCGTTGGGTGAGGTCGTGAGAGGATTCGGCGTACGATGCCAACAATACGTTGACGATACACAATGATAACTCTCATTTTCGGGAGACTCAGGCCCAGCAGTCTCGGTGCTCACCCAGTGCTTGGCAGCGGTAGGGGACTGGATGAGGGTGAACTGTCTGAGGTTGAATCCTGACAAGACGGAGGTGATGCTGGTGAGTAGGGCTGAGAGAGTGGTGACTCCCATCATTGGTGGGGTTTGTCCCCCCTTGGCCACTCAGGCTCATAGTCTGGAGGTGCTCCTCAACCCGCAGCTCCACCTGGATTGTCAGGTGGAGGCTGTGGATAGAGTAGCATTTCAACAATTACATCTGGTGCGACAGCTTCGGCCGTATGTCTCAGACTCGGATCTGGCCACCATCATCAATGCTTTCATTACCTCCTGACTAGATTACTGTAATGCACTCTATCTGGGGTAACCCTTGATGATGTTCCAGAGACTGCAGCTGGTGCAGAATGCGGCAGCCTGCTTCCTAATGGGGATGGGTCATCGCGAGCACATTACACCTGTACTCCAGACTCTGCATTGTCTTCCAAGCCCAATTCAAGGTGTCGGTTGGTGTGACTTATAAAGCCCTAAATGGTTTGGGTCCTGGTTAACTAGGGATGGGTGAACGCGGTTCGGAAGTTCGGAGTTCGGACCGAACTCAAATAGTTCGGTCGACCGAACTGAACGTTCGAACCGAACTCGAATTCAGAAGTTCAAAGTTTGGACTGAACTCAAATAGTTCAGTCAACTGAACCAAATGTTCGAACGGAACTCGAATTCAAACATTCAGTTCAGATGCATTCGGTGAGTTCGGAATTGATTTTCCATTGGTTTCAATGGAAAACACATTATTGGCTGTAACTTTTTTGTTTTATAAGCTATGTGGATAAAATGTGGGGCGCCTCTACCTCCAATAGAATTCATTATGTACTCCAAATTTCAAAATAATTGGATAAAGGAATCCGATTGTAGAAGCAGTTGAATAATTGTATTTTGCAATACATTCTTAGCTGTAACTTCTTTGCCTCACATCTAATGTAGGTGAAACTTGTTCAGTTAATACCCCTTCCCAGATTAATTATCTTTGCCAAATTTCAGAAGGATTGGAAAAAAATATCTTGGTGGTATAAGCAATTAACATATAAATGTATGTCTGACTATAACATCTTTGTAGTCCAACCAGTGTATATGAAATTTTGCAGGACTATATATTTCACTTTTATGATCGTCTCTGCCAAATATCAGAAAGATATTATAAAGGGTACCAAATTTATATGCCTGCACAACATATGTAGAGAAGGGGCCTATGCCGGGGATTCTCTTATGTCACTGGGGTATAAGATTGGTTTGTGATGCAAATTGGCCAACAGAAATGTCAACCAAATATCCTCATTCTGTTCTGGGACCATCCCAACATATCTCCACCACTTGTTTCTGGGAAGTCAGAAGCATCTGTTTAGGAAAGAGTCAATAGAAATTTTCTTAGGTCCTCTGTCTCAGTGCTGCAGGATGTGATTGATATTTGGCCAGCCTGGATGTGTTTAAACTATGTCTCTTGGATGCTGGGATGCTATCTCAGAAGTCCCAGTTATGTTGCTTATGCCCGTCACAGGGCCACCCCCTATGCCCACCTCGAAACCACTACCAATTGGTCCTGTAAAGCTAGAAGCTTGCAGTAATGTGTTTGGCCATTGAATGTGTCTGTCAGTCTTTGGGGTTGCTCCACATCCTTCCTCCTACAGTCTCTNATATTTGGCCAGCCTGGATGTGTTTAAACTATGTCTCTTGGATGCTGGGATGCTATCTCAGAAGTCCCAGTTATGTTGCTTATGCCCGTCACAGGGCCACCCCCTATGCCCACCTCGAAACCACTACCAATTGGTCCTGTAAAGCTAGAAGCTTGCAGTAATGTGTTTGGCCATTGATTGTGTCGGTCAGTCTTTGGGGTTGCTCCAAATCCTTCCTCCTACAGTCTCTCTCCCCCTGCCATGCAGGGTGTCTGCCTCTGACTGGCACTGAATATGCTGATATTCATCTGAATAATGATCTTCACAGGGACAACATCAATTGCTTATATAATTGGATCCCTTTATAAAAATCTCCTGTACATTTGTTGAAATGTCAGGAAAGACATTTGATACATTCCTGTCAAATATTCTGTAAACAGAATGGAATATCAAAATGTAACAGCTGGAAATGTATTTTCAGGTTAATGTCTTATACGCTTGGGACCCTTTATTCACTCTTTCCTAAAATTGGCAGAAATATTAAGCATATGGAGGTATGTAATATAAACAAGTTTCATGAATATTGGATGCAAGATAAAGAAGTTGTAGCCATGAATGTGTATGGAGCTTTTCTTAAAATCACAACATTCAGTTGCTACTGAAATTGGTTTCCTTTATCTAATCGTTCCGAATTTTACTACACTTGGTGGGCTCCATTGGGGGTATAAGCGCCCTAAATATCATCAAAAAATAATAAGAAACAAAAATGTTATAGTCAGAACTAAAGACCAAACCGATCCCGACCGAACCAAATATGGAATCTAAACATAATATTCGAACCAAACCATCGAACGGGCAAACATCCAAACCAATGAACCAAACACAGCCGAACCGAACGGGCGAACTGAACGGACGAAACCAACGTAGCCGAACCGAACTGCCGAACCTGAACCACGATCTGTTAACCCATCCCTATGGTTAACTGCAAGACTGCCTCAAGCCTCAGACCATTTTGTGGCACCTGCGGTTGACTGGGGGCACCCAACTGGAGGTCCCCAGGGTACATCGGGTGGAAATGGGGGGGGATTGCATTCTCGGTGGGCGCGCCACAGCTGTGGAACTCTCTCCCATCAGAGGCCCACCTCTCCCCAGATCTCCCCTCTTTCAGTAGGTGTTCTAAGACCTGGTTGTTCTGCCGGGCCTTCTAGGAGGGGGGTGGTTAAGGATGGGTGACTGCGGTTCGGAATGATGGAGTTTGGTCTGAACTCAGCCTGTTCAGATGACCGAACCCAAGCCTGAATCTGAACCTGAACCCACCGAACTGTACCTAATTCCAAACTCTGAAACAACCGAACAGTTCGGTCAGTTCAGATCATGTTCGGATGAGTTTGAGTGGCAAAAACGTGTCACTGGAAGGCAAAACGTGACAGGGAGGGAGAGTCAGCTTAGGAGAAGACTTCCAGGCACCAGGGGTGGAGAGGCTTGGAGTAGCATCCAGCCTGCCCAATCACTATCCCTTTTCGCCTCAGACCACTGGCTTCGCAGTCTGCAATTGGTCACAGGCTAGGCTGCATGGAGCCAATGGGGCTTTTGGTGAGGTGGGTGCAGCAAGTAACAAAATTCTTTGCCCTCCCCCCTGGCAACAACTTCTGAGCTAGTCACTGATCCTGAACAGCAGGCGTTTCATATGGCTCCCTATCCAAGCAGTTTTCTTCTCCTCAATCCATTGCAATCCTCCTCTTATTTCACCCATCAAATCCATTTACCTGCATAATTTAATTTATTTAGCTTAGATTTGATAGATTTAGGTGTTATTTTTTGTTTTTACCCCTCCCTGTGTTCAATCTTACTTCCTCCCTCCCCCCTCCATTGAATCCTTTCCTTCTCCCTCTATATATATTCCATCCCTGATTCCCTTCCCCTGTTTTTTTATTCATTTTGAGTAGCATTAGATTGATTTAGGTTTCATTTCAGTTTTGTACCCCCCTCTGTGTTCTTTGTGTTCCCCCCCATCCAATAGATAGATAGATAGATAGATAGATAGATAGATAGATATAGCTGAGATAGAGATAATGTTTCAGATTTAGTAGTGTTTGTAGGAGTAGGCCTTTGTACTTATTAGATAATCCATTTAGTTCATAGTATTTAGAATAGTTATAGCAGTTAGATTTAGAGTATATATATATATATATATATGAGAAAAAATGTAATTAAAACATTTTTAAAGACTAATAAAAACCATTAAAAAACATTATTTTGGAGGAAGAAATGGAGAAGGGAAGAAGAGGCCGATCTGCTGCCCATAGGGGAGGCAATGGGGCATGTGCCAGAGGCGGAAGAGGCCATGCCAGGGGACCGGCAGCAGGCAGCAGCAGTAGCCTGAGCACATCACCAAGCCCCAAACTCAGTAGGCCTGCTTTAGGGCAACAGGATTCAGCGGCCCAGCAGCACCTCCTGGCAGTGCCCTCCTCCACTGCCATGCAGGGCACTGGAAGGCCTGCAGGACTTGAGACTGCAACTGTCTCTGGTGCTGGAGCAGGTGCTGGTGCTGCTTCTGATGTTTCTCCAGGGCCACCAATGTCCCCCACTGCTGAGGCGATCCCCAACAATCCAGAGCTGGTGGATCCCACCCCGGCTGCTAGAGGCAGGGCCCGATCCCCAGGCAATGTCAGTAGGGAGAGGAGTAGCAGCAGAATCACTAACAGCTATAGAAGGGGGCACAGAAAGAGTGCCAGCAGCATGGCGGGCACAGGCAGTCTAGCCTCAGGGTCCCAATACTCCCCTCCACGGGACATCACCGTGGTCACCGGGGACAGTGAGGAAGAGGCAGACACTAGTGCTGCAGAGGAGAATGTCTGTAGCTGAGGTGATGTCTGAGCCTCCTCCCAGAGCTGTGTCACCAGTGCACCAAGTTCTCCCCCTCCCAGCAGCGCTGGCAGCAGTGTGTCACCCGGGGCGGGCCAGAAGGTAGGAGGAAGGGGAAATCCTCTGTCTAGGAACATTTAAAGCTGGTATGGGCAGATGATCTCAGAGAGTTGCAGTGCACTTTGTGCAATTAGCTGGTGAAGCGTGGGCAGGTGCTCGCCAACCTTGGGACAACTGCAATGTCGAAACCCCTCAAGGCATGCCCCAGTGCGCTAATGCTAAGAAGGAAGGTAGGGGAAGTGGATGCCAGCGGGTTCTCGACTTCAGGAGCGGCCAGTTACCTGGCTCCTTCAGCGGTCAAGCGTCTCACACCAACTGCTGCTGCCTCTAGCAGCAGGAGAAGTATAGGGGCAGAACAGCAGCAGGAGCCTTGCCACCAGCATCAGTCCACTATAGAGGAGCTGGGGTGGGGGCTGCTGCCAAGGCCATTGGGTGCTGGAGGGCAATGTGGATTCTTTCAGGAGAAAGCCAATCGCCTGTTAGCCGAGATGATTGCCCTGGATGGGCACCCCTTCTCTATTGTAGAGGACAAGGGCTTCCAGCGGCTGATTGGATTCCTGGCCCCCAACTTTAAGCTGCCTTCCTGCTCCACCCTGAGTCAGACTGTGGTGCCACAGATGTACAGGCCTTTGAAGGAGCAGGTGAGGGAGCAGCTGGCAGGGGCTGGAGGGGGTCACGGTCCACTTCACCACAGACCTGTGGTCCTCCAGGAACGCCTAGCATGCCTACCTGGCAGTGACTACATACTGATGGCAGGACCCAGAGGCAGAGCTTGGCAGTGGCAGGAGGTGTCCTGAAGCAGGGTATAGGTGTGCCCTGCTTCAGGCACATGTAACGGACAGCTCCCACACCTCAAGGAACCTTGAGGCAGCCCTGGCTGCCATGGTGAAGGAGTAGGTCATGCCAGACACGGTCTTCACCAAGGGATGTGTGGTCACGGACAATGTGGACAATATACTGAAGACACTCCATGACGGGGGCTTCACAAGCATCCCTTGTGCTGCACACACCCTTCATCTTGTGGTCAAGGACGCTCTGGGCTTGGGGAATAAGGGGATTCGGCCAGGCACCCTTACCTCCCTGATGAACTGGGGAAGGAAGCTGGTGGGGTTCTTCAACCGCAGCATGAAGGGCAGCGAGCTCCTCCAGGAGAAGCAGGCTGAGCAAGGGTTCCTGGTGCACCAGCTTGTCCAAGATGGCTCCACCAGGTGGAATTCCACCTTCCTCGTGCTCGAGCAGCTTCTTGAGCAGAATGCCACCCTACATCAGGTGGAACTGGTGACATACATCGAGGCACATCCCGAGTACAACAGGGAGGAATGGGAGATTCTCGGTCACACGGTCTTCATCCTGAGACCATTCCTGGCTGTGATGGAGACTGTGAGCAGCTCCACCACCTTCAGCCAGGTGACCCCGCTGGTCCATAGTCTCCATAGGAGCCTGGACGAGATTCTTGGGGGGTGGAATTGTGGCCCAGTGGGCAGGAAGATGTCTGATGAGGCGCATGACCTGGTGCGGAAGCTGAAGGTGGGGCTGAGTGCATGCTTTGACGAGCTCCTGCGACAGGAGGAATATGTCCTGGAAACCATGCTGGACCCCAGGATCAAGGGCAGCATGGTACGCAACACAGCAATCTATGGCCTCCGGAAGGGTACACTGGTGCAGAAGGTCTGGCAGGCAGAATGGACTATGCAGCAGAATGCCCTTGTGGATGGTGGGAGTGGGAGCAGTGACCCCTTCCAGCCATCTGGGTCTATCCCTGCCTCAGCCCTAGTGTAGCAGCAGCACCAGCAGCAGGATGAGCAACAGCATCAGGACCCCTATTGCGAGCAGCTCCTACTGTGTGCAGTCCACTCTGGGGAGCATGGGGCCCAGCAAAAAAGGGCAAGCAGTATGACTGAGGGCAGTGAGGCAGGTGGTGCCCACCCAGAGCTAGCAGAGGGAGTATTTATTTTTTTATTTATTTATTTATTTTGTGATATTTCTATGCCGCCCCCTCATGTCCATGGCATCTCAGTGCAGTTAACAATACGATAAAACAATAAAATACACTAAAACCATCATCACTTTTAAAATAATTTTAAAAACCCCAACCCTAACCCTACCCTCTAATTCCCCAAATTCCCCACCCCACCAATCTCCCCCATTTACCCCTCCATCCCCCCTCCCCTCCAAAAGCCTCAGCAGCACTGGAGACCTACCTGGAGGAGAAGCCATGCATTGATCCCAGCAGCGATCCCTTGGCCTACTGGGCCGGCAAGGCCAACGTATGGACGGCCCTGTCCAAAGTGGCCAAGGATATCCTGTCCTGCCCACCAACCAGTGTCCCGAGCGAGCGGGTGTTTTCTGTGGCGGGGGACATTTGCTCCCTGCACTGCCTGAGACTTAGGGCCAAGTTAGTGGAGCAGTTGCTCTTCTTCAAGGTCAACCTTCCACTGCTGGAATTCCCCGAGCTGCCCCTGGACAAGGAGTGATGGTGCAGTGGCACACACCATCCCATGCCAGGGGCAGTTTTGGGTCAGGGCTCCTCCTCCTTCTCAATCGGGTCTAGGGCTACTGCTCCTGTGCTGCTGAGGTGCTGTCCCTCCATNGTGGCCAGCCCTATCGAACGTGGCCAAAGGTATCCTGTCCTGCCCACCAACCAGTGTCCCCAGTGAGCAGGTGTTCTCTGTGGTGGGGGACATTTGCTCTCCGCACCGCCTGAGACTGGGGGCTAAGTTGGTGGAGCAGTTGCTGTTCATCAAGGTCAACCTTATAATGCTGGGATTCCCCGAGCTGCCCCTGGACAAGGAGTGATGGTGCAGTGGCACATGCCATCCCATGCCAGGGCAGTCTTGGGATGGGACTCCTCCTTTCTCAACCTCAGTCTGGGCTAGGGCTACTGCTTCTGTGCTGCTGAGGTGCTGTCCCTCCCTCCCAATGCCACTCTCTCTCTCTCTCTCTCTCTCTCTCTCTCTCTCTCTCTCTCTCTCTCTCTCTCCCTCTCTCATAGTAGACGGCCTCAGCTACCTTAGATGACGGACCTCATGATGCAGGGTGGCATTAGGAAACAAACTGTAAGCCTGCCAGCCGGCCTATAGCTACATGATATCGACCCACCTATGTGACACTGACTGGCTCTTGCTCGCTCGTGCTTCACAGTCTTTGCTAGCCTATCTAAGTGCCCTGTTGCCAATGTCCCTGCCTTCCTGCCCTACTGCCTCTCATGCCACTCTGCATGTCTGCCCACCCAGCTTCCCGCCAAGCTCAAAGCATGCCTCACCTTAGTCCACCTTCCTGCCTCCCATGCCAAGGTGCCTGTCTGCCTACCCAGGTTGCCTAGCTCAAAGCCTGCCCAAGCCCACCTGCCCTACTGCCTCTCATGCCACGCTTCCTGCCTGCCCATCCACCCAGGTCGCAAAGCTTGAACCCTGTCTTAGTCTGCCTGACTGCCGCTCATGTCACACCACCTGACTGCCTGACCCGGCAACCAATGTCTGCTCCTGCTAGTGCCAATGGCCCCCAGGCCTATATGCTGTCTGTGCCAAGGGTTCTGTACCCTGGAAACCAATGTCTCGTGATACTAGTGCCAATAGCCTGCAGGCCTATATGCTGTCTGTGCCAAGGGTTCTCTACCCTGACAACCAATGTCTGCTGCTTCCCATGGCCCCCAGGCCAATATGCTGCCTGTGCCAAGGGTTCTGAACCCTGGCAACCAATTTCTGGTGATGCTAGTGCCAATGGCCCCCACCCAGGCCTATATGCTGTCTGTGCCATGGCATCAAGAAACAGACACACAGCCCCAGGACCCACTGTCAGGGATCTTGGGCCTATGTTACTGGCAGGAAGGGCTGTGTTCAATATCTAGAAGCTGCCACTTTAGCCCCAGCCCAGCACCCATCCTCAGGGTTATTGTGCCCTGTCATTCCACTCATGGGGCACTGTCATTCAACCTTTTCTGTATGCAACCTGCTATTCATGGAGAGAGAGAGAGACAGAGAGAGAAAGTCTCCCCACTGCTAGAAGGAGATATGGACATGATCCCACCCATGCTTTCACATGCACTATATGGCCAGAGAGAGAGTGGGGCTCCCCACTAGAATGAGCGAGATGGGGGGTGGAGGGGTAGAGGTAGGTGTAACCAGCTCAAGCTGCCACCTTCCAGAACCAGGAAGAACTCTCCTCTGTGCTCATGCGCCCGATCGATGCCCATTGGCTATTGCCCACATCCTGCAGCAAACCTACCAGAATGAGATGGAATATATCAATATAACACAATGTATTATATGTGCCTGCCTGCCTGTGTGCATTCCTGTACCTGCTGCTACCACCTATCGCTTGATTGAATGAAATTTGGCCAACCATGCGCTAATTCTAGGGACATAATTATCATTAAACTCACATAGGATGTCATTCCATTGTACCTGAATCAGTCATGCCTGCCCATCCCAGGAACCATCAGTGAGATTCTGTGACCATCATTCCAGTCACTGGGGGATGCATTCCATTCCACTGCATCCAGAAGCCCGGCACCCACATGCCAGCCTGCCCCCCCCCCC
>QEPC01007844.1:1207950-1223352 GCA_003113815.1 Sphenodon punctatus | reverse complement strand
GGATTTGAAGGAGCGGAGGGAGGAGGCAAGGCGGATGTGGGCAGGGAGGGAGTTCCAGGCATGGGGGGCAGCGAGGGAGAAAGGTCGAAGGCGGTTAGGTGAGCAGGAGAAATGAGGAAGAGTGAGGGAGGGGACAAAGGAAGAGTGGAGAGTGCGTGCAGGAATGCGTAGGGAAATTAGGTCCGAGAGGTAAGGGGGAGCTTGGTTGTGGAGCGATTTGAACGTGAAAACCAGGAGTTTAAACAGGATACGTTCAGGAAGGGGGATCCAGTGAAGGGAGAGAAGGAGAGGCTGCACATGGCCAAAGAGCCAGTCAGATGCTGCTGGTAGGGATCGACAAGCTGTATGAGATTCTGCCACCTGCCTTCCAGAACTTCAACACATAGGGATAAAAGATTGGACAGGTCAAACGAAGCTCATAACAACAAATATAACAATGTTTATTAAAACTATTTAAACAACAATAACAACAAAAGAACAACAACATTATGAAACCAAAACCAAACATTTAAAGGAAACTTATAAAAGAAAATATTAGTCTCTGGGCCTGTCCCCTGGGACTTGGGGGAAAGACAAATGGAGGCAGGGTGCAGCACAGGGCTGAGGGGTGGCCACCCTGTGCTCTTCTATCTCATAGCCATGGGTCACGGCAAAATCCACAGCCCCTTCCATGTCCCGATTCTACCTGGAGACAGCCTGGTGGCAGAGTTCCAGCCTCTCCATCTTGGCGGAGACGTTCTGGGAGTAAGGCTCCACTTGTTTCTTCTCCACCTCAAGAGCCTGGAACTTTTCCACCAGGTGGTTCCACCAACACACAGAGTTCCACCTGGATGATGACCACCGACCACACTCCCACCCACAATCCCGTGAGCGTGCTCTAACGGATAGAGCCTTTCTTGTACTCAAAGTAAAAAAAAAGTTTACAAACCTGGCAGTACCTCCTGTGCCCGCCGCTTGCGCCTCATCCGAGGAACCAGCCACCACAACCATCTGTCCAGAGGCGAGGACTGGGGCAGCGAATTCTTCCTCCTTCTCCTCCACCACCACCACCACCGGCTCCGGGAGCACCAAGTCAGCCCCCAGCCAGGAAATGAAGACAACAGTCTTCTTCATTTGTTTTTTTCCAAAAAAGCTCACACACAGACCAACACACAGACCAACAACAACAGTCACCCACCAACACTCACCAACCAAAACAACACAGCCAAACCAAACACAAACAGCCAAAACACATGAAACCAAAAAGCCAGCCAGACAAACACACACTCTCTAGTCACACAGCTCTGCGTGCACTCGAATTTCCAGTTTCCAGCGCAATCACGGGATCTCGCAATACCTTTTACCGAATGCCCGAACTGAACTGAAGATGCCCGAACCAAACCAAACAGCTGAACCCAAACTCGGTGAATGAACAGAATGCTCAAACTGAACACCCGAACCGAACAAGACAGACCCAAACACCCGATCTGTTCGCCCTTCCCTAGGGGTGGGTAGGGTGGGGTATTTTGCCGCCCCTGGGTTGCCAATGTGGAAGAGGGTGCGGGTTACAAGTTTTTTGTAAAATAAAAATAAAATAAATAAATACACGACAGTTCTTAGAACTCTGAGGTTGGAGAGAGTTCTAAGGTGAGCCAAGGAATGCAGTAGCACGTACAAGAAAAAATAGGGCGTGAGGGTGTTAAGTCTGTACATCCAGAAGTTTTCCCTGGTGTCCAGTACTTTTGGGTTGGAGGGTTTTTCTATAGGGAAGATTTCTGGGTCAGTGAGTGTGTGATCTTCTCAATTAAAATGTCTAGCAACAGGCTGATACACTTTCTTAGTGACCATGGCTGACTTGTGATTTCTGAACCGGATACAGAGGTCTGTGGTGGTTTTCCCCACATATTTCATGTGACATTCATTATGTATACATTGTATCACATACATTATATTGGTCGATGTGCAGGTGATGTTTTGCTTGATGGCATAGGTCCTACTTTTCTTGCTGCTTTTGAAAGTGGTAGTTTCTTTGAGATGGTTGCCCGTAATATAACATTTGGATTCATAGCTGTGTGATCCAGGGTTGTTGACCGGTAATTTTAATTCAGATCTCAGAAGTAAAGTGAGAAGATTAGGAGGCTGGCAAGAAAACACAAAGGGAGGAAGGTTGATGGCTTTTTCACTACATGGTGAATTGGCTACTAGGGGGTAGTTTTCTTTAATCTCCAGGTGTTACTTTGGATATGCAGGATGAAAATCCTGGGGATGTGCGGTTTGGATGTTCAGAATTCGGCCCGAACTCAGCCAGTTCGGATGGCCTATCCAAACGTCCGAACTGAATGCCAGAACCACCGAACAGTTTGTCCACGTTCGGATGAGTTTGGGTGGGTAAACCCTGGCTAGCAGGCCCGGGGGTAGGGGGGCAGCTGAGGAGCAGACTTCCTGGCATCAGGGGTGGAGAGAGGCTTGGAGTAGCAGCCAGCCTGCCCAATCACCATCCCTCTTTTCCTCAGACCACTGGCTTGGCAGTCTGCGATTGGCCACGGGCTAGGCTGTGCAGAGCCAATGGGGCTTGTGGTAAGGCAGGCGCAGCAAGCAACAAAAGTAATTGCCCTCCACCCCTTCCATATCATTCTGAGCTAGCCACTGATCATGTCAGCAGGCATTTTCAGAACGCTACCTCTCCCAGCAGTTTTTGTTCCTTCCAATCCATTACCATCCTCCTCCCAATTCACCCATTTCCACACATTTACCTCCATATTTTCATTTATTTTTGTTAGATTATATAGATTTAGGTGTTATTTTTATTTTTTACCCCTCCCTGTGTTCTTTCTCCCTACCCTCCATTTAATACTTCCCTCCTCCCTGTATATATTCCATCCCTGATTCCCTTCTCCTGTTTTTGGGTTTATTTAGAATAGGATTAGATTGATTTAGCTTTCATTTCAGTGTTGTACCTCTCCCTGTGCTGTTTTTTGTGAGCTGTCTGTGTCCCGTCCCCCCCCACAATCCACCATCGGTTCTACCATCAGCCAGGTGACCCCTCTGGTCCAGAATCTCCTCAGGAGACTGGATGAGATTATCCAGGGGCAGGCTTGTGGCCCTCAGGGCAGGAAGCTAGCGAGCAAACTCTTGAGAGTGCGCGGCAGCAGGACACCCCTGGGGATGGTGTGAGTGCGAACAGTCACCCCTTTCAGCTGGTAGGGTCTATCCCTGCCCCCAGCCCTAGCAGTAGCAGCATCAGCAGCAGGTTGAGCAGCAGCAGCACCCCTATTGCAAGCAGCAGCAGCTCATATGTGCAGCCCATTCTGGCGAGCATGGGGCCATGCACAACAGGGCAGGCAGCATGGCTGAGGGCAGTGGTGGAGGTGGTGACCAAGTAGAGCTACATGAGGGAGTACGAAAGCGCCTCAGCAGCAGTGGAGACCGACCTGGAGGAGGAGCCATGCATCAATCCCATAAGCAATCCCTTGGCCTACTGGGCCGGCAACACTAACGTGTGGCAGGCCCTGTCCAAAGTGGACAAGGGTCTGTTGTCATGCCCACTGAGTGTCCCCAGTGAGCAGGTGTTCTCCATGGCGGGGGACATTTTCTTGCTGCACTGTCTTAGACTTGGGATCAAGTTGGTGGAGCAGTTGTTGTTCCTTAAGGTGAACCTTCCACTGCTGGGATTCCCTGAGCTGCCCCTGGACATGGATTGATGGTGCAATTGCACACACCATCCCATGTCAGGGGCAGTCTTCGGATGGGGCTCCTCCTCAATCTGGGCTGCTGCTGCTGAGGTGCTGTCCCTCCCTCCCAATATCTGGCACCTGTCCTGCCTCTCTGTCTCTGTCTCTGTCTCTGTCTCTGTCTCTGTCTCTGTCTCTGTCTCTGTCTGTCTCTCTCTCTCTCTCTCTCTCTCTCTCTCTCACTAGACGGCCTCGGCCAGCCTATCTGACTGATCTCATGATGCCGGGTGGCATTGGGAAGCTGTGAGCCTGCCAGCCAGCCTCTTTTTAGACAATCTTGGCCCACATATCTGACTGGCTTTTTCTCGAGCACACTGAACAATCTTCACCAGCCTATCTGAGTGCCCTGTCAAGGTCCCATCCTGCATCTCATGCCACGCTGCCTGTCTGCCACACCCACCCCGGTTGCAAAGATCAAAACCTGCCTCAGCCTGCCTTCCGCTGCTCATGCCACGCTGCCTGTCTGACCACCCACCCAGGTTGCCAAGATCAAACCCTGCCTCAATCTGTCTTCTGATTCTCATGACATGCTGCCTATCTGCCCGCCCAGGTTGCTAATCTCAAACCCTGCCTCAGTTTGCCTTCCGATACTCATGTCATGATGCCTGTTTGCCCACTCGCCCAGGTTGCCAAGATCAAACCCTACCTCAGTCTGCCTTCCGATGCTCATGCCACACTGCCTGTCTGTCCATCCAGGTTGCTAACCTCAAACCCTTCCTCATTCTGCTTTCCGATGCTCATGCCATGCTGACTGTCTGCCCGCCCAGGTTTCTAACCTCAAATCCTGCCTCAGTCTGCCTTCCAATGCTCATGCCACTCTGCCTGCCCTGGTAACACTGGGTGATGTGCCCCACTGGCCTGGTAAATCCACTGCTACTTTCTGCTGGTCCATGGGTGTTCTGCCCTGGCAAATCCAAATGTGCCGACGCAATCCTGTTGCTGCCATATGGGAGCTCCTCTTTGGGAAATCTGACCATCCTGGCTACATGGTTTTTTTAAAAAGATTTTTCTATTCCAACGGTGGGGGCCATATAGGCCTGGCATTAAAAAAAAATTGATGCCAAGCTTATTGCTAGATTATTGTACGGGGTTCAGATTTGGGCTGAGGACCCAGGTAGGAAAGATTCTTGAGCCAGTGGCTAATTATTTTCCAAGAGACTTGTTGGGTGTTTCTCCTTCTGTTTCATCTGTAATTTTAAATCTGGAAACGGAATGGGTATAATTACCGGCTAGGATTAATTTGGAAGTGATTTTCTATTGTCTGAAGGTTGCCCATTATGCTGATCCTTAACTTTCAGGATTGTGTTTACAAGAAAAATATGCTACGATAAATTGTGTGGACCCCTGGTGGAAAGGAGTAAAGGGGAGGCTATCCCTTTTGGTATTTTCTTCAACCTATTTTCTCCAACATACAGAATTGGCGGCTAGAGAAATGGTTCTGAAACGCATCCTTGATATTGACCAACAGACTACAAGAATGGTCACCTCTGCTTCTAGAATTTCTCCTTTTTTAAAATACATTATTCCCATTCATGGAGGGGCCCGTTATTTGGAGTCAGTATGTCTGACATTTCACTAAGGAAAGCATTCACCAGCCTCAGATTTCAAACAATGGAGTCAGCAATAATAGAGGAACGGTACAAGGGCATTCCGGCAATAGATCGTATTGAAGATATATTACACTATGTGCTTATGTTCTATTCTTAGGCAGCAGCTGGCTTTAAAAATCCATCTAAATCTGAACCTCCCACAAATCCAGAATTTGATTTTTTTTGCTAAGAGATCATAGTGAAAATAGGTCTTACCATGTAGCACTTTTTGGCAAACGAGCAGCAAGGACACAGACACTTTATGTTAACAGCCAAGAGCCCAAGTTTGGAATAATGACTCCATATGGTGGATATGAGAAATAAGCTTTTCTGGGGGGGGGGGGGTATTGATGGATGCTGATAATCAGTAGAATTAGAGAATATCTGTAGTTACATTTTATACTCAGGATTTAATAGGGTTTTATTAATAGTATTGGGTTGTACATTTCTGCTATAAACAATACATTGGATAAACTGTTAGGCTTAAAGCCATTTTAATATCTTTTGTTGATCCTTTGGATTGGTTCTTGGAATCAACGATCTTTGATTGTAATTACCAGTTGCCTACTTTGGTTTATGTGATAAATTTTGCCTTGTGTTTATTTTGTGCTATACTGTCAAGGCTTGCAGTCCATACAGTGAATAAATAAAGAAAGACTTAAGGCTCCATGGGTGCTATGCACAGGCAAATCCTCCTGCTGCTGCTCTCTCTGCTGTTCCATGCGTTCTGTGCCCTGGCAATCCAATGTCTGCTGCTGATGCCATCTCTGCAGTGTCACAGGCTCTGTGCCCTGGTCATCCAATCTATGCTGCTTCTGCTAATGACACCTCTTCTGTGCCATGGGTTCTGTACCCCGGCAATCCAATGTCCGCTGCTGCTGTCAATGTTGCCTCTGCTGTGCCATGGTTACTGTGCCCAGGCAATCCAATGTCTTCTGCTGCTTCCAATGCTGCCTCTGCTGTGCCACGGGTTCTGTGACCTGGCAAACCAATGTCAACTGCTACTGCTGGTACTGCACATCAGCCATTTGCATCTCACTCTTGTAGATGGGCATAGCTTGGATGAGTGCACTGGTGGTCAGGGGCTGGGTATCCATGAGATTCACTACTGGCAAGACTTGCGTAATTTGCATTAGAGCTTCTTGAGCTTGGTCAAGTACGATGCCAGCCTGCAACACCTGGCCAAGTGACACCAAACCCTAGCTTGGCCTCTGCCGCTGCTCCACCGATGCCTGGCAACCTGCAATGTCCGAGTAGGGGTGACAGCCATCAAGCCCTGACCGGGCCTCTGCTGCTGCTCCACCGATGTCAGTCAGTCTGCAATGCCAGACCAAGTAGGGGTGCCAGCCACCAAGTCCTGGCTGGGCCTCTGCCACTGCTCCATCGATGTAAGTAACAAGTCACAAAATTAATTGCCCTCCCCCCTACCAATTCATTCTTAGCCAGTCACTGATCCAGTCAGCAGGCGTTTTCAGTACTCACCCTCTCCCAGAAGTTTGTGTTCCTCCCAATCCATTGCCATCCTCCTCCTATTTCACCCATTTCCACACATTTACCTCCATAGTTTCATTTATTTAGATTAGAATAGATAGATTTAGGTGTTATACCCAGCATCAAGAAGCAGCTATTCCAGCCGCAGGTACCAACACCAGGGTTCTGGGGCCTGCATTACAGGCAGGGAGAGCTGTCCATCCACCTCATACATAAGCTGCCACTCCAGCCCCAGGACCTACCATCAGGGTTCTGAGGCCATCATCCTGCTCACAGGGAGATGTCATTCCACTGCATCAAGAAACAGCCGGCCACTCCATCCCTAGGATCCACCCTCAGGTTCTGGGGCCTTCATTCCAGGCAGGGAGGACTGTCCATTCATGTCATCCAGGAGATGCCACTCTAGTCCCAGGAACCACTGTCAGGGTTCTGGGGCCATCATCCCGTTTATGGGGAGCTGTCATTACATGGCATCAAGAAGCAGCCAACCACTCCAGCCCCAGGACGCACCCTCAGGGTACTGGGGCCTATGTTCCAGGAAGGGAGGCCTGTCCATCCATGTCATCCAGAATATGCCACTGCTGTCCCAGGATCCACCATCAGGGGTCTGGGGCCATCATTCTGCTAACAGAGAGTCATCGTTCCACTGCATCAAGTAACAGCCACTCCAGTCCCAGGACCCACCCTCAGGGTTCTGTGGCCTACATTCCACGCAGGGAGGACTGTCCATCCACATCATCAAGAAGCTGGATTCTGAGAGACTGCGCATGAGCACGCGCCGCTAGGACATGGATCACGGCGCTCCGTTTTCCTGCTCAGTAAAACCTCACCAAAATAAAGAAATAAAGGTAATCCATCTGCAGGTTGGGGCAGGGGAGCATGGGGAAAACTAAGGTAGCGCGGGAGAATAGGACAGCGGGCACTGCCATGGACAAATTCTGCCAAGTGAGGTTGGCGGTGCCCCTCCCCCCCATCCTGAAAGCATGGGCAGGATGGTGACCATATCCTGCCAGATTGAGGCAGGGCCCCCAAGGGGGGTGCTTCCCCCCTTGGGGGCAAGGGAGGATGAAATCATGGCAGCACTGGGGGACATTAAAGCAGGCTTGCAGCAGCAGATATGGCTAGGGAGCAACTCCTTGCAGAGATAGGCAAGCTGCATCAGGCGTAGCAGCAGGGGAAGAAAAAAATTGAGGCCCTGGCAAAAAGAGTTGGGGGCACCAAAAACAGAATTTCAGAGACAGAGGATAGGGCTCTCAGTGGGCAAGATCAACAAAAGAAAATGTGGGAGATAATCAGAGCTCTGGAATCCAAATGCAAAGACCAGGAAAACAGGGCAAGGACTTCCAACCTGAGGTTCGTGGGTGTCTAGGAGGGTGCAGAGGGGAGAGACACCATCCATTTTGTTGGGAAGATTCTAGAAGCCTCCTTCCCTGAAGAACCCACTGTACAGAATGCTAGGATTGAACGAGCCCACAGAGCTGCAAGGCCGAAGCTGAAGGAAGGGGAGCCCTCACTTGCAATAATAGTTAAGTTTCTCAAATTCCAAACAAAAGAAAAAAACTTGAGACTAGAATGGGGGAAGGTCACCCTAACGTTCCAACAAAAGACACTTAGAATTTTCCCAGATTATGCTGGGGAAACCATGATTAAAAGGAGAAAGTGGGCAAAATATTTCATTGAACTAAATAAACGTGAGCTCAGACCGCAGCTGTGGTTTCCAGTCCGCATGATCATAATTTGGAGGGGAAAGAGGAAAATCTTCTTGGAGACCAAGGAGCTGGAGGACCTTATTCAAAAGAAGATTGGAAGACAGCCTGAGCCCAATCTGGAGTAGCAAGATAGAACTATGATTTCTGTCTCAGAAGAAAGCAAGGAAACAGATATCCTTTATGCCTCTAATAGTTGACCCAGTCTTTGGTGCTAGGCATTATGTTTGTACATTTGTTGAAGTCTTTTCTTTTGGTTAAAGACACATCTGAGGCATGAAAACAAAAAGGGGAGGACACGGGAATGTATGTCAAAGTTGGGAAGTATGACCAGTGGTTATTATTATTATTAGAAGCATTTATATAGCGCCAGTCGTGTGACCTGGTGCTGTACAGAACATAGAATTAGACATGGTCCCTGCCTGTGGCTTACAATCTAAAAGAAAAAGGGGGGAGACAGGGAGAGGGAACAGTGGGAGACACAGGGGAGAAGACAAACAATCATTCAAGCGGAGGCGAAGTCTCAGGTGCGTATGCTTGGCTTGGTTAAAAAGAGGTTGTAACCATGGGTGATTTCAGATGTTATGCGGTCTCGATTCACCACAGTGGATTCCTGGCAGGGGTGAATTGAACAACCACTCCCTGTGGTCAAAAAAAGCCCCGAACAGACATGACGGGACTGGGACCACGGCAGGGAATTGGATGACCAGATCACGACCCGGGGCAGTGCAACAGACATTATGCCTATCCCGGGCCGGGCCGTGGTCAAAGCACCCGGAAGGTGCCAGGGCGACTCGTCCCGGCTGCTGCTGTATGCCCTTTAAATCTCCCTCCCTGGCCTGTGTTGTTGCTGGATGCCTGGCAGTGACGCTATGTGCTTTGTCCCTGGCTGGGAATCATTTCCCTTGATTCCAGCTGGTGGTTGCCGGCCAGACGTTACTTTTTGTTGGTTCCCATCAGGAATCTCTTTGACCACACTTTTGGAGATGGTCCGGGGGGAGCTCCAGAAGCGTGGTTGATTTTGACCCCATGTAGGTATTGACCGTGGTGAACATCTGGCGCCCGCGAAACAGACGTTCAGGGTGCTTTGGCCCCACTGCAGGATTGACTGTGGTTCACTGTGATCTCGTAACATCTGAAAATACCCTATGTCTCAGTCCTGGCAGGGAGGCTGGAAAATAGCACTCCCTTTTTGTATAGTTTTCAAGTTAAAAAGGTAAGGTTTGGATTCAGAGATAAAAAAGAAAAGGGGCTCAAATGCTAAAAGGAGAAAAGCATGGCTGACATGATAAAAGTGTTATCCCTAAATATTAGGGGCCTAAACAACCCTGTAAAATGCAAATGGGTAAAGCAGCTAATTAAAGGAGAGGGGGCAGACATTTACTTCCTGCAAGAAATCCATCGTAAAGAGTCAGATAGTTTTAGTTTCCAAGACAAATACTTTGGGGTAATCTACACAGCTTGTAACCAACATAAAAAAAGCAGGGGTGCTTATAGGTATTAAGGTCAATAAGGAATTCAAGTTGAAAACGGTTTACAAGGACAAGGAAGGCAGGTTGCTTATAGTGACAGGGGAATTGGAGGGCAAAACAGTTACCCTGGTCAATTTATATGCTCCTAATGAGGGGACCTATGAATTTGTGAGACAGGCTATGACCCTGATTGAACAGCGTTGGGAAGGGACGTTACTGATGCAAGGGGATCTCAATGCACGTTGAGAGGAGAGGGACTATTCCAACAATAAGATCCCCAGGAAATGGCAGAAGAATCTGGGATCTCTGTTAAAGGTATACAGTATAGAGGATGTATGGCGTAAGGTAAATCAGAAGGAAAGGGACTACACATTTTATTCGGCTGTCCACAATATGTACACTCCATTGACTACTCACTAATGGCAAAGGGGGACTTGAAGAAATGCAGGGCATGCTACATTAAATCAAACTCTCTGTCTGACCATGATATGGTAAACTGCTAATACCCCACAAAAGTATACCTGGAAACTATCAAGGGGCTGGCTCAAAAATAAACGCTTTTTGGAAGAAACTCAGGAAGGGATTAGAGTTCTTGGAAATAAATATACGTTCAGTTGACAAGCAGGCAACCTTATGGGAGGCCTCTAAGGCAGTAATTCGGGGAAAGATGATGGCCACCAAAGCAGCCCTATGTAAGGAAAACAGGGAATACCTAAAGGAGTTGTACAGGGAACTAAAAGCCTTGGAGACAGCAAACAAAGGTAATCCATCAAAAAAGAGAGCAAGGAAAATAGTGCAAATTAGGGAGCAGATAAACCTGAAGGAAATTGAAAAAACAACAGCTCAGTTGAAACAAATGAAAGGTTTTTATTTTACATACAGCAATAAAACAGGGAAAACATTGGCTAGGTTAGTCAAGAAGCAGCATAAAAAATCACTAATAACATCCTTGCAGCTGACAGATGGCTCTAAAACAATGAAGGATGAGCTGATTCTCCAGGAATTTCAAAAATATTATCAGTCGTTGTACTTTTCCTCCAATTCTGACCCTAAAATGAAAAAAGAATTCTTAGATAAATATGAATTCCCAAAACTAAATGCCGCCCGAGTAAGTTTCCTAAATAGACCCCTAGACAAAAGGGAAATATCAGAGATTAGTAAAGGGCTGCCCAATAATAAGGCAGCAGGACCTGATGGGCTGCCAGCAGAATTTTATAAAGCAACCGCAGGACTGGTGACCCCATATTTGGTAGACACATACAACGAAATTCTGTTAGAAGGGAGAATGCCACGGTCATTCTATGAAGCGTGTATCACCTTAATCCCAAAGCCTGGAAAATCGCCCGAACATTGTGAGAACTACAAGCCCATTTCACTTTTGAATGTGGATTTTAAATTTTTTTCAAAGGCACTAGCAAACAGGTTGGCGGCACTTATAGGGGAACTAATTGATCCGGATCAGGAGGGCTTTATCCCTACTAGGTTGGGGTCAGATAATATAAGAAGGGTGGTTAACCTGATGCACCACCTGGAAGGAGCAGGTAACCAGGCAGCAATTATTCTGTTTGATGCAGAAAAATCCTTTGAGAGGACGGAAATTGGGTGCCTTACACAGGTTACGACTAAGCTGGGCTTTGTAGGCCCTTTCATTAAATGGGTGGAAGCAATATATAAAGACCCCAAATCCAAATTGATAATCAATAACTTGCAATTGGAAGGGTTTAAACTAGGCAAGGGAATGAGACAGCGGTGCCCCCTTTCCCTACTTTTGTTTGACTTAATGTTAGAAGTCCTAGCCATTGCAATAAGACAGGAGAAACAAATTAAGGGAATTAAGGTTAACCAGCAAGAACATAAAATTGCAATGTTCGCAGATCCAGTAAACTCCACGCCAAAGCTTGTACAGTTGATCCACAATTTTGGTGCTATATCAGGGTACAATGTAAACACCTCAAAATCATATGCACTAATTTATGGCAAAAACAATAGGCATAAGGAGGAGATAAGGAGGATGCTTCCTTTCCCCAAAGAAAAACAAGCAGTCAAATATCTGGGAGTGACTCTGCCGAAACAAATGGATAAACTGTATAAAATGAACTTTAAGAATCTACCCCAACAACTATCTTTAGAGGTGACAGAATGGAAAGCTCTGCCATGCTCATGGCTGGGCAGGGAGAATTTGTTTAAAATGGTAATTCTTCCCAAAATTATATATAAACTGTTAGTGCTGCCCATTCAACTACCAGAATAGTTTTTTAAAGCATGTGATAAATTAGTGAGGGAAATAATATGGAAAGGGCATAAACCTAGAATTAATAGACTAACCCTGATGAGAACTAAAGAGAATGGAGGAATCAACCTCCCAGATATATGACTATACCACAAGGCAGCAACACTGGGACCCCTAAATGTATGGTATCACCAACCCAAAGCGGTGAAATGGACTGAACTAGAGCAAAATATCCTAGATAGCGGCAACCTGAAAAGCATAATAGCAGATAAAGGAATACCCCAAAAGAAAACATGGAAGAAACACCCATTTGCATGGACAACATGGGTAAATTGGCAGACAATAATTAGAAAGCTTAAGATAGATAAAAATCAGTTTCCATACTCACCTATAAACCTACTCTGCTTCCAGAAGTTCCATCCAGCTAAAAACCTATGGGGAAAATTGGGGGGGAAAGGGCTGGTGAAAGTCCGTCAAATACTAGAGGAGAAAGAGATGATGAAAAAAGAAGTAATGGAAAAAAAATTGGGGCTAAAGTGGGAATGATGGACTATCTGCAACTCAAGCATGAAATAACTAAGGCAAATAAAGGGAGAAATTTTGCCAGGGATCCCACTACTATTGAACAAATCCTTTTTGAAAGAGTGACAATGAAAGGGAAGCTAAACCGCATCTATAAGGTATTAAAGGAGCTGTGTTACCTCAAGGGACTCTCCTATTTACAAAGATGGAAGCGCAAGCTGGGAGTTGAATGGTCAGAGAAAGAGGAAGCCCAAATCATTAATGATATGCACAATAGTGCACATACGCTTGAGATAAAGGAATGTCAAATAAAGTTGGTAATGAGGCACTATCTGACCCCGAAGCAATTTAAGTACTCAAATAGAGATGACAGGGGGATATGTTGGAGAGGTTGCGGGGAGGTGGGCTCATATGTGCACTGTTGGTGGGATTGTACAGGAGTAAGTCCTCTGTGGAGGTGTGTATGGGAGAAAATGGAGGAAATGACTAAAGTGACAATACCTTTTCGCCTGGATATAGGCCTTTTGGGCTTGTTTCCAGAAGTCAAAATACTTCAGAACCACATGGACTCATGTTCGGCATTTCTCCAGGCAGCAAAAAAAATAAAATATCGCTTTGCAGTAGAAAGAGGACAGAGAACTTACTGAAGACGAATGGATGAATAGACTCTGGTACCATTTAACCATGAAAAAAGTGGCAGCCATGTTATTGGCTAAGAAAGAAGCATACACAGCAAAGTGGTTCCCTTGCAGCTGCACCATGAGTAAAACAGACTTACCAGATATGAGAGAGCCTTCCTCTTTGATTATTATATCTAACATGTTAGTAACTTTGATGTAGACCTGAATCCTTGAAGTTGTGTTCTGAATGTTCGGTTTGTATTTTGGATGGAATAACTGTGCTAACAAATATTACAAGGTACTGAAAAATGTATAACCATTCAAAAAAATGTTTTTGTTACCAAATAAAGTTCTTTAAAAAAAAAAAAAAAAGAAGCTGCCACTCTAGTCCCAGGACCCACCATCAGGGTTCTGGGGCCGTCATCCTACTCACAGAGACCTGTCATTCCACGGCATCAAGAAGCAGCCAGCCACTCCAGCCCCAGGACCCACCTTCAGGGATCTGGGGCCTACGTTCCAGGCAGGGAGGGCTGTCCATCCACATCATCCAGAACATTTCACTCCTGTCCAAGGACCTACCATCAGGGTTCTGGGGCCGTCATTCAGCTCACAGGGAGCAGTCATTCCAATGCATCAAGAAGCAGCCACTCCAGCCCTAGGACCCACCCTCAGGGTTATGGGGCCTACATTCCAGGCATGGAGGTCTGTCCATCCACCTCATCCACATCATTCACATCATCCAGAAATAATAGGGGTGCTGCTGCTGCTCAGCCTGCTGCTGGTGCTTCTACTTCTAGGGTTGGGGACAGTGACAGACCCCGCCAGCTGAAAAGGGTGGCTGCTCCCACTCCCACTATCCCCAGGGGTATACTGTTGCTGCTGCTGCTGCTGCTGCTGCGGACTCTCCAGAGCCCTCTCTGCCTGCCGGACCCTCTCCACCAGCTGACCCTTCCAGTACCCATAGAGCAGTGTCTGGCATGCCACGCTGCCCTTGATCCTGGGGTCCAGCATGGTTGCCAACACATATTCCATCCGCTGCAGGAACTCATCGAACCATGCCTTCAGCCCTGCCTTCAGCTGCTGCACCAGGGTAACCACCTCATCTGCCAGCTGAACAAAACAGCCGAACGGCCGAACAAAACAGCCGAACGGCCTAACCGAATGACCTGTTCGGACGACTGAACCGAACAGCCGAACCCGAACCCAGAGAACTAACCGAACGGACAACCCGAACGGACGAACCGAACACAGCCGAACCGAACGGCCAAACCACATGCCTGAACCGAACGCAGCCGAACTGAACGGCCGAACCCAAACCGCGATCAGTTTTCCCATCCCTAGAGGACGGTGGCACCCCCAGCCCCTGCCTGCTGATGCCTCACCCACTCCTTTAAAATCTGGTACAAGGCTGGGACCACCTGCTGACTCAAGGTAGTGCACGAGGGCAGCTTAAACTGGAGTTCCAGGAAGCCAATCAGGTGCCTAAACCCTATGTCCCTGACCACCAAGAAGGGCTGCCCATTGAGCACAATCATTTCCCCCAACATGCGCGTGGGTTTCAGTTGAAAGCCACACTGCCCTCCACGTCCTGCAGCTGCCAATGGACTTGGCAACTGCCCCCACCCCAATTCCTCCATGGTGCACTGACACTTCTGGGTCTCAACGGGCTGCTGCTGCTGCACCACTGACAGCGCTGATGGGATGAGCAGAACATGGTGGTGAACGACACAGTTCTCGGAGGGATGTGTGGCCGGCCCTGTCCAAAATGGCCAAGGGTCTCTTGTCCTGCCTGCCAACAAATGTCCCCATCGAGCTGATGCTCTCTATGGTGGGGGACATTTGCTCCCCACACCGCCTGAGACTGGGGGCCTAATTGGTGGAACAGTTGCTTTTCATCAAGATCAGCCTTCCACTGCTGGGATTCCCCAATGTCTGTTGCTGCTCCACTGATGCCTGGCAGCCTGCAATGCCCGGCCAAGTAGGGGTGCCAGGTCAGCCACCAAGCCCGAACCATTCCCGGCCTCTGCTGCTGCTGCCGCCTCTGGGTCTCAAACAACCAGCC
>QEPC01007844.1:1161086-1207909 GCA_003113815.1 Sphenodon punctatus | reverse complement strand
CTCTCTCTCTCTCTCTCTCTCTCTCTCTCTCTCTCTCTCTCTCATACACACACAAACAAACACACTAGATGTCCTCAGTCGGCCTATCTGACTGACCTCATGACACCGGGTGGCATTCGGAAGCTATAAACCTGCCAGCCGTCCTGTCTAGACTATATTGGCTTGCCTATCTGACTAGCTCTCTCTCACGCTGCACAGTCTTCGCCAGCCTATCTGAGTGCCCTGCCATGGTCCCAGCCTGCATTCCCTACTGCCTCTTGTGCCACACTGCCTGTCTTCTCACCCTGGTTGTAAACCTCATACCCTGCCTCAGCCTGCCGTACACTGCTCATGTCATGCTGTCTCTCTGCTGCTACTACCACTGCTGCCTCTGCTGTCCCATGGGTTCTGCTACTGGGCAACCCAATGTCTGTTGCTGCTCCACTGATGCCTGGCAGCCTGCAATGCCCGGCCAAGTAGGGGTGCCAGGTCAGCCACCAAGCCCGAACCATTCCCGGCCTCTGCTGCTGCTGCCGCCGCTGGGTCTCAAACAACCAGCCATGGTGCCATGGGCACCCCAGAGGTTAAGCGCCAGGCCTACCTCACTGGGCAACCCAGGATGCCAAGCCCCAAGCCTTCCCAATCTGTGCTGCTGCTGCTGCTGCTATGTCTCTGACAGCCTGCCATGCCCCCACGGGCAGCCCTGGAGTGCCCCAAGCCCCTGCCACCACCAAACTTTCCGAACGTTCAGGGGGGTCCGAACTCCATGGGACCGAACCCACGAACCCAAACTAAGTTTTTGGATAGAACATCCGAATATCCGAACTGCGTTCTGTTTGCACATCCCTAGAATATCCACCACTAAGGGGATGCGGCGTTCTTTGTGAGTTTTAGTCACCACCTTGTAGAGGAGGGATTCTCTTGTTTGTGTAGACGCCAAGCAGATGTTGAAATCTATGACATGGGAAGGATAGCTTCTGGTAAGAAGATGTTGCTCAAGTTCTTTGATGTGTTGGAGGTAATTGGTATTGTTACAGATGTGTCTAATACATAGAGCTAAGCTATACATGATGTTCTTAATGTGTTTTGGATGGCAAAAACTCCAATTTAAATATAGGTGAGCATCAGTGGGTTTACTATAAAGATCAGTGTTAATCTTGTTTTGCTCAATGTTGAGAAGTACATCTAAAAAGGGAATGTAGGTGTTCTCCATGGTGCAGTTGCACATGAATTTTATAGTCGGATGGACTGAGTTAAGATAACTCTTAAATTGTTCAAAACTGTCCTTACCATTTCTCCAGATTATAAGATGTTGTTGATGTGTCTGTACCGCACTAGGGGTCTGTGGGTAGAATCTTCAAGGATAGTTTGTTCTTGGTTTCCCATAAATAAATTGGCATAGGATGGAGCCATGCAGGTGCCCATAGCTGTACCTTGTTTTTGTAAGTAATGTTTATTATTGAAAGTGAAGTTGTTGCAGGTCAGGACAAGTGTAGCTAATGAGATGATAACTTCCGTGGGGGGGTACTTTTGAAGTTCTGTTATCCAAGGAATTCTTGAGAGCTTGAATGCCATCTTTATGTGGGATATTAATGTAGAGAGAAGTGACGTCGAATGTGGCTAGTATGGTATCTTTGTTGAACTGGTGATATTTATTTAAGGATTCTATTTTGAGTAAGAAATCATTGGTGTCTTTAATGTAGGATGGGAGCTTTTATTTATTTATTTATTTATTTATTTATTTATTTATTTTACCATATTTGTATCCAGAGCAGCTAACAATAACAAAATACAATATAAAAATATAATATATTAACAATTAAAACATTTTAAATCATAATAAATAAAAGCAGGGAGGAAAAACACAACCCTCCACCTAACCCAACCCTACTCCTCTCTCTCACCAAAAACCTGACGGAACAACCAGGTCTTACAGTTCTTGTGGAAATCTGGGAGGTCTGGGGTCAGACGGGCCCACACCGGGAAGGAACTCCACAGGCGCAGCACGGCCACCAAGAATGCCATGTCCTGTGTGGCCCCCGGGGAAACCGGGGAACAATTTAAGAGTTATCTTAACTCTATCCATCCGAATATAAAATTCACATGCAACTGCACCATGGAGAACTGCTATATTCCCTTTTTAGATGTCCTTCTCAACATTGAGCAAAACAAGATTAACACTGATCTTTATAGTAAACCCACGGATGCTCAACTATATTTAAATTGGAGTTCTTGTAATCCAAAACACATTAAGAACATCATGTATAGCTTAGCTCTATGTATTAGACGCATCTGTAACAACAACGTCAATTACCTCCAATGCATCAAAGAACTTGAGCAACATCTTCTTGCCAGAAGCTATCCCTCCCATGTCATATATTTCAACATCTACCGGACATCTACACAAACAAGAGAATCCCTCCTCTACAAGATGTTGACTAAAACTCACAAAGAACACCGCATACCTTTAATGGTGGATATTCAGCCTGCATCTCCAAAGTATCACCTGGAGATTAAAGAAAGCTATCCCCTAGTAGCCAATTCACCACGTAGTGAACAATCCATCAACCTTCCTCCCTTTGTGTCTTTTTGCCAGCCTCCTAAACTATGTAAATTACTTCTGAGATCTAAATTAAAATAACAGGTCAAAGACCCTGGATCACATCACTGTGAATCCAAATGTTGCATTATGTGCACCCATCTCAAAGAAACTACCACTTTCAAAAGCAGCACTACAAACAGGACCTATGCCATCAAGCAAAACATCACCTGCACATCAACCAATATAATTTATGTGATACAATGTATACATAATGAATGTCACATGCAATATGTGGGGGAAACCACCACAGACCTCCGTATCCGTTTCAGAAATCACAAGTCAGCCATCGTCACTAAGAAAATGGAACAGCCTGTTGCTAGACATTTTAATTCAGAAGATCACACACTTGCTGACCTAGAAATCTTCCCTATAGAAAAACCCTCCAACCCAAAAGTACTGGACACAAGGGAAAACTTCTGGATGTACAGACTTGACACCCTCGCGCCCTATGGCCTTAACTTAAAAGATAACACGTGAACCCCTATATTTTCTTCTATGTGCTACTGCATTCCTTGGCTCACCTTAGAACTCTCTCAAACCTCAGAATTGTAAGAACTGTCGTGTAGGGTATGAGGAAGGAAAGGTATTGGTGGTAATACAATGAGGGATAGGGAGGATTTTTTGTGTGCAAGCACCACAGTTCTGTCAATGCAACCTGAAAAGCAGAGCTCTCACAGAATGGAGAGAAAAAACCTGGCCCTCCCATTATAAAGGGTTGCAGTGCCCTCCCCCAGAGCCCCCCTGATTGGTTGTGGGAGGCAGCAGGAATTGACCAATCACAGAGTGCTATGAGACTGCTGGAACCTGCTTCCGCTGCTCATTTGCCAGCAATATATCCATCAGATACTGCTGAGTTGCTCGCCCCTCCCAACAAAGTCACAGTTCAAGAGTTCAACCCTGTTAAGACTCAGGGATGTCTGCTCCCGCCTCCCCCACCACATTTTCTCTCCAAAACCCAACTGCCACAGCACTAATAATAACGACAACGATAACGACATTGTCACTTTCATTTCTAGTTATCATTTTTGTTATTGTTTTTGTTATCATTTTTGCTATTGTTATTGATATTCTCAGTTGTCATTTTTGGTATTCTGCTGTCTTTTTCATTATTGTTATTGAAATAATGAAAATGAAAACAATAATTTTCATTATAGTTATTGTAATAACAAAAATGACATGTAGACGCCTACTGCCTGCTCCACTTCAGCACTCTTGCAGGCCACCTTCAGAAAGATGATCCAGTCCAGTGATGAAGTGGGCTGGTACAGCTGCCCCTGGAGCTGCTGTCCATCTGTTTGCACCCTTTGTGAAACTGACGAGGCTGCCTTTTTGCCAGATCATTTTCACCCTGCCTATAGAAGGAATGGGTAAGAGTGAAACTTACATGGTGAAATAGGAATCTATTCAATTTCATAAAACGTTCAGTTTGGGTTGGCACGCCTGTTTTCCTCCCCTACTATCAGCCTGGCATCACCCATTCACTCCCCCTGGCTACAGCTACTCCTGCACCCAATGCCAAGACTAACCATTGCACTCCTTTTTAAAAAAAATATATTTTTTTTGAAAAAATAACAACAATGAAATCCGTTAAGACATTGGGTGTTTTTAGAGGAACACCTGCTCTGCTTGTGCTCCACCCGACCCGCGGGTGGCCTGCCGATGTAGAGACAGGCCACCTTAGGGTGAGGTGGAGCATGGGGTGCAGTGCTCTGGAACAACTCAGAGCACCATGAGTGGAGCAGGGTGTTCCAGTCCAGGGCACCAGCCGAGGGTGATAAGCGGTCCATCTAAAGGATAGACAGCCGCTGCAGCTCTGCTCCTGTCTGTGGGTTGCCCCGGCAATGAACACAGAGGGGTGTGCATGTCATTTTCATTATATCAGTAACGAAAATGAAATTTGTCATTATCGTTATTGCAATAACAAAAACAAAAAACTATAACAAAATCAATAACGATAACAAAAATTGTTATTGGTTTCATTATTGCCTAGCAGTCTGGCGGGTGTTTTTTGGAGGGAAATGTGGTGAGGGGATGAAGAAGCAGACATATTGGATCCAGAAACAGTGTTTAACTCTTGAACTGGGCCTGTGATGGGAGGGGAAGGACCTGATGGATGTAATCACTGGCCAATGAGCAGTGCAAGCAGGCCCCAGGCAGATGAATGGCACCCTGTGATGGCTAAATGCCTCCTGCCTCCGAGAACCAATCAGGGGAGCTCTAGGGGAGGACACTGCAACCCTTTATACTGCAGGGCCTGGCTGCTTGCATGTGGTTCCGTGTTAGCTATTGCATTGTCGGGTTGCATTTGTAGAAACTGCTGGTGCTTGCACTAAAAATCCTCCCATATATATACTTACCACCTTACCTTTCCAGTCCTTATTCCTTACCCTTACATGTTACCTTTTTCCTTCCCCTGCCTGTCTCCCCCTACATACATACATACATACATACATATATACAGACAGCCTCTGAGTTTTCCTTTTCCCCTCCCCCTCCATATAACTATACATATACATGAGATATTTGTAGGTTTAGCTTTGATTCTGTATATATTATATGCACATACATATAATATCCCGCCCCAAAAACCCCCACCACATTAAACCTTTGAGATGCTCTAACTCAGTAGCCTTGACACCAAAAAATACAAGAATTACGGGACTGTACATACACCCGCAGACTCTCCAGTCACACATGCTAAATTCTAAGGGTATATTTCATACAATGTGGCATTACTTCCACATACCTAGTATAAAGAATTGCAGAAATGGTGAATGTTATCAAATTTGCAAAGACAAAATTGTCAAGATTTGACTGGTGAACACTGGAGATTGACTTCACATTTTGGTGAACATCAAGGTTTATAGGCCTCTAGGGTAAAAATTGACTTTGGCTTTACCTCAGTCGATATTTACTTCTCCATTCAATAAATATTGATGCTTGCCTCAAGGAAAGTCAATACACTGTTAATGTACATTACTTAGATAACATTTTTTAGGATTACTGAACAAACAAACTAAAGTTAGCAAATCAGAGATGGGGGGTGGGGGTCATAAGAAACCAAGTGGGTCATTCTGTTAAACCTCCTGCATTAGCATATTTATCTCTACATTTTCCCCAATGATGTCCCATCCAATCTGTTTTTTAATCCTGTCAGTCATGGTGTCTCATCTATCTCCTTTGATAGTATATCCAATTTCCTAAACACTTATCTGTTTGAGTTTTTACACTATTGCCACCCTAAGCTTCATGTTTTTGCTCCCTGTCCTGCACTTCCCCAAGATTGTGTGACTGCCAGGTGCTTTTTCAAATACAGTGTTGCTTCAAAGTTACTGTAAATTGTAATAATGCCTTACCTACATTAGAGCGTGGGAGCATTCTCATAGTTAAGGTGTGTTGCATGCCCATTATAAAGCCCCAACATTCTATTTGTTATAAAATTGGCATACTTAAATTTAGAATAGTGAATTTGTAGTGGTAGATCACTGGGGTAAGTGGTTCATCCTATGAAAATTTCAGCTGAATCAGTTGGATAACAGCTCAGATAGCGCAGTTTGGAAATTGAACTTTGAAGCCTGCTTTTCCCCCCCAAAAGTTAGACTATCTCGATTTCAGCAGGGTAAAGGGGTTTTGTGTTGGTTGGGAAGAGATTTAAGCCTTTTAGAAAATTCAAGGTTGCCAAGGGGTGTCTTCTAGTTCTACTTTTTGTAAATCCAGTTAGCAGTTTTAAAATTATTTATTTATTTTATTATTTTATTATAAGCATTTTTTAGTCTCCCCCTCATGCCCACGGCATCTCTGGGTGGCTTACAACAACCAACAACACAATAAAATTCCATAAAATCAATATTAAAAATACAACTTCATCAATACATTTAAAAATATCATCCCATCCCCCCTCCAAAAACTACCCCACCCTCCCATCCTCCCCTCTGAAGGCCTGGGCGAACATCCAGGTCTTGCAGGTTTGACAAAATGCCAGCAGACCTGGGAACAGGCAGGCTTTCTCCGGGAGGGAGTTCCAGAGCCACAGCCCGGCCACGGAGAACACCCTCTCCATTTTGGCCCCACATGGGGGACCTTCCAAAAGACGCCCCCAGTGGACCAAAGGGATCGGTCCAAGGCACAGAGGGCGAGGCGGTCCCCGAGGTATGAGGGACCCAGACCATGCAGGGCTTTACAGATCAACACTAACACCTTGAATCTGGCTCGGTACACTATAGGCCACCAGTGCAGAGCACAGAGTACAGTTGTTATGTGCTCCTGTCACCCAGTCCCCATAAGGAGACGGGCCACTGTGTTCTGCACCAGCTGCAGCCTCTGAACCAGAAACAAGGGAAGTCCCACGTAAAGTGCATTGCAGTAGTCTAGCCTTGAGGTGATGAAGGCATGGATGAGAGTTGCCATGTCGGGCCTGGAAATGTATGGACACATCCTCCGTACCAGATACAGTTGGTGGCAGAAGGTGGCAGAAGGTCGCCTTAGCCACCATCTCCACCTGCCGATCCAGACGGAGACCTGACTCCAACACTACCCCCAGACTCCGAACCTGCTGGGCTACAGGAGGATGGACACATACACACACACACACACACACACACCCAAGTTATGACATCTTGTTAAGGATGTGAGAATGCGGTTCTGAAGTTCAGAGTTCGGACCAAACTCAGTCCGTTCGGACAAACGAACAGAACATCCAAACTAAATCCGAACCAACCGAACCCGAATTCGAGCCAAACTCAGAATGACTGAACAGTTCGTCTTCGTTCAGATTGAGTTCGGATGAGTTCGGTTGTGAAAACGTGAGTCCCAGGCACAGGCAGACACGGGGGGGGGGGGGGGGGCAGCTGAGGAGCAGACTTCCAGGTACCAGGGGTGGAGGGGCTTGGAGTAGTAGCCAGCCTGCCCAATCACCATCTCTTTTCTCATCAGACCACGGGCTTCGCAGTCTGCCAATGGGGCTTGTGGTAAGGTGGGCACAGCAAGTAGCAAAAGTGTCCTCCCCCCTTTGAACACCTTCTGCGCTAGCCACTGATCATATCAGCAGGCATTTTCAGAAGTCTCCCTCTCCTAGCAGTTTGTGTTCCTTGAATCCTTCCTATGCCTGAATCCTAATCCATTGCCATCCTCCTTCTATTTGACCCATCCCACACATTTACCATCCTAGTATCATTTATTCAGATTAGATTAGATAGATTTAGGTGTTATTTTTAGGTGTTATTTTTATTTTTTACCCATCCCTGTGTTCTTTCTCCCTACCCTCCATTGAATCCTCCCCTCCTCCCTTTATATATTCCATCCCTGATTCCCTTCCTCTGTTTTTGTATTTATTTATTTATAAATATTTGTTAGCCTCCCCCTCATGCCTACGGCATCTCGGAACTCCTTACAGCATAAAAACGCACAATAAAACTCATTAAAACAATGTTTTAAAAATACAATCCTCCCTTACCCCACCCTCCCCTCCAAAGGCCAGGATGAACAGCCAGGTCTTGCAGTCTCGCTGACAAACCAACAGACCTGGAGCCAGACGGACTTCCTCCGGGAGGGAATTCCAGATCCTCGGTCCGGCCACCAAGAACACCCTCTCCATTGTGGCCCCCCACTTTACATGAGGGACCTCCAAAAAGGCACCCCCAGTGGACCACAGGGATTTCTCTGAGGTGTGGAGGGAAAGATGGTCCCCAAGGTATGAGGGGCCCAGACCGTGTAGGACTTTATAGATCAGCACTAGCACCTTGAATTGGGCTCAGTACGCGATAGGCAGCCAGTGCAGAGTACGGAGCACAGGTGTTATGTGCTCCCACCTTCCCGTCCCCATAAGGAGACGGGCCGCCACATTCTGCACCAGCTGCAGACTCCAAACCAGAAACAAGGGAAGCCCAACATACAGCGCATCAAATGTGGCTGAGAGATCTAGCAGGATCAAGAATGTTGAACATCCTGCGTCCATCTCCTGGCGGAGATCATCCACCAAGGCCACCAAGACCGTCTCCGTACCATAGCCGAGGCGGAACCCAGATTGAAAAGGGTCCAGGAAACCAACACTGTCCAAATGAGCCTGGAGCTGCAGTGCCACTGCCCATTCAATAACCTTCCCTAAATAGGGAAGATTAGTGATGGGTCGGTAGTTGGTGAGAGTGTCCACATCCAAAGATAGCTTCTTCAGCAGGGGGGCTGATTTAGAGTAGGATTAGATTGATTTAGGTTTCATATCAGTTTTGTACCCCTCCCTGTGTTGTTTGGTGTGAGCTGTCTGTGTCCCCTCCCCCCCATCCCTGTGTAATATATAGAGATAGATATTAGATACAGATACAGTTACTATAGATATAGATAGTTGTAGGAGTTAGCTTAGTTATAGAGATTAGTGTGTAGTGATTCAGTTTTAATATTTATTTTATATTGTGCTTGTAGGACTTAGCATTTGTAGATATTAGATAATATTCCATTTAGGCCACTAGGCTTTAGAATAGTTAGAGTTAGTGTAGATATATATATTAGATTACCAATTTGAATCTATATTCCTGTGCATTCTTTGGGTGGGAGAAATGGAGAAGGGAAACAGGAGAGGCTGGTCTTCTGTCTGTGGGGCGTGTGGCAGAGGTGGTAGGGGTAGGGGCTGTGCCAGCAGAGTGGCAGCATGCAGCAGCAGCAGCAGCCAGAGCCCATCACCACACCCCAAACTTCATAGACCTGATTTTGGGAGACAGGCTTCAGAGGCTCCCAGCAGTGGCACTAACCTGGGGGTGGTTCGGCGGTGCCGCCTGCTAGCATCCTCCACTACCACGCAGAGTACTAGAAGGCCTGCATGACATGAGGCTGCGGCTGTCTTTGCTGCTGGAGCAGGTGCTTTGAATGTTCCTCCAGGGCCACCAATGTCCCCCATTGTTGAGGTCATCCCCAGCAGTCCAGGGCTGGTGGATCCCACCCTGGCTGCTAGGGGCAGGGCCCGATCCCCAGGCAATGGCCGCAGGGAGAGGAGCAACAGCAGCAGCAGCAGTAGCAGCTATAGGGGGCACAGGGAGAGTGGCAGCAGCATGGTGGGCAGTCAAGTCTCAGGGTCCCAGTACTCCCCTTGTGGGACATCACCGTGATTGGGGACAGTGAGGCAGACACTAGTCCCACGGAGATGTCTGGAGTTGAGGTGATGGCTGTCCCTCCCAGAGTGGTGTCACCACCAGGTTCTGTCCCTCCCAGCAGTGCTGGCAGCGGTGTATTACCCAGTGTGGACCAGAAGGCAGGAGGCAAAAAATCCTCTGTCTGGGCACATTTCAAGTTGGTGCGGGCTGATGATCCAATGGAGGTGCAGTGCACTTTGTGCAATAAGGTGGTGAAGTGTGGGCAGGTGCTCTCCAGCCTTGGGACAATGGCCGTGACGAGGCAGCTAAAGGCATGCTACAGCACTCTGCTGCTAAGTGGGCAGGCAGGGGCAGTAGATGCCAGCGGGTTCCCGAATGCAGTGGCTAGTCATCTGCCTCCTTCAGTGGGCAAGCATCCTGCACCAACAGCTGTCTCTAGCAGCAGGAGCAGTATTCCTGCTAGGGGGGAAGAATATCAGCAGCAGCCTTGCCAGCAGTGTCAGTCCACCATAGAGGAGCTGGGACGGGGGCAGCTGCCAAGTCCATCGGCAGCTGGAAGGCAGCGTGGTTTTCAAGTGAAAGCCACATGCCTGTTGGGCAAAATGATTGCGCTCAATGGGCAGCCCTCCTCCATGGTACAGGACATGGGCTTTAGGTGGCTGATTGGGTTCCTGGCCCCCCAGTTTCAGCTGTTATTGTGCACCACCCTGAGTCGTCAGGTGGTGCCACCCCTGTACAGGACTTTGAAGGAGCTGGTGAGGGAGCAGCTGTCAGGGGCTGGGGGTGCCACCATACACTTCACCACAGACCTGTGGTCCAGTAGAAATGTGCAGCAGGCATACCTGGTGGTGACAGCGCACTGGTGGCAGGACCCAGAGGCAGCATTTGTCAGTGGCAGGAGGGGTCCTGAAGCAGGGTATAGGTGGTACCTGCTTCAGGCAGAAGTCAGGGATGGCTCCCACATGTCTCAGAACATCGAGGCATCCCTGACCACCATGGTGAGTGAGTGGGTTATGCCAGGTGCGCCCTTCACCAAGAGGTGTGTGGTGACAGACAACGCGGACAATATATTGAAGGCCGTCCATGAGAGGGGCTTCATAAGCATCCCTTGCACAGCACACACCCTCCATATTGTGGTCAGGGATGCTCTGGGCTTGGGGGATAAGGGCATTGGGGCATGAACCCTGAGCTCCCTGATCAAGTGGGGGAGGAAGCTGGCCGGGTTCTTTAACCGGAGCATGAAAGGCAGCGACCTCCCCCGGGCAAAGCAGGCCGAGCAAAGCTCCCCAGTGCACCAGCTGATCGAGGATGTCTCCACACGGTGGAATTCCACCTTCCTGATGCTTGAGCAGCTTCTTGAGCAGAAAGCCTCCTTGCATCAGGTTCAACTAGTGAGGAACAGCGGGGCACCTCCAGAGTACGATGGGGTGGAATGAGAGATACTGGCTCACATGGTCTTCATACTCAGACCGTTCCTGGCCATGACAAAGACCATGTGCAGCTCCATGACCACCATCAGCCAGGTGACCCCTCTGGTCCAGAGTCTCCTCTGGAGGCTGGATGAGATTCTCCAGGGGTGGGATTGTGGCCCTGAGGGCAGGAAGCTGGCTGATGAGGCGGTTGACCTGGTGCGGCAGCTGAAGGTAGGGCTGAAGGCACGTTTTGATGAGTTCCTGCATTGGTAGGAATATGTTTTGGCAACATGCTGGACTCCAGAGTCATGGCCAGCCTGGCATACCAGACACAGCTCTATGGGTACTGGAAAGGTGAGCTGGTGGCCAGGGTCCAGCAGGCAGAGTGGGTTATGCAGCAGGACGCCCCTGGGGATGGTGGGAGTGGGAGCAGACACCCCTTTCAGCCATCGGGGACTACCCCTGCCCCCAGCCCTAGTGGCAGCAGCACCAGCAACAGAATGAGCAGCAAAAGCACCCCTATTACCAGCACCAGCAGCAGCAGCAGCAGCAGCAGCAGCAGCAGCAGCAGCAGCTCCTCCTATGTGCAGGCCACTTTGGGTAGCATGGGGTCCTGCACAATAGGGCAAGCAGTGTGGCTGAGGGCAGTGGTGGAGGTGGTGCCCAGGCAGAGCTACCAGAGGGAGTACGATGGCACCTCAGCAGCCATGGAGACCTACCTGGAGGAGGAGACATGCATTGAACTCAGCAGCTATCCCTTGGCCTACTGGGCCTGCAAGACCAGCATGTGGCCAGTCCTGTCCAAAGTGGCCGAGGGTATATTGTCCTGCCCACCAACCAGTGTCTCCAGTGAGTGGGTTTTCTTGATGGCGGGGAACTTTTGCTTTCCGCACCACCTGAGACTGGGGGTCAAGTTGGTGGAACAGTTGCAGTTCATCAAGGTGAACCTTCCACTGCTGGGATTCCCCAATCTGTCCCTGGACATGCAGTGATAGTGCCATCCCATTCCAGGGCCAGTCTTGGGACGGGGCTCCTTCTCAATCTGGGCTACAGCTGCTGTGCTTAGGTGCTGTTCCTCCCTTGCAATGCCTGGTGCCCGCCCTGCATAGCTCTCTCTCTCTCTCTCTCTCTCGCTCTCTCTCACTCTCTCTCTCTCTCTCTCTCTCTCTCTCTCTCTCTCTCTCTCTCTATCTATCTATCTATCTATCTATCATACTAGACGGCCTTGGCCGGCTTAACTGACTGACCTCATGATGCAGGGTGGCATTGGGAAACTGTAAGCCTGCCAACCGGCCTCCATCTAGATGATCTCAGCCCACCTATCTGACTAGCTCTCTCTCTCACACTGCACAGTCTGCCAGCCTATATGAGTGCCATGCCAAGGTCCCAGACTGCATTCCCTACTGCCTCTCATGCCATGCTGCCTGCCCACCCACCCAGGTTGCAAAGCTTGAACCCTGCCTCAGTGTGCCTGCCTTCTGCTCATGCCATGCTGCCTGCCCAGCTCTTCTCTGGCAAATCCTACCATCCTGGCTCCATGGGTGCTGCGTGCTTACAGGCAAATCCTGCTGCTGCTGTCTCTGCTGTTCCATGGGTTCTGCCCCAGCAACCCAATGTCTGCTGCTGCTGCTGCCAATGCCACCTTTGCTGTCTGTGCCATGGGTTCTGGGGCTTGTCATTATGCTCACAGAGAGCCAATGTTCAACTGTGTCAAGAAACAGTCATTCCAGGACCCACCATCAGGGTTCTGGGACCTACATTACAGGCAGGGAGGGCTGTCCATCTGATGTATCTAGAAGCTGCCACTCTAGCCCCAGGACCCACCATCAGGGTTCTCGGGGGCCATCAATCCTTGCACACTGTGCAGTCATTCCACTGTATCACGAAGCAGCCACTCCAGCCCCAGCACCCACCATCAGGGTTCTGTGGCCTACGTTACAGGCAGGGAGGGCTGTCCAATATGTAGAAGCTGCCACTCTAGCCCCAGGGCCCACTGTCAGGGTTCTCGGGGGTAGTCATTCCTCGCACACTACGCTGTCATTCCACCGTATCAAGAAGCAGCGACACCAGCCCCAGGACCCACCTTCAGGGTTCTGGGTCCCATGTTATCCAGAAACTGCCACTCTAGCCCCAGGACCCACCATCAGGGTTCTCGGGGGCCATCATTCCACCGTATCAAGAAGCAGCCACTCCAGTCCCAAGACCCATGGTCAGGGTTCTGGTGCCTACGTTACAGGCAGGGAGGGCTGTCCAATATCCAGCAGCTTCCAGTCTAGCCCAAGGACCCACCCTCAGATTTCTGGGGCCATCGTTCCAGACAAGGGAGGATGTCATTCCACTGCATCCAAAAGCAGCCATACCAGTCCCAAGAACCATCATCCACTTCACGAGCTCCTCTAGTATAAAAGGCATCTGATGCTGCCCACTGCCAGAGAGCGTCTCTCTCTCTCTCTCTCTCTCTCCCTGGCACCCCCACACATTTCCAACCAACCATTTCTAGGGTTATGAGACAATTCCATGTGGGAATGTAACACAGGGTGAGGTGATGAGAATGATAAGAGAGTCAGTGCAAATAACCTTTTTTAACGAGGTAGCAACCTGCTGCTTGTGGAGAGAGAGAAAGTCTCCCAAGTCCCTAATGCTAGGAAAGAGAGACAGACAGACACACTCCCACCCATGCTGTCACCTGCAGTACATGACCAGAGAGAGGGAGAGGGAGATAGACTCCCCGCTGATAGAATGAGAGATTTGGGGAGGGGAGTAAGAGGTGTATCTGACTCAAGCTGCCACCTGTCAGAACCAGAGAGAGATCTCATCCATGTTCATGCTCAATGCCCACATCCAGCAGCAAACCTACCAGACTGAAACGGAAATAACACACAATGTAATGATGTGCCCCTGCCTGTGTGTCACCCTGTACCACCTGTACCACCTATTGCAATGATTGAATGAAGTGTGCCCAACAAACCAAGCACTAGTTTTAGGGACATCATTCAATTCCCATGGGCTGTCATTCCACTGTGCCTGAAGCAGTAAATTCAGTCCCAAGAACCATCATCTGGGTGCTGCTGCTGTTCATGCCAGACTGTCCAGTGGCCACTGGCACTCACAAGCCTGCCACCCCCACCAACCTACTCCTCTGAAAGAGCCCCTCTGACCACCAGCACCCGCTGTCTTCTGCCCACTGCAAAAGAGTCTCTCTCTGGCACCCCCTCACAGGAAATATGATATCCCTGGATCGCTGCTCTACCTGGGGCACTCTGCAAGTTTGTCCCCCCACCCTGGGGCAATCTTTCTACAAGCTGAACACACTTCTTCACTCGAGGGTTTCAAAAGGGACCAACCGACAAATGTAACCAAGTATTATATATCACAGCTTGGCATCCGAAGGCTTCCCCCCATGCGGTGAGCTCTCTCTGTGACAGTGGGCAGTGCACCTGCCAATGCCTGCTTATGACGTTGCCAGACTGCCACAGCCTCTGTCTCTCTCTGGCACATCCACACAGACACAAGCCATGCCCCTCCTGGGGGCTGTCTGCAAGATGAGACCCTGCTGGCACGTCTTTCAGCTAATACGCTCCATGTGCTGCTGTTGTTAGGTAGGAATCTATAATGAGATGATTCTGCCACCTGCCAGAAGCAGCACAGAGGGATAAAAGATTGGAAAGGTCGAAAAAAGCTGGTAACAACAAATATAACTTTTATAACAAATTTTTAAACATTACAACTTCTTAAAAAACAGAGATTAATATAAAAAGAATGGAAAATAAATTATGGGTCTGTGGACCTCTCCCCCGGAACATGGGGGAAAGGAGACAATGATGCATGGTACCAAGGAATGGGCACCTCACCCACCACAAACCCATGATGCTGGGAAAAGTCCAGGGCCACCTTACTGGATGCCTTCCAGCTTATGAGGGACTGGAGGAGCAGTTCGAGACCATCCTTCTCTGTATGGAAGTACTCCCGGTACACATTTGTCCGGCACTCCCTCACTTGGAGCTCCTCAAACTGCTCCACCAGCCTATTGTCTATATTTTGGGCGTGGACCCTGAGCCCATCCATATATTTTTTGGTGGCCACTCAAGCTCAGCCTGAAATGCCCTTGCCTCATGGCTCTCCTCACGGGGGGCTGGAGATTCCGCAGTAGAGCTGGAAGGGGAAGGGCTGTGATGGCGGCATATCTGCCTTCCCTTCCCTCCTTGCTTCGGGAGATGCTCCTCCACGCTGGAGTCCCTGCTCCCCAATTGAGACACATCCCACCATGCCACCTCTATGAGGTGCACGTTCACAAGATGGGCTATCAGCCCCGATGTGGTCCCCTGTGACCCCCTTCTTATCTTTTTGTTGTGGATCTAAAGAACATAAAAAGATAGGAACATAAGTGCCATACTGTGTCAGATCAATGGTCTATCAAGCCCTGCCTTCATTCTGTCTCCCTTTCCACAAGTGGGTGCGTGGCCAATCTCTCTCTCTGCAGGGGACTTCCTAACAGGTCATAGGGCAATCCATTTCCTGTTGTTCCGGCCACCGTGCCTTATCTTGCATTGGGAAAATCTGAATTCCAGTATATTGAAGTACCACCAGACCGCGGACCTCATCGGCTGTGTTTCTGGCGGCGGCTGCAACCTCCGCTGGGATGGTGTACTGGGCCTGGCACCAGTGGCAGCATCATCACCCTCTCTGAAACAGGAACACATAAACAACACCTAAATAATATATTATCTTGCATATATGATGATGCTGTAGTCCTTCCAAGAGCAATGTGTAGTCCTTGGAGGAGTCACCCCCCCAGACCCCTAAATCAGACACGTTCAAATACTTCCCTTCTTTGGGTGAAAGGGATAGAAATAAGAGATCCTGGCTGGCACATGTCTGGGTGGGTGCTGCAGCTCGTCCCTGGCTACTGGAAGAGCCCACACACACCCTCTCTCTCTGTGGCAGACCCCCTAAATCAGACACATGCAAATCCTGCTCAGCCCCTGCCACCCGGTGCTGATGCCCACTGTTTGTGCCTGACTGCCCACCACCCACCCACCCACCTGCATTCCAATAAACAGAAATAAATTTTACAAACCTGACAGCAGTGTCACCTCCCATGCCCTCTTCCTCCTCTGTTGAGGAGCCAACCTCCACCACCTCTGATTGTCCAGGCTGGGCCTCTTCCTCCTCCACCTTCACCTTCCTCAGCTTCATTTTTGTTTTTCCCTCCCTTTCCAGACAAACAAAACCAACCACAAACACAGTCAAACCAAACACACAGCCAAAGTGCACACACAGCCAAACGAAACCAACCACCTCAACCAAACACACACACACGCACTCCAACTACCATTCGTTTCTTGTTTCAGGGTTCCAGTGCAATCATGGGACCAAATGATACCGATACTGATACCGATATCAATACCCAACTCTGCTGAACCATTAGCCAAACCGAACGCCAAACCAAACCGAACGATAGAACTCGAACTCAGTTTCCAGACAAAATGACTGAACTCGAACTCAGTTCCTGAACCGAATGGCTGAACGACCGAACGTCCGAACTGCGTTCTGTTCGCACATCCCTACATCTTGAAAATTCAATGTTAGCCTATGGAGACCATCCTGAGTGTGGAGTGCTTGCAAACATTCTATGTGTAATGCAGAGACTTTTTAAAAGCAAACAGTCTTGAATACCAAGGACTACAACTCCCAGCATGCACTGCTTGCAAGAGCCTATCAGTGCTGGGCAAAGAGAGGGAACTGCAGCTCCCAGGGGGCAGTGCAAGTGACTGATCAGCCATGTTTAGAGCTGATCTGGTGGGGAGAAGAGAGCAAGGCCTGTGGAAGGGACAGTGCAGAAGGTCATTCTGATCTGATCCCGCACAGCAGGTGCATCTGCTTGGGGGCCATGGATGCTGAGATGGCTAAATAAATCTAACAAATCCTGCAGTGACAGTTGGGGTGACTGATCTTGCCCCCTAAACCTGCCCAGAACCACAGACTGCATGGATTCCAGTAACATCCCTCCAAAAACATGTGGTGTCTGAGCTGCAGCTCCAATGGGGTGCCCCATTGGAGGAGTGTGGCTGGGACTGGATTGCTGGAGTTTGCCTAGGATGGTCCCAGGTGCAGGAAGTGGGCAGAGGTTTATCCCAGAGACAGAGAGATGAGGCTACATGTGGGATGGAATTGATCTTCTTTCAATGCTTTTCCCTCCAACTTTCCCAACCCCAATAAGAAATGAGAGGTAAGTGGGTACTCTGGGCTGATACAGTGGGCGTTCTGCAGGAGGGGGGCAGGGAAATAGTGGGTTCCCATGCATAGCAGCCCTGTGGGGCAGAGTGGCAAGTGTAGTCCTCTTGGGAGGACTCTAAGAGCCAGCCTCAGCCCAGGGAGGGAAATCCTATGGGGGAGTAAGAAGCATATGAAGGGGGGGGTAATTAAGGGGAAAGAGTGGGGGCCGAGCCTGTCAATAGCTTCCACAGTGGAAGCCAAGCACAGGGGGAACACTTTACAAGGAGCAGCTTTATTGGGGATACAGAATATGGAATCCAGAACAGGAGGAGGTCTGCAGAGTGGGCAGCGTTGTGCAAGCAAGGGAACCCTGTCCAAGGGATAGTAAAGTGAGGGGAGTCTTGTAGAGACATAGACATGCAGAATAATGGCCACAATTGCACTGGGAGAGAACCCTGGACAGAAGAGAACTGAGTGAGGGAGCTTTGTACAGGGGGAGAGCTCCAGGATGGGCAGCATTATGCCCAGTGGAGAGTCCTGTACATGGGAACAGCAGAGACAGGGAGTCCTATACAAGGAGTGAACTATCTAGGGGGTCCTGTACAGGGGGAGGTCCTTACAAAAAGCAGAATGGCCAGTGTTGCACAAGGAGAAGAGCGCTGACACTGGGGAGTAGAGTGGAAGGCTCCTGTACAAACCATGAGCTAGAGAGATCATAGAGAGCAGTTTTGGGAAGTTTGCAATGCTTAAAATGAACCAAGTTTTGTATTCTTAGTAAAGCAGGGAGCTACCAGTAAAAATCCAGCTTTGCCTTGTTTGCTATTTGAGGGAAGTAACAACCTTTTAAAATTAATGGTTTTAATTTTAATTAAACCTTTTAATTTAAAATTAAAGCTCTTCTACCATAGCCTCCCCTAGGCCCTGCTCCCATAGTGGTTATGCTGCTCAGCATTCTATTGTGCCAGCAGGACAAATTTTCTCCATTGCATTGTATTTAACAAAAAACTTGGATATTCCATAATTAAAAAAACCTACTGTTTACAAGAAGAGTTAAGGCTCTTGCAAATTCAATCATGCACTAAAAAAGCATGGAAATGGCAAATTAAGGCTCCTGACAATTTCCATGCTATGTTAGCAGTAAAGACATTGTACAGTCTCACATATTGTGCTCACTTACAACTTAGACTCCATGCACCCACACTTTGCTTTCATTAGATTGTAAACTCTCAGGAAGGGACCGTGTGTATCTTATTCTTTCTAAAGCACCAGGTACATCGCTGTCACTATATAAAAGCTAATAATAATAATAATAATAATAATAATATAATTAATTAATAATAATTTTCCACCCCTAATCCCTTTCCTCTTTGCAGGCTGGGGTCAACAGTGAAGCTGGGGACAGGAGGGCATGAGCTGACTCCTCACCCCCTCCGTTTCTTCTTTAAGAAAGAGAGAACTGAGGAGGCCTGGCTCCCACCCCTTCTTCCCCTCTAATCTACTTGGTCCCAGCCCTCTAACAGAGAACTCAGGACTCCTAGCTTCTATCCTCTCCACCCCACTCAAATCCAGTAGGCTGCACTCCCTTCACAGGCAACTCAATAACCCTGGTTCTGAGCCTGTTCTCCTCTCCCCTGCTCTCAACCTTGTAACAGACAACCTAGGAGTCCTGGGTCCAAGTTGCCACTCTAATCCTGTAGCCCCCACTCCCCTCACAGATAACTCAAAAGTCCTGGAAAATACAATGTTTGTCTGTATGTGTCATATGGAACAGAGATAAGGGGGTGAGGGTGGAATGACAACAAAAACCAGGAGAGAAAATCTAATAACAGGCAGGGAGCTTATTAGGAGCCAAAGGATAGGGAGTCAGCTATGGTAAATGGGTAAAATGAAGCCTAAGTTGTAAGTGAGCACAGTATGTCAGACTGTGCAATGTCTTTACTGCTAACATGGGAAGTTAAGACGGGAGCCTTAACTTGCAATTTCCATGCTTTTTAGTGCATGATTGAATTTGCAAGAGCCTTAACTTGTAAACTGGCGGGTTTTTTATTATGGAATATGCTTTTAATTCTTCTTTTTCTCAGTCTCTGTGTGTTTTTAGACAAGTGCCTCTCCAACCATTACCCACCTATCATGCATGTTGCAGGGCCGCATCAGCACCCTATGCAGCCTTGCAACATGTATAACAAATAATATTTATATAGTGTCCCCCTATCTTACATGGCACTTGGAGTGCATCACAAAAAGTTAAACTATATAAACTATTTAAAAACAAAAAGAATTTAAAGCAATTATTTTATTTTATTTTAATGGGGCAGGCGAAAAGGGAGGGCAAAGTACATTGAGGGCACCACCAATGGATCCTAAAAGCACCTAAAAAACAACTAGGTTTTCATATGCTTTTTAAAGGTATGAGGGAGGAATAGAAGTGAACATCCAGAGGGAACGAGTTCCACCCAGACACCACAGCAAAGACCCGATTGCCTGCCAACTGTAGACATGATGGCAGAATCCCCAAACAGCGGGTGGTTCCTAAACACAGATACCCATCAGTGTGAGGTTCCAGGAGTAGGTCTGGAATATAGCCAGGGCCTAAACCATTCAGGGACCTAGAAACTAGAAGCATAATCTTAAACTCAACCGGTCACTCCACAGGCATCCAATGAGGAGAATGCATGGTAGGTGATGGGTAGGTAATGGGTGGTGATGCGCACGTCTAAAAACATCCTATGAATTTGAAAGAGGTTACCAGAAATTAGACACACAAGAGCAAGACCTGAAATGAGTAGTGACTTTACTACTCCCAAGTAATACTTGCAGTTTTGGGCAACCTATTGGGCATCCACACACAGCCAGGTGATCGATGTGCTGCCCAAAATGTGTTACTGCCTGGGAATAGTTAAACTAGAAGTAGGTACCTGGAGGTGGCAGTAGGAAGCTCCTGGCAGCATCGGGCAGGGAGTGGGCTACTAATGGAGGCAGCGGAGGTGCTGGGAGAGGGGAGGCTTTCCAAGTTCTGATGGGGGGATCTCTGTGCCAGCCAGCTCCAGTTTGTTTTCTCCCAGTTATTTTTTTTATTTCAGACTGTACAGCTAAAACAAGCCCCCATTGGATGCCCTGTGGACAATCTACGTTGCATGAACGATATCTGATGAGTCAAGCACTGTGGATTCACTGGGTATACCCATTTGCACAGGTGCTTATCTCACTTCTAGTTTCTGGGAGGTGTAGTACCAAAGAACCTCCCTGGGCTTTAGTAAATGGCTGATGGGACTTCCCTGGAAATGACATCTCCCAGAAGCCCTGAAAAAGAAACCATTTCCTAATTCATGGAAGGCTCCATGCTAGCCAGGGAGAAAAACTGAAGCCATCTGGCATGGAGACCCCCTTCCCATCTTCCCAATCGAACCTCACATAGCCTCCCCTCCTCCCACACCTCCCCTGCCTCCATTCGGATCCCCATGAATGCTGCCAGGACACCTGCCACATGTGCCCCCAGGTAATTTTTTTATTTCAAGCTGTACAGCTAAAATAAGCCCCCATTGGATGCCCTGTGGACAATCTACGTTTCCTGAATGATTTCTGATAAGTCAAGCACTGTGGATTCACTGGGTATACCAATTTGCACAGGTGCTTGTCACACTTCTAGTAAGAGCTGATGTAGCCTGGTGGATAAGGTGATGAACTTGGATTTAGGAAACCAGTGTTCAAATCCCATCTTAGCTATGAATTCAGTGAATGTCATTGGGCAATACAAACTCTTACCTGAACTTTTCCATCTGTAAAATGGGAATAATATTAACTCTGTCATAGGTGAGTGTGAATAAGATAAGGATTGTAAAACACCCTGAACTTGAAAGTGGTTTATCAAGGATTATCAATATTACTTCCCACTGATTTTCAACAAGAGCTGGGCAAGTCAATGGGAAGAGAGTCCCAATGAGGGGAAAAGGGAAGAGCATAAGCGTTTCCAAAGAAGATGTAAAAAGTTAATAAGGCAGTCCAAAAAGGAATTTGTGGAGCAACTTGCTAAAGATGCTAAAACTAATAATAAAAACTTTTTCAAGTAATCAGAATCAGGAAGCCTGCTAGAGAGTCAGCTGGCCCATTAGATAACCAGGGGGCGAAAGGGGTGTTTAGGTAGGAAAAGGACATTGAAGAGAAGCTGAATGAGTTTTTTGCTTCGGTCTTCACTGCAAAGGATGTTGGGGAAATACCCATGCCAGAACCTTACTTCGTAGGTGATGAATTGGAAGAGCTGTCACAAATCAACATGACTCTGGAGGAGGTTCTAGAGCAAATTGACAAACTAAATACTAATCACCAGGACCAGATAGTATTCACTCCAGTGTTGTGAAGGAACTCAAATATGAAATTGCAGACCTACTGTTAATAATTTCTAACCTATTGCTAAAATCTGACACTGTACCTGAGGACTGGAGGGTGGCAAATGTAACCCCGATATTTAAAAAGGGATTCAGAGGTGATCCTGGAAACTACAGACCAGTAAGCTTGACGTCTGCGCCCGGCAAAATGGTGGAAACTCTCATTAAGAACAGTATCGCTAGGCATGATGATAGACATGGCTGAATGGGGAACAGTCACCATGGATTTAACTAAGGTAAGTCATGCTTTAAGTTTAAGTTTAAGTTTATTATCGGTTAGCTTTCTCCATAGCCTCAAACAGGACTACAAAATACAAAAGACAAAACACAGAACACAATACATATACAGAATACAAGATTAGGAGCTAGGTACATCATCTTTTGTCATCTAGCACCTATAAGGAATACATACAAAATAAAATAAAATTAAAATTGCCTTGCTCTTTTACAGAGGTTACTGCAGGAAAGCTTGACCCCTAATACATTAAGGTAAAACAGACTTTGGTCTGATCTCTAGGGTAGTGCTAGTTAACAAATTAATGAATTCTCCCTTGGTGCTGACTTCGATCCTAACCAACAACTCAAACCATACAAAAGGGTAAGACATGCCTCACTAATCTGTTGGAATTCTTTAAGGACGTAAATAAGCATGTGGACAAGGGATACTGAGTAGATATAGTGTACCTTGATTACCAGAAAGCATTTGATAAGGTTCCACATAAAAGTCTCTTGAGAAAATTAAAAAAGTAATGGGATAGGAGGTAGTGTCTTATTATGGATTGGTAACTGGTTAAAGAATAGGAAGCAAAGAGTATGACTAAATGGTCAGTTTTCACAATGGAGAGATGTAAAAAGTGATGTGCCCCAGGGATCTGTATTGGGACTGGTGCTGTTTAATGTATTCATTAATGATCTGGAAAAGGGCGTTATGAGTGAGGTGATCAAATTTGCAGATGACACCAAGTTATTCAAAGTAGTTAATACATGAGCAGACTGTGAAGAACTGCAACAGGATCTTATGAGACTGGGTGCCTGGGAATCTAAATGGCAAATGAGATTTAATGTGGACAAGTGCAAAGTGATGCACGTAGGGAAAAATAATCCAAACTTTTAGTACACAATGCTGGGTACTAAGCTTGGATTCACCACTTAAGGAAAGGATCTGGGAGTGATTGTGAATACACTGAAATCCTCCGCTCAGTGTGCAGCAGCAGTTAAAAAAGCAAAATGAATGTTAGGAGTTATTTGCAAAGGGATAGAGAATAAAACTGAAGATGTCATAATGCCTCTATACAAATTGATGGTGTGACTGCACCTGGAATATTGTGTGCAGTTCTGGTCACCCCATCTCAAAAAAGATATAGTTGAACTAGAAAAGGTACAGAGAAGGCAATGAGAATGATAAAGGGTATGGAATGGCTTCCGTACAAAGAGAGGCTTGACAGAGGCTTGAACGGTCTCTTCAGCTTGGAGAAGAGAAGACTGAGAGGTGACATGATAGAGGTTTATAAAATCTTGAGTGGTGTGGAACGAGTAGATAGGGAACAGTTATTTACCCTCTCAAAGAGTACTAGAACTAGGGGACACTCCATGAAACTAGCTGCTGGCAGATTTAAAACAAATAAAAGGAAGTACTTTTTCACTCAATGCCTAATTAACTCACAAAATTTGTTGCCAGAGGATGTTAAAGCCAGTAGTATAGCTGGGTTTTAAAAAGGACTGGATAAGTTCTTAGAAAATAGGTCCATTAATGGCTATTAACCAAGTAGCTTACGGGATGAACTTCTTACTGTCGGGAGCTTGCAGTGAACAACAGGGAATGGATTGACGCGTCTATTTCTATGTTCTGTACAGTGCCAGGCACATGGCTGGTGCTATATAAATGTTTATAATAATAATAATAATAATAATAATTGCCCATTGTGATTGTTTGTTCTTTTCCCATGCAATCAATATTGACCACTGTCAGAGGACACTATGCTGGTCTTGATGGATCATTGGTCTGGCTCAGTATGGCACTACTCATGTTTTTAACTATCTGCTCTATGCTTCTTAAACATCTGAACACCATCATTATGTTGTTATTATATTTGCTGTGCTTCTTCATACAGAGTATCTTGCCTAATTCTAAAAATATATATTTTTGAGATTTTGGAAATTAAATATCCAAGTCCCTTGCACAAAATGGGTAAATCTTGGTTTCATTTTCTTCAATGGAAAAACATTCACTGGATACAATCCACAAACTGATTACCTCAGATGAAGGGTATTTTCAAATGTGATGGCACTAGTTGCTGCCATTCTTTGAGCATGGGATGAGAGCCCTCACCCTGGCCAGGATCTGGCCCTGCTGCCGAACAAATGTGCAGGTGGCTGGGGCTGGAGAGGAGGTGGGTAGAGGGCAGGGGAGATGTGTGGATATGGTCAGCACAACACATCCCCCTCCCTGACGGACGGGGGCAGTAGCCCATTAGGTTTCTGCGCCCGCTCGGAAAAGCTCCAGTCACCATCTGGAGTTAGGGAGAGCAGGCCATCATGTGCGACCGGCTGCTCTACCCCAGTCCAGGGATGCTTCTGTGGAGCGTGGCAGGGCTAACTCCAGATTGTGAGTTGGCAGGGTGCCCAGCACACATCCCGGAGTTAATCCTGCCATGGTCTGGGACCATTTGTTTTCGCCCACAGAAAACATCTAGCGGGCAGGAACAAGTGTGACACCATCATGGGTGGCCACACTAGGGTACAGCATGGCTACCCATGGTAGCGTCAGGTCTGAAAATACCCTAAGTGGTTTTTGAATCACTGCTACCATCTTTAATGAGGCCAAAACTTCACACACTATTCTATGTGCCATTAGAGTAGCACTAATTTTTAAGATTGCCACTGACTGCTTCTATGATCACTGTGGTAGCCCCCTTTACAGATGCTGATTTTTTAATATCCTCCACTGTTGACCATGTTTTGTAAATATTTTACTCTGCTATCATCTATATACCTCTCTAAAGGTCATTTCCTTAACCTTGGGCTTTCATTTTTGCTGGAAGGATGGCATTTTAAAACTTTGCAATTCAAATTTCTTCAAAAGGGTGATTCTTGCAAATATAATTATAGTATAATTATCCTAATTTTGCATAGGGATGGGCGAACAGATCACAGTTCGGGTTTGGCTGTTCAGTTCGGTCCAGTTCAGTTCGCCTGTTTGGTTTGGCCGTTTGGTTCGTTTGCTGCGTTCAGGTTCGGCTGTTCGGTTCGGTCCTGTTCGGTTCAGTGTTCGGAAAAAGGCTCTCTGTGCGAGGAATGATGTCCCCAGACCCATGACAGTGGGTCCTGGGGCTAGAGTGACAGCTTCTAGGTATTGTCCATAGCTCTCCCTGCCAATAACTTGGCCCCAGAACCCTGACGACGGGTCCTGGGGCTGAAGTGCCTGTTTCTTGATGCGGTGGAATGACATCGCCTCCGTGCAAGGAATGACTATCCCAAACCCATGATGGTGGGTCCTGGGGCTAGAGTGGCAGCTTCTAGATACGTATTGGCCACAGCCCTACCTGTCAGTAACATAGGCCCCAGAACTCTGACGGTGGGTCCTGGGGATGGAGTGTCTGTTTCTTTTTTTATATCTATCTATCTATCTCTACACTAAATCTAACTGTTATTAACTATTCTAAAACCTATTGAACTAAATGGAATATCCTAATAATTAACTACAAAGCCTGTCTGATTGCTGCTCATGCCACGCTGCCTGTCTGCCTACCTAGGTTGCCATTGCCATCTCAAAGCTTGCCTCAGCACGCCTGCCTGCCTGCCACTCATGCCAAACTGCCGTGACTGCCTGCTTGCCCACCGAGGTTGCCAAGCTCAAATCCTGTCTGAATGCTGCTCATGCCACGCTTCCTGCCTGCCCCAGAAACTCATGTTTGCTGCTGCCAAAGGTCCCCACCCCCCAGACCTATATGCTGTCTGTGCAAAGGGTTCTGTACCCTGGCAACCTGCTGCTGCCAAAGGACCCCACCAACCAAGCCCATAAAAATGCTGTCTGTGCAAAGGGTTCTGTACCCTGGCAACCTGCTGCTGCCAAAGGCCCATAAAAATGCCCTCTGTGCAAAGGGTTCTGTACCCTGGCAACCAGAAATCCACTGTCTAACCACCACCAAGGAGTCTGTCTCTCTTTCTCTCTGACACACCCACACAGACACAAGCCCTGCCCCTCCTGGGGGGCTGTCTGCAAGTTGAGACACTGCTGCTGCCTGGCACATCTTTGGGTTAATGCCTTAACTATGCTAGATGTGGAGTCAGCCAGATGCTGCTGGTAGGGATTGACAAGCTGTATGAGATTCTGCAACCTGCCTTCCAGAACTTCAGCACATAGGGATAAAAGATTGGACAGGTCAAACGAAGCTTGTAACAACAAATAGGAAAACTTTTATTAAAACTATTTAAACAACAACAACAACAAAACAACAAAAACATTATGAAACCAAACCAAAAAATTTAAAGGAAACTTATAAAGGAAAAACTATTAGTCTCTGGGCCTGTCCCCCCGGGACTTCGGGAAAAGGCTGAAGGCACTGTGGCGCAGCACAGGACTGAGGGAGGCCACCCGGTCCTCTTCAATCTTGTAGCCATGGGAGATGGCAAACTCCATGGCCCCTTCCACCTCCCGATGCCATCTGGAGACAACCTGGTGGTACAGTTCCAGGCATTCCATCTCAGCGGAGACGTACTGGACGTACGTCTTCACCTTCTTTTTCTCCACCTCAAGTGCCTGGAACTGTTCCATCAGGTGGTTCTCCAGGCATCGGATGCCCTTCATTTGGCAGCCAGGCCTCTCAAGTTCGGCCCAAAAGGCCTTGGCTGCAGCAGACTCCTGAGGCCCGGGGGGCTCCACATCAGGGCTGGAGGAGGGGGAAGGGCTTACATGCCTGCGCTTCTGGGTTGCCTTCCCTCCCTTCTTCAGGTGTTGAGGCTGAGGGTCCATGGCCATGCCAGAGTCCTCCTGCCACCTCACCTTCAGGTCGTGGAGCTTTTCAATATGGGCAATGAGCCCTGAAGCGGTCCCCTCTCTTTGCCTCCTGATTATTTTGCCACAGAACTAAAGAGCATAAAGAGAAAAGATAGGAATATAAGAAGTGCCATACTATGTCAGACCAATGGTCTGTCAAGCCCTGCCTGCATTCTGTCTCCACAAGAGGGTGAACTAGGTGGCCAATCTCTTTCTACAGGGGACTTCCATTCCTAACAGATCATAGGGAAATCCATTCCCTGTTGTTCCAGTCCCTGTGACTTACTTTGCATATGGCGATTTTGTCGGCCATCTTATAAAACATCCAGACATCTCACCTTCTCTGCCAAATGTCTTAGGGTGTCACTGGTGACCTCTGCTGAGGGGTGCTCCTTGGCCAGGCACCAGTGCTGGGGTCGGCATCTGATTCCTCTCTGAAATGGGAACACATTAAGAACGCCAAAGTAATATCATGCATTTATGATGATGCCTCTAGTCCTCCCTCCTTGGGGTGCTAGGGATGGCCACGGGAGATGTGACCCTGGCTGGCATATGCAAATCCTGCCCTCCTTGAGGTGCTAGGGGATGCTAGGGAATGCGATGGCAAATTGAGAGACCCTGGTTGGCACGTGCAAATCCTGCTCTTTTTGGGTGCTGCAGAGGGATGATACCCTTGCTGGCATGTGCAAATCCTGCCCTTCTTTGGGTGATAGTAGTGATGGCAACTTGAAGTACCCTTGCTGGCACGTGCAAATCCTGCCCTCTTTTGGGTGTTAGGGGATGCTTGGGATTGCAACTAGAAAGGCCCTGGCTGGCACATGCACATCCTGCCCTCCTTGGGGTCCTAGTAGTGATGGCAACTTGAAGTACCCTTGCTGACACATGCAAATCCTGCCCTCCTTGGAGTGCTAGGGGATGCTAAGGATTGCAACTAGAAAGGCCGTGGCTGGCACATGCAAACCCTGCCCTTCTTTGGGTGCTAGTAGCGATGGCAACTTGAAGTACCTTTGCTGGGACATGCAAATCCTGTCCTCCTTGGGGTGGTAAGGGATGCTAGGGATTGCAACTAGAAAGGCCGTGGCTGGCATGTGCAAATCCTGCCCTTATTTGGGGGTGCGTAGGAAATGGGATGGTATTGGCAACTGGAGAGTGGGGACCCTTGCTAGCCTGTCACATGATTGGGTGAGGGTGCTGCTCATGCTCATGACTGACTGCTGGAAGAGCCCCCCACACTACAGTACCACCTCTCTCTGTGGCAGACATCCACTGCTACCCGCTGATACCCACTGTTTGTGCCTGACTGATGCCCACCACCCACGCACCCACCCGCACGCCAGTGAGCTCACTCTAACAGATAGAGCCTTTCTTGTCCTCCAAGTAAAAAAAAAAGTAAAAAGTAAAATAAAATGACAAACCTGGCAGCACCTCCTGTGCCCACCGCTTGCTCCTCATCCGAGGAGCCAACCACCACCACCGACGATCCAGGGGCTCGACCAGCGACCGCTTCCTCCTCCTCCTCCCGCATGGGAAGGCAAACTGAGGCAGGCTTTGATCTTTGCAACCTAGGCAGGTGGGAAGACAGGCAGTGTGGGATGAGAATTGGAAGGCTGGCTGAGGCAGGATTTGATCTTGGCAACCTTGGTGGGCTGTAGGGATGTGCGAACCAATTGCAGTTTAGGTTCTGTCGTTCGGTTTGGTCCAGTTCAGTTAGTTTCAGTCCAGTTGTTTGGTTCAGTCACCGAGTTTGGGTTCAGTAGTTCTGTTTGGTGGTGTTTGGTTCGGTTCTGCCATTCAGAAATAGGTATCGTGTGATCCCGTGATCCCGTCGGAAACCGGAAGTTGGAAATTCGAGTACGTGCGGAGCTGTGTGGCAAGAGATTGTGTGTGTTGTGGCTGGCTCAGTGTTTGGTGTGCTTTAGCTGTGTTTGTGTTGGATTGTGTGTTGGTTTCGGTTTGAGTGTTGGTTTGGCTGATTGGTGAGTGTTGGTGGGTGACTGTTGGTGGGCAAGTGCTTGTTTAAAAAAAAAAAAATGAAGAAGGTAACCATTAAATGCCAGGCCTGGGGGAAGGCCAAGGTGGTGGAGCCAGTGGTGGAGGAAGAGGTTGCTGGCGCTGCTGCTGGATCTTTGGTGGTGGAGGAGGAGCATGAGCCGGCGGGCACAGGAGGTACTGCCACTTCTGCCAGGTTTGTAAACTTTTTTTTTTACTTTGAGGACAAGAAGAATATTATCCTTTAGAGTGAGCTCACAGGCATGCGGGTGGGTGCATGGGTGGTGGGCAGTCAGACACAAACAGTGGGCATCAGCGGGTGGCAGCAGATGTCTGCCACACAAAGAGGTGGTGTTGCAGTGTGGGGGGATCTTCCAGCAGTCAGGCATGAGCACAAGCACCCCCACCCAAACATGTGCCAGACTAGCAAGGGTCTCCACTCTCCAGTTGCCATCCCTATGCACCCCTAAATAAGGACAGGATTTGCACGTGCCTGTCAGGGTCTTTCCAGTTGACATCCATAGCACCCAAGGAGGACAGGATTTGCACATGCCAGCAAGGACCTTTCCAGTTGCCATTGCTACTAGCACCCCAAGGAGGGCAGAATTTGGATGTATCAGCAAGGGTCTCTCCATTTGCCATCCCTAGCATCCCCTAGCACCCGAAAGAGGGCGGGATTTGGATGTGCCAGCAAGGGTATCTCCATTGCCATCCCTCCCCAGCACCCTAAGAAGGGCAGAATTAATTGCACGTGTCAGCCAGGGTCGTTCCAGTTACCATCCCCCAGCACCCAAATAAGGGCAGGGTTTGCATGTGCCAGCAAGCCAGGGTCTTTCCAGTTGCTATCCCCCCAGCACCCAAAGAAGGGCAGAATTATTTGCACATGCCTGCCAGCCTGGGTCACCATCTCCGGTTGCCATCCCTAGCACCCCAAGGAGGGAGAACTAGAGGCATCATCATAAATGATGTGGAGAGCAGAGCACCCAAAGAAGGGCAGGATTAATTGCACATGCCAGCCAGGGTCTTTCCAGTTGCCATCCCTCCCCAGCAGCCAAAGAAGGGCAGGATTATTTGCACATGCCAGCCAGCCTGGGTCAATGTCTCCGGTTGCCATCCCTAGCACCCCAAGAAGGGAGAACTAGAGGCATCATCATAAAAGCATAATATACTTAGGTGTTGTTTATGTGTTCCTGTTTCAGAGCAGGTGAGGATTCGAATTTCTCAAATGCTGGTGCCAGGGGCAGACTCAGGACACCAAGGTGGAGGTCACCAGTGCCACCCCCAGACACTGGGCGGACACGGTCCGATGTCTGGCGGTGGTACGTGAGGCATGAGGATGGCTCTGCAGAATACAAGATAAGGCATGGGCTGGAACAACAGAGAATGGATTGCCCTGTGACCAGTTAGGAAGTCCCCCTGCAGAGAGAGATTGGCCAATGGATACCCACCCTCTTGTGGAGACAGAATGCAGGCAGGGTTTGACAGACCATTGGTTTGACTCAGTATGGAACTTCCTATGTTCCTATCTTTTTATGTTCTTTAGGTCTGCCATAAAAAGTTCTGGAGGAAGTGAGAGGGGAACACATCAGGGCTGATAGCCCACAGTGAAAAACTTCATGACTGATGGTGAGGCGGCAGCAACAGGACTCTAGTGTCGTGGCCATGGAGCATCCTCATCGCCAGAAGAAGGGGGGAGAAGGCATGGCAGAAGCAACACCATGTAAGCCCTTCCCCTTCCTCCAGCTCTGATGTGCAGTCCCACAGGCCCCGGAAGTCTGCAGCAGCAAGGGTCTTTCAGGCCGAGGTGGAGAGACGCACCCGGGACTTCATGGCCAGCCTGAAGCAGACAGAAGCCACCATGGAGAACCGCCTGGTGGAACATTTCCAGGCTCTCGTGGTGGAGAAAAAGAAGGTGGAGGCTTATGCCAAGTACATCTCCGCCAAGATGGAATGCCTGGAACTGTACCACCAGTCGATCTCCAGGTGGCATGCAACCGTGGAAGGGGCCGTGGACTTTGACTTGGCCGATGGTTATGATACGCCAGAGCACAGGGTGCCCACCTCTCAGTCCTGTCCTGTGTCCTTTTTGCCTTTCCCCCAAGTTCCGGGGGACAGGCCCAAAGACAGGTAGGCTAGAGCCTTTTCTTTTCTTTGTATATATGTTTGGTTTTGATTTTATACTGTTCATGTTATTGTTCTTTAAAAATTGTTTATAAAGGTTATATTTGTTGTTACAAGTTTTGTTTGACTTGCCAATCTTTTATCCCTCTGTGCTGAAGCTCTGGGAGGTGGCAGAATCTCATACAGCTGGTCGATCCCTACCGTAGCATCTGGCTGGCACCTCCACATGTAGTATAGGTAAGGTATTACCCCCCAAAGATGTGCCAACAGCAGGGTCTCAACTTGCAGACAGACCCCCAGGAGGGGCAGGGTTTGTGTGTGTGTGTGTGTGTGCCAGAGAGAAAGAGAGACAGGCTCCTGGGCTGCGGGCAGCAGGCGGCAGGTGCTGGTGGTCAGAGGGGCTTTTTTTTCAGCAGCTTCAGTGGGCATCTGTGGGTGGATGCTGTGGAGTAGGCTGGGGGAGGGGCAGACTGGCGTGCAGGCTGGGCACCGGGCTTCTGGATGCAGTGGAATGGAATGAAAGCCCCCAGTGACTGGAATGATGGTCCCAGAATCTCATTGATGGTTCCTGGGACAGGCGGGCATGACTGATTCAGGTACAATGGAATGACAGTCTATGGGAGCTGAATGATGACCCTAGAAGTAGTGCATGGTTGGGCACACTTCATTCAATCGTGTGATAGGTAGATATAGAAACACACATAGGCAGGCACATCCATGCCATCTCTCTCATTCTAGTGGGGAGCCTCTCTCTCTCCCTCCCTCTCTCTCTCTCTGGCCATATAGTGCAGGTGACAGCATGGGTGTGATCGTGTATGTCTCTCCTTCTAGCAGCGGGGAGAATTTCTCTCTCTCTCTCTCTCTCTCTCTCTCTCTCTCTCTCTCTCTCTCTCTCTCTCTCTCTTGGCAGCAACCTGGGTGGCCAGACAGGCACCTTGGCATGAGAGGCAGGAAGGTGGGCTGAGTCAGGGTTTGAGCTTGGCGGCAACCTGGGATACAGAACCCTTGGCACAGACAGCATATAGACCTGGGGGCCATTGGCACTAGCAGCAGCAGACATTGGTTGCCAGGTTACAGAAACCTTGGCACAGACAGTATATAGGCCTGGGGTCCATTGGCAGCAGCAGACATCGGTTGCCGGGTACAGAACCCTTGACACAGACAGCATATAGACCTAGGGGTCATTGGAAGCAGCAGACATTGGTTGCCAGTGTACAGAACCCTTGGCACAGACAGCATATAGGCCTGGGGGTCACTGGCAGCAGCAGCAGCAGACATTGGTTGCCAGGGCAGGCAGGCAGACGGCGTGGCATGAGAGGCAGTCAGGCAGACTGAGGCAGGGTTTGAGCTTTGCAACCTGGGCGCTTGGGCAGGCAAGCAGCAAGGTATGAGAGGCAGTAGGGCAGGCGGGTTTGGGCAGGCTTTGAGCTAGGCAACCTGGGTGGGCATGCAGACACCTTGGCATGTGAGGCAGGAAGGGGGACTGAGTCATGCTTTGAGCTTGTCATGCTTTGAGCTTGGCAGCACACTGGGTGGACAGACAGGCAACGTGGCATGAGAGGCAGAAGGGCAGGCAGGCTGTGACATTGGCATCAGGGCACTCAGATAGACTAGCAAAGACTGTGCAGCCTGAGAGAGCGAGCGCCAGTCTGTATCACATTGGTGGGCCGAGATCGTGTAGCCATAGGCCGTCTGGCAGTCTTACAGTTTCCCAATGCCACCCTGTGTCATGAGGTCAGTCAGATAAGGTGGCCATGTAGTAGTAGTAGTAGTAAGATTTATTGCAGTCAAAGCCAATAAGAACAATGTAACAAATCCCATGTCGTAAAACAAATGACCTATGGCTTGGGTATAACAATAGCAGTATACATAATGCATACACATATACATAAACAGCATAAATAATATTGCCAATATAACCCATTACCTGGCAAAATACTGAAAGGAATAAAATAAACCAATAATTTGATATCCTTAACCTTAAACCTTGAACAATGCCATGACTTAATCCTCAGATTCAGGAATGCATTTAGACTGGAGAACCAATTGTCGTACATGCATAGTGGAAACCAAAAACTGTGAAATGGAGTCTATAATCTGGGAGTCGATATCGACCAAGGCCATTAAAAGAAGACCATGATCAGTTCTACCAGGGTATTTTCCCCAAAAGGAGGCCAGGAATTTACGACGGGGCACGTCGTGGAGCCTACAACTGAATAAAAAATGCTCAACAGATTCTACTTGCTGCTGGTCAAAGGGGCATAGGCGGTCCACATAATTCACATCCATGAAACATCCCTCAAGCACCATGGTGGGAAGTGTATTGAAACGAGCAGTCATAAATAAATATTTTCCTCTTAGTGAGTTAGAAGACATCAAAAAGGAAGCCATACAAAAACGAGGCGGGACAAAAAAAAGATAATTGGCCATATGGGGGGCCATCTAGTATGAGAGAGAGGGGGGGCAGGGCGGGTGCCAGATATTGGGAGGGAGGGACAGCACCTCAGCAGCACAGCAGCCCTAGCCCAGATTGAGGAGGAGGAGCCCCGTCACATGACTGCCCCTGGCATGGGATGGCGTGTGCTACTGCACCATGAATCCTTGTCCAGGGACAGCTCGGGGAATCCCAGCAGCGGAATGTTCACCTTAATGAAGAGCAACTGCTCCACCAACTTGGCCCCCAGTCTCAGGTGGTGCAGGGAGCAAATATTCCCCGCCATCGAAAACACCCACTCGCTGGGGACACTGGTTGGTGGGCAGGACAAGAGACCCTTGGCCACATTCGACAGGGCCGGCCACATGTTGGCCTTGCTGGCCCAGTAGGTCAAGGGATCGCTGCTAGGATCAATGTATGGCTCCTCCTCCAGGTAGGTCTCCATGGCTGCTGAGGCACCGTCGTACTCCCTCTCGTAGCTCTGCCTGGGAGCCACCTTCAGCACTGCCTTCAGCCATGATGCTTGCCCTATTGTTGTGGGGGACCCCATGCTCCCCAGAGTGGCCTGCACGTAGGCCGAGATGCTTCTGCTGCTGCTGGCAATAGGGGTGCTGCTGATGCTGGCACTACTGCGCTACCGCTAGGACTGGGGGAAGGGATAGACCCGCCTGGCTGAGATGGGTGGCTGCTCCCTAGGGATGGCCTTACAGAATGCGGTTCGGCTGTTTGGATGTTCAGTCGTTTGGTTCGAGACCCGAGTTCGGGTTCGATGGTTTGGTTCAGCCAAGTTCAGTTTGGCCGAACTTGGCTGAACATTCAAAAATAGCGAAACAGAAACAGTAACAGAAACAGAACCGAAACAGAACCAAACCCGAAACCAAAACCTAATTTTCAGTCCTGGAAAGACGTTTTTCCTGCCTACGAACTCATCCGAACTCGTCCGAACATGGCCAAACTGTTCAGTCGTTCAAGAGTTTGGTTCAGACGTTTGATTCGGATGTCCGAACAGACCAAGTTCGGTTCGAACTCTGAACATCCGAACTGCATTCGCCCATCCCTACTGCTCCCACTCCCACCATCCCCAGGGGTGTCCTGCTGCATAGTCTGTTCTGCCTGCCAGATCCTCTCCACCAGTGCATCCTTCCGGAGGGCATAGAGCGCTGTCAGGTGTGCCATGCTGCCCTTGACCCTGGGGTCCAGGATTGTTGCCAGGACATATTGCTCCTGCTGCAGGAGCACGTCAAACGCACCTCCAGCCCTGACTTCAGATTCTGCGCCAGGTCAAACGCCTCATCGGCGAGCTTCCTGCCGGCAGGGCCACAATCCCGACCCCTGAAAATCTCGTCCAGCCTCCTCTGGAGACTCCAGACCAGAGGGGTCACCTGACTGAGCATGGCGGTGGAGCTGCTCACAGTCTCCGTCACGGCCAGGAACAGTCTCAGGACGAAGACCGTTTGAGCCAGGAGCTCCCATTCTGCCCCATTAAACCCTTCAGGTGCCCCGCAGCCCATCTCCAGTTGAACCTGATGCAAGGCAGCTTTCTGCTCAAGAAGCCGCTCGAGCATCAGGAAAGTGGAATTCCACCATGTAGCCACATTCTGGACCAGCTGGTGCCCTGGGGAGCCTAGCTCGGCCTGCTTCTCTCAGAGGAGCTCACTGCCCTTCATGCTCCGGTTAAAAAACCCGCCAGCTTCCTCACCCACTCTATCAGGGAGCTAAGGGTGCCTTCGCCAATCCCCTTATCTACCAGTTCAGAGCGTCCCTGAACACTAGGTGAAGGGTGCGTGTGGCGCAAGGGTTGCTGGTGAAGTCCCCCTCATGGACTGCCTTTAGTACATTTATGGCGTTGTCCGTCACCACACACCCCTTGGTGAAGGCCGCGCCTGATGTAACCCACTCCCTCACCATGGCAAGCAGGGCTGCCTCAATGTTCCTTTTGGTGTAGGGGCTGTCCATGACTTGTGCCTGAAGCAGGGCCCACCTATACCCTGCTTTGGGACCCCTCCTGCCACTGCCAAGCGCTGCCTCTGGGTCTTGCCACCAGTGTGCAGTCACTGCCAGGTAGGCATGCTGTGCATTCCTACTTGATCACAGGTCTTTTGTAAAGTGGATGGTAGCCCCCCAGCACCTGCCAGCTGCTCCCTCACCCGCTCCTTCAAAGTCCTGTAAAGGTCTGGCACTGCATTTTGACTGAGGGTGGTGCAGGATGGCAACTTAAACTGGGGGGCCAGGAACTGAATCAGCTACTCGAAGCTGCTGTCCTGTACAATTGAGAAGGGCTGCCCATCCAGCGCAATCATTTCGGCAAACAGGCACTTGGCTTTCTCTTGAAAGCCACGTCACCCTGCTGCCGATGGTCTTGGCAGCTGCCCCCGCCCCAGATCCTCCATGGTGGATAGACGCTTCTGGAAAGGCTGCTGCTGCTATTCTTCCCCCCTGCTCCTGCTGGTAGAGGCAGCAGTTGGTGCAGGACACTTGTCCGCTGAAGGAGGTGGGCGACTGGCCACTGTAGTCAGGAACCCGCTGGCATCCACTTCCCCTGCCTTCCTGTTGAGCAGCAGAGCACTGTGGTATGACTTCAGGTGCCTCGCCATTGCAGTTGTCCCAAGGTTGGCGAGCACCTGCTGACACTGCAGCAGCTTTTTGCACAAAGTGCACTGCACTTCTCTAAGATCATCTGCTTTCACCAGCTTTAAATGTTCCCAGATGGAGGATTTTTTGCCCCCTCCTGCCTTCTGGCCCTGCCTGGGTATTGCACTGCTGCCAGCACTGCTGGGAGGGGCCGAACTTGGTGGGGGTGATGATAACACAGCTCTGGGAGGATGGACAGCCATCACCTCAGATCCAGACATCTCCTCTCCGGCACTAGTCTGCCTCTGACTCACTGTCCGCGATCACGGTGATGTCCCATGGAGGGGAGTATTGGGACCCTGAGGCTAGACTGCCTGTGCCCGCCATGCTGCTGGCACTCTCCCTGTGACCCCTTCTATATCTGCTACTGCTGCTGCCACTACTCCTCTCCCTACTGCCATTGCCCAGGGATCAGGCCCTGCCTCTAGCACCCGGAGTGGGTTCCACCAGCTCTGGACTGCTGGGGATCACCTCCACAATGGGGGACATTGGTGGCCCCATAGGAACATCGGAAGCAGCAGCACCTGCTTCTGCAGCCTCAGCAGAGACAGCCAAAACATCATGTCCTGCAGGCCTTCTCGTGCCTGGAGTGGCAGTGGAGGGCACTGCCAGGAGATGAAGCTGAGCCACTGAAGCCTATTGCCCTAAAACAGGCCTGAGGGGTTTGGTGCGTGGTGATGTTCTCTGGCTGCTGCTGCTGCCTACTACTGCTCTGCAGGCATGGCCCCTACCACCTCTCCCATGTGCCCCATTGCCTGTCTTACGGACTGCAGACTGGCCTCTCCTACTTCCCTTCTCCATGTCTTCCAACTCAAACACACACAAAGATTTTATAATTTTATTTTATTTTTACTCAATTTTTTTATCTAATATTATATCTAACTCTACACTAAATCTAATTGCTATTAACTCTTCTAAAACCTATGGAACTAAATGGAATATCCTAATAACTACAAAGGCCTTGTCCTACAAACACACTGTATCTCTATCTATCTCTATAACTAAGCTAACTACTATATATATAAACTGTCTATCTAATAGCATTGCAGCGCCCAGAAAGCCCCTCCACGTGAGCAGGGCCCCACCCCATAGCCACAAGCCAAAGGTGCACGCCCGCGCCCAGAAAGCCCCAGCAGGCATTGCAGCACCCAGAAATCCCCCAGCAGGCATTGCAGCGCCCAGAAACCCCCAGCAGGCATTGCAGCGCCCAGAAAGCCCCTCCAGGTGAGCAGGGCCCCACCCCATAGCCACAAGCCAAAGGTGCACGCCCGCGCCCAGCGGGCGGCAGCCCTTGGGCGGCGACAAAAGGGCGCTGGCCGTTTTGTGGCCGTTGTGCGGCCGGAGCGAGGACAGCGAGGGGCCACCCCCCTGACAGCACGCACACGACACCTGCAGGCCTGGACTCCCCCCGATACTGAACAGGTAATACCTATGATGCCTCCCTATACCTCCCTCACCTCCTCGCCCTCTCTCACCTCCCTCCTTCTAGCCTCTCTCACGCACCCCCTCCTTCTCCCTCTCCCTTCACCAGCAGCCTTTCTCCAGCCAACCTACCCCTTATCCTCACCCACGCCCATCCCCCCTCCCCACCCTCATCCCCCCTTACCCATTCCCCCTAGGCCCAAACCCGGCCGTTCCCCATCCCCCAACCTCATCCGCATCCCCTGCCTTCCCAAACACCAATTGCCTTTTTCCTGCTCCCTCTGGAACTGCCGCTCGTCCGTGGCTAAAGCTCCCTTCATCCACGATCTCTTCCTCTCTCGCCCCTTTCAACTCCTGGCTCTTACGGAAACCTGGATCACGCCCTCCAACTCTGTTACCCCGGCTGCTCTATCCTCCGGGGGCCTGTCGTTCTCTCACCGCCCCCGCCCTGAGGGCCTGGGTGGTGGTGTGGGCTTGCTCCTTGCTAAGCACTGCCAATTCAAAACCCTCTCCCCTCCCCCCTCCTCCTCCTTCCCTTCCTTTGAGGCCCACTCTGTGCGCTTATACTCCCCTCTACACCTTCGGGTTGCTGTCATCTACCGCCCCCCGGGTTCCCTCTCCTCTTTCCTCCCGGACTTTGAATCCTGGCTCACCTTCTTCCTCTCCGATGATATCCCCACTCTTATCCTTGGTGATTTCAACATTCACGTTGACACGCCCTCCGCCCCCTCTGTTTCCCGCTTTCTCTCTCTCGCTTCCTCCTTTAATCTCCGACTCTGGACCGACTCCCCCACTCATACTGACGGCCATTCCCTCGACCTCGTCTTCACTCGAAACTGTTCTCTAACTGACCTCTCCTTTGACCCCTTCCCTAGTTCTGATCACTTCCTCGGCTCCTTCAGCCTTTCCCACCGACCCCCCTCCGCCTCCCCCTCTATGCGCCCCTTCCGCAATATGCAGGCCCTTACTCCCTCGGAGTTTGCCGCACATCTTTCCCCCCTTCTCCCCCCCGTTTTCGCCTCCTCCTCCCCCGACTCTGCTGTCTCTGCTCTCAACGCTTCTCTCTCCTCGACCCTTGACTCTCTTGCCCCCCCCTCTGCTCGCCCCGTCCGCCCCCTCGACCCCCGCCCCTGGCTTACCCCTGCCATCCGCTACCTCCGCTCCTGCGCCCGGGCTGCCGAACGCCTCTGGCGCAAATCCCGCTCCCTCCCTGACTTCCTCCATTACAAATTCTCCCTCTCCTCCCTCTCCTCGGCTATCTCCCTAGCTAGGCATCGCTATTATGCCTCTAGGATCGAATCTTTCTCCCGCGACCCTCGCCGCCTTTTCTCTACTTTCGACTCCCTTCTCAAACCCCCCTGCCCTCCTCCGCCCTCTTCCCTTGCTGCTCGGGATCTTGCGTCGTTCTTCACCTCCAAGATTGACAAGATCCGTCGGGATATTGCCTCCCTCCGCCCCCCGCCCCCCTCCCTCCTCGCATCCTTCCCTCCTGCCTCTCTCCAGGAAATCTCTGCTCTTCTCTCTTCATCCAACCCCTCCACCTGCCCCCTTGACCCGATCCCCTCCCGCCTCCTGACCTCTATTGCTCCCACTGTCGCTCCCCCCCTTCTGCATGTTGTCAATCTCTCCCTTTCCACAGGCTCCTTCCCCTCTGCCTTCAAACATGCCACTGTCTCCCCCATCCTCAAAAAGCCTACCCTGGACCCTTTCGATCCCTCTAGTTACCGGCCGGTCTCCCTCCTTCCCTTTGCTTCGAAGCTCCTGGAACGTGTCGTCTACTCCCGCTGCCTGAACCTCCTCTCTGCCAACTCCTCCCTCGACCCTCTCCAGTCCGGCTTCCGCCCCCTCCACTCTACTGAAACTGCCCTGGCCAAGATCACCAATGATCTACTTGTCGCTAAATCGAAGCGCCACTACTCCGTTCTTGTCCTCCTTGACCTCTCTGCTGCCTTTGACACTGTCGACCACTCGCTCCTCTTGGACTCGCTTTACTCTTTGGGCTTCCGTGGCTCTGTCTTTGACTGGTTCTCCTCCTACCTCTCTGACCGCTCCTTTAATGTCTCCCTCCCCGAGTCGACCTCCCCCTCCCTTCCCCTCTCGGTTGGGGTTCCCCAAGGTTCTGTCCTTGGCCCTCTCCTCTTCTCTATCTACACCCTGTCCCTTGGCGAAATTATTGCCTCCCACGGATTCCAATACCATCTCTATGCTGATGACACCCAACTCTATCTCTCTACCCCCTCTCTCTCCTCCTCTGTCCGCTCACGCCTCGTCGACTGCCTCTCTGATATCTCCGCCTGGATGTCCCGACGCCAACTCAAACTGAACATGGCCAAGACTGAACTCCTCATTTTTCCTCCATCCCCCTCCTCTCCCTCTGACCTGACCGTCTGCATTGATGGGGTCACCATCCGTCCTGTTCTCCGTGCCCGCAGCTTGGGCTTCATTTTTGACACGCACCTCTCCTTTAAACCTTACATTGACTCTGTGGCCAAATCCTGCCGATTCGCTCTCCTCAACATTGCCCGCATACGCCCCTTTCTATCTGTCTCCTCGGCCAAAATCCTTGTTCATGCCATGGTTATCTCTCGCCTCGACTACTGCAACCTCCTCCTTGCTGGCCTCCCTCGCTCCCACCTGTCCCCCCTTGTTGCGATCCAAAACTCTGCCGCCAAGATCATTCACTCTGCCCGTCGCTTCGACCATGTAACGCCTCTCCTCCTCTCCCTTCACTGGCTCCCCCTTCCTGAACGTATCCTGTTCAAACTCCTGGTTTTCACGTTCAAATCGCTCCATGACCAAGCTCCCCCTTACCTCTCGGACCTAATCGCCCTACGCACTCCTGCGCGCGCTCTCCGCTCTTCCTCTGTCCCCTCCCTCGCTCTCCCTCGTTTCTCCTGCTCGCCCAACCGCCTTCGTCCCTTCTCCCTCGCTGCCCCGCATGCCTGGAACTCCCTCCCTGCCGACATCCGCCTTGCCTCCTCCCTCCGCTCCTTCAAATCCCTCCTCAAGACCCACCTTTTCCATGCTGCCTTTCCCAATGCCCTCTAGTCTTTCCCCTTGCTCTTACTGTCAGCCCTCCTCTGCTGACTGCTGCTACCGACCACCTTGTAACCAAGCCAAGTACACGCACCTGAGACTTCGCATCCGCCTGAATGTTTGTTTGTCTTCTCCCATGTCTCTCCCGCTGTCCCCTCTCCTTGTCTCCCCCTCCTTGTCTTTAAGATTGTAAGCCACAGGTAGGGACCGCATCTGATTGTATGTTCTGTACAGCGCCAGGTTGCAACTGGAACTTTATAAATGTTTAATAATAATAATAATAATAATAATATCTATATATGCAATATCACACAGGGGGAAACACAAAGAACACAGGGAGGGGTACAAAACTGAAATGAAAATCAATCTAATAATATTCCTACTCTCAATAAATCCAAAACTTAAAACAGGGGAAAGGAATCAGGGATGGAATAAGAGGGAGAAGGAAATGGATTCAATGGAGGGGGGAGGGAGGAAGGAAGATTGAACACAGGGAAGACAGGGAGGGGTAAAAACAAAAAATAACACCTAAATCTATCTAATATAATCTAAATAAATGATAATATGGAGGTATGTGGGTTGGATGGGTGAAATAGGAGGAGGATGGCAATGCATTAGGAATAGGAAGGAACAAAAACTGCTGGGAGAGGGATCCTTCTGAAATGCCTGCTGTCAGGAACGGTGACTAGCTCAGAAGGTGTTGGGATGGGGGAGGCAATCAATTTTGTTTCTTGCTGCATTCCGCCTCACCGCAAGCCCCATGCACTGTCTGCCCACCCAGGCTGCCAAGGTTAAAGCCTGTCTGATTGCTGCTCATGCCACACTGCCTGTCTGCCCAGGCTAGGGACAGTCTCAGAACGAAGACCGTGTGAGCCAGGATCTCCCATTGTACCATGGAGGTACCCCGCTGTCCATCACCAGTTGAACCTGAGGCAACTCAGGTTTCTGCTCGAGAAGCTGCTCGAGCATCAAGAACATCTAATTCCACCTGATGGACACATCTTCCACCAGCTGGTGCACGGGGGAGCCTTGCTCGGCCTGCTTCCCCCGGAGGAGGTCGCTGCCCTTCATGCTGCAGTTAAAGAAATCAGCCAGCTTCCTCCCCCGCTTGATCAGGGAGCTAAGGGTGCCTGCCCCAATCTCCTTCTCGCCCAAGTTCAGAGTGTCCCTGATCACCAGGAGAAAAGTGTGCGGCACAAGGGATGCTGGTGAAACCCCCCTCATGGACTGCCCTCAGTATATTGGCGGTATTGTCCATCACCACACACCCCTTGGTGAAGGGTGCGCCTGGCGTGACCCACTCCCTCACCATGGCGGTCAGGGCTGACTTGATCTTCAAAGTGGTGTGGGGGCTGTCCATGACTTCTGCTTGAAGCAGGGCCCACCTATACCCTGCTTGGACCCCTTCTGCCACTGCCAAACGTTGCCTCCATGTTCTGCCACCAGTGTGCCATCGCGGCCAGGTAGGCATGGTGCACGTTCCTGCTTCACCACAGGTCTGTGGTGAAGTGTGTGGTGGCACCCCCCAGCCCTTGCCAGCTGCTCCTTCACCTGCTCCTTTAAAGCCCAGTACGGGGCTAGCTGGTACCACCTGCTGACTCAGGGTGGTGCGTGAGGGTGGCTTAAACTGGGGGGCCAGGAAGCCAATCAGGCATCTAAATCCCATGTCCCCAACCACTGAGAAGTCCTGTACATCCAGTGTAATCATTTCTCCCAACACGCGCGTGGCTTTCAGTTGAAAGCCACACCGTCCTCCACGTCCTGCAGCTGCCAGTGGATTTGGCAGCTGCCCCCACCCCATCTCCTTCATGGTGCACTGACGCGCTACTGCTGCTGCTGTTCCCCCCTAGCAGTGATACTGCTCCTGCTGCTAGAGGCAGCTGTTGAGCAGGATGCTTGCCCGCTGATGGAGGAAGACGACTGGCCACTGCAGTCGGGAAACCGCTGGCGTCCACTGCCCCTGCCTGCCCGCTTAGGAGCACAGCACTGTGGCATGCCTTCAGGTGCCTCACCATGGTAGTTGTGCCAAGGTTGGTGAACACCTGCCCACGCTTCACCACCTTCTGGCACAAAGTGCACTGCACTTTTCTGGGATCATCCGTCCGCACCAACTTAAAATGCGCCCAGACGGAGGATTTTTTTGCCCCCTTCTGCCTTCTGGCCCACACCAGGTAATGCACCACTGACAGTGCTGCTGTGAGGGGAAGAACATGGTGGCAACACAGCTCGCAGAGTGACAGCCATCACTTCAGCACCAGACATCTCCTCCGCAGGACTAGTGTCTGCCTCGCTGCCCCCAATCTGAGTGATGTCCCGGGAAGGGGAGTACTGGGACCCTGAGGCTGATTTACTGCCCACCATGCTGCTGCCACTCTCCCTGTGCTCCCTATAGCTGCTGCTGCTGCTACTGCTATTGCTGCTCCTCTTCCTGCTGTCATTGCCCAGGGATCAGGCCCTGCGTCTAGCAGCCGGGGTGGGATCCACCAGCCCTGGACTGCTGGGGATCACATGAATAATGGGGGACATTGGTGGCCCATGATGAACATCCAACCCCGAAGCACCTACATCTGCTCCTGCAGCCGCAGCAGAGACAGCCACAGCCTCCTGGAGTGCAAGCATTCCAGTGCCCTGCGTGGCAGTGGAGGACGCTGGCAGGAGGCGATGACAAACCACACCCCTACTGCCACTGCTGGGAGACTCTGAAGTCTGACTGCCAAAATAAGGCCTGTGCAGTTTGGGGTGTGGTGATGAGCTCGGGCAGCTGCTGATGCCTGCTGCCACTCCACTGGCATGGTCCCTGCCACTTCTGCCACGTGCCCCATTGTCCACCTTACATGCAGCAGACCAGCCTCTCATGCTTCCCTTCTCCATTTCTCCCACCCAAAGAATGCACAGGAAGATTTTATATTTTTTAAAATTTATTTATTCAAATTTGTAATCTAATATTATATATATCTACACTAACTCTAACTGCTATTAACTATTCTAAAACCTATGGAACTAAGTAGAATATTATGTAATATACATAAAGGCCTATTCCAACAAACACACTATAAAATATTAAAACGGAATCGCTACACACTATCTCTATCTATTTCTATAACTAAGCTAACTTCTACATCTATCTATCTATCTATCTATCTATCTATCTATTCACAGGGATGGATGAGGGGAAACACAGACAGCTCACAACAAACAACACAGGGAGGGGTACAACACTGAAATGAAAGCTAAAATCAATCTAATGCTACTCTAAATAAATCCAAAAACAGGGGAAGGGAATCAGGGATAGAATATATACAGGGAGGAGGGAAGGATTCAATTATCTAATCTAATCTAAATAAATGAAACTATGGAGGTAAATGTGTGGAAATGGATGAACTAGGAGGAGGATGGCAATGGATTGGGAGGAACACAAACGGCTGGGAGAGAGAGTGTTCTGAAAATGCCTGCTGACATGATCAGTGACAAGCTCAGAATGATAATGGAAGGCTTGGGGAGCGCAATTACTTTTGTTACTTGCTACGCCCACCTTACCACAAGCCCCATTGACTCTGTGCAGCGTAGTCCGCTACCAATCTCAGACTGCCAAGTCAGTGGTCTGAGGAAAAGAGGAAGGGTGATTGGGCAGGCTGGCTGCTAGTTCAAGGTTTTCCATTCCTGGCGCCAGGAAGTCTGCTCCTCAGCTGCCCCCCTCCCCGGGTCTTCCAGACCTGTTTTTCCCACCCGAACATGCCCAAACTCATCTGAACGTGGCTGAACTGTTCAGGAGTTCTGGTGTTCAGTTCGGCTTTCTGAAGATTATTATCCTACAGACCCCTTACTTAAGGTAGCTTTATAGCATATTCAACAATATTAGTGGGCCAAAATTGATATCTTTTATCTTGATAAACTCCCATTTGAAGTGGTTAATTAATACTGCTGATCTCCACCACAAGGGCTTGTTAATTTTGGTCTGAAGTTTCATATTTAGCTACCTTATTTAAAATCTTGATACTCATGCTCTTAATCAACCTAATTTGATTAATGGTAAAAAGAACCTAAGAGGCTTGATTTTGAAAAGGGCTTCAATATGACCTGTTTTTATAGGGGGGACATGAGAGGGGGGATAAGAAACCCCTTTAATTTTTTCACTATTAAATAGAATACAAATGGAATTTAAGACCAGTTAGAAATTAATTCTCAGTTTTTTAAGAATGGAAAATGAGTTTCATTAGCAGAACAGTAGTAGTATGAGTCACTGACCCCACAGTATATGGCAACATTTGTTATTGGGAGGGGGGCAGAAATCCCTCAAGTTCAGTTTTCATTCTTCTCTCAAATTTCTATCAAAAGCAGAGACCAAGATTTTTCACAAGGACAAATTTTCCGTACTTTAAAATATAAACCTACTAATCCCATTTGTGTATGACATGAACTATATTTAAGGACTGGATATTTCTTATTAATCCATCTGCTTTAAGCAGGGTCATCTGGTGGGCAGGGGGTAGCACCTCATTTCCTGCAACCTGCCTCGGTCTCCTGTCCCTCAACTCCCTGCAGCCAGCCCATTCCTGGCCCCAGCTGCGTCTCAGTTGAGTTACTCCAGTTCATGAAAAGCAAAGGAAGGGACTCTGCTCCTCCTACCTTTCCTCCTCCCCTCAGTAGTAAGTCATCCTTCTTCTCCAATCAGAGCCCTGGCTAGAAATGGACATGATAGCAGCCTGCTTAGGCCCATTTTAGTTTGCATGCTGAGGTGCCACCAGATGTTGACCTGGGATCGCCCAGGGCTGTGTCAGTAACTCCGTTGTAAAACCTTCCAGGCCAGAGCCTGGGGTAGGGCCCGACCAACCATGACAAAATGGTCCACAGCAGGCTATCACATTTGTTGTGGCTTTCCATGACCCAGTCTGGTTTGGGGCTGCTGTGGCCAGATGACATTGGCTGCCATGGCTGCCTGTCATGGAGGGGGTGGAGCACTGGGAGCACAGCATGGGTGGGACTAGATACTTGTATGTTTGTTGTGATTCTGTGCCATACCAGGGCTGGGAAGCTGGTTGGACAGCTCCCTGACCATGACCACATGGGACTGGTGCCCTGATATGACCGGGAACATGTTGTCACCTGGGATTTTCTGCCCCAGGCCAGGACATGACAGTGGCATGCCACCAGCGTGTGTGTTTTTACCCCGCCTCCCCAGTCACCTTTCAGCTGGCTGAGTGTTCTAACGGGGGAAGAAGGGAGCATGCTAGCACATGTGCAAAAGTGCACAGAGTTTAAAAACAGTGTGTGCTTCCACACATGCACCTCAGATTGGGCATGCCAAGATCGGAGACAGCAGAGGCATACCTGATCTGAGGTGTGCACACAGAACTTTTGCTCATGCACCGGCCAGCAATGGATCACCATGGCTGGCCAGCTCGGAATCAAGCAGGGGTACATGGGAGGGTGTGGGCCAAAGCTGGACTGGCCACAGTGAATGCACAGCCAGTTCTTTTTGAGCACAGAGGAGTGGGGGGATGAAAGGAAAACAGGGAGGGGCCACTCCCATTGTTTTTCATGTGCTGATGTCCCTAGGGTGGCTGGGACTGTCGCCCACAGGGTGTCAACACATTAAAGGCTGGTGGAGAGACCAGATTACAAAAGCATGGGTTCCTATGAAGGAACCCAGTCAATTAGGATGGTTTTATGACACCTTTCCCAGGGACCCTAACTTATCAGAGCCCTGAGGAGCTCTCTCTCCTCGTCTCCTCTTTAGAAGGGGAGAGGGAGCAGAAGACAAAGGGTGTCTTTCGAATTTTAGATATAATAGCAATGAGTGTCTGAATGTGTGTTTTGACCTTGATATATACACCATTTTGGCCATGCATTCACCATGTGGCACTGCTAGACACACATCCTATCTTGGGACAAATCGGTGTTTTGCTTGCCACCCGATCTTAACACGCAAGTGCTGCAGCCTCGTTCCCTGTGTTGTGTCTGCTAACATGCCACACGATATCATTAGACACAGCGTTGGCCACGTATTCAACCAGAACAGGCCAATTGTCTTTGTGATGCAATGGTGTCCTCATAGTGTGTTCAACAGGTGATCAAATTAGTGTTGGGATTGTTATGGTGCTTATACACAACGGCCAAACACGTGCTTATAGGTTTTGACACCTGATCTTTGTTATACCTACAGACACCCACACTAACAGCCTCAAACTGATCTAGGCCCATTCAGAGGCTGCTGCAGCAGAGAAAGGGTGGGATTTCTATACTTGGATGAGTAATTTCTTTTTTATTTATTAATTTTTAATTTTTATTTATTCCACACATACCTTTTCATGTTCTTCACTATGGTACAGTCCCTATTAATTATTATTTTATTTATTATTATTAACAAACATTTATATAGCACCAGCAGTGTACCTCACACTTTAGTAATAAAATAGCCATGGTCCCTGCCCCTAGGGCTTACAAGCTGAGAGGCAGGAGCTGGGGGAGAGACATAGGAAGGGGAACAGAGGGAGAGACAAGGGGTCTAACATTCATGAAGATGC
>QEPC01007844.1:1147596-1158918 GCA_003113815.1 Sphenodon punctatus | reverse complement strand
TTTCTAGAGAGGACAAGATCAAGAGAATGGCCATTAGTATGGGTGGGGGAGTTGGTCCAAAGGTGGAGGTTGAAGGAGGAGGCTAGGGAGAGGAAGCGAGAGACTGAGGGCTGAGATGGGTGATCAACATGAATGGTGAAGTCACCAAGGATGAGAGTGAGGATATCAACAGAGAGGAAGAAGGTGAGCCAAGACTCAAAGTCAGAGAGAAAGGAAGAAAGAGTACCAGGGGGACGGTAGATGACAGCAACACATAGATGGAGGGGGGAGTAGAGGCGCACGGAGTGAGCCTCAAAGGTATGGAAGGAGAGAGAGCGGGGAGGAGAAATTGGTTGGAATTTCTTCCAGACTTCTTCCAGACACTAAGTTTCATTGTCCTTTTCTTTATGCCTGTAATAAGGTACTAAGGTAAATACAAAGATAATGCCCCCTCTCAAACCTCAACAAAAATCAATTCTAAGAATTACCTCACTTGGAAACAGTTTCCCCTCTCCACATACAGAAACAGTTTCTCTAATGGGGGTAGATAACCAATATATATATATATGCATTTCTTTTTTATTATTAATTTTTTAATTTATTTATTTCACACACACCTTTTCCTGCTCTTAACTATGGTACAGCCCCTTTTAAGTGCTTTTGTATTCACCTTATAGTCTACATGCCTTGCTTTTGTATTCTCCTTATGGTCTACATGCCTTGATTTAAAAAAACTTATTTACAGGTTATATACCATATTTATGTATTGTTTAGCATGGTAACTCTCTGCCTGGGGTGTATCTGTAAAGCCTCTCCCTGTTTGTAACGGCTTCTGAAGATCAAGAGTTGAAGAGTGCATCTAACTCTGTTTAAATAGACCTACAATCACTTGTGGGTGATTGATTCCTAAATACTTACTGGAGAATAAATCCTTAATTGGAAAAAGGGAACTGAATACATAAACAATGTTCTATTCCACAGCTCAAGGAAATAAAGATATATAATCTAATCATATTACAGAAAAGCAAAAAAAAAAATCAAAAATCAATGTTAACATAAAGGCCTCTTGGAGATAATGTATCAATTCAGTGAATCCAAAGGACTCCCTCTATAGTGAAATTGCATTTCCACCCTGTCCCTTTTGAATGTTCACCTTAATTGCTTCCAACACAAGGACCCTATATCTGTAGGTAAGTACCCTTTGCTCATAAAGAGTGATACTAATGGGGCTTCTAAATTTACCATGTCTGATCTTGTTTTTTGTTCAGAGATCCCAATTCTTAAGGATCTGGAGGTTTGTTTTATATACATTAATCCAGAGTGACTAAACATATCAGCAATGCTCTATTCCACAAATAAAAAAACAGATATACAGTCCAACCATATGAAAAAAAACACCCAGAAAAATCAGTTTTATCATTAAGGTCTCTTGGAGATAATGTATCAAATGAGTGAATCCAAAAGGTCTCCCTCTAATAAAATGGTTTTTGCATCCTGTCCCTTTTGAATGTCCACCTTAATTAACTCCAAAAACAAAGACCCTCATATCTGTTGGTAAATGCCTTTGCTCATGAAGTGTGATACTAGTGGGACCTCAAACTGACAACATCTGTTCTTACTTTTGTGTTCAGAAATCATCATTCTTCAAGATCTGGAGGTTTGTTCTATGTACTATGCCCACATGGGCACTTAATAAAAAACTACAAATGTAGTATAACCCAAACTACAAATGAAGAGCTGCCTTGTTCCTGCTAGGTCTCTCTCCTTCCCAATGATCTTGCCAAAATGGTGGCACAGACCAATACCCCTCCTATCTCTCTCTCTTTCCCTCCCCCTGTCCCTTCCACACAGGGCAATCTCTGTAAGCTGACACCCTACAACGTCTATTGTACTGCCAACTGCCAGTGCCTGCCGGCCATTTTATCTACCTCACATACTACAGCAGCTTGCTCTGGGGTGCTCTCTGAAAGCTGAAGCCTTAGGCTACTGATAGTTGGGGTTCTGACAAGTTGAATGAGGGACACACATGCAGTGGCAGTGACTGACTGCCTGCCATCCACTAGAACCAGAGTGAGAGACAGAAAGAGAGAGAAGAAAGAGAGGGTGATTTCAGACGTTACACGGTCCCGATTCACCACAGTGGATTCCCGGCCAGGGTGAACTAAACAACCAACCACCCCCCACCCCCCCATGGTCAAAAAAAGCCCTGAACAGATGTGATGGGACTGGGACCATGGCAGGGAATCAGGATGGTGATCACGGGCCGGGGCAGCACAACAGACGTGACGCCGATTCCTGGCCGTGGTCAAAACACCCAGAAGACGCCGGTTCATCCCATCCCGGTGGCTGCCGCTGCTACTGCTGCTGCTGCTTCTGCTGTCCCTCCACCACCTCCAGGTGCAGCACGACTGCCTCCTCCCCTGCCTGCAAATCTACCGCCACCTCCTCCACCTCCTCCTCCCTTGCTCTCTCACCCTCCGCTCGCCTCTCCCTTCCGCCTCACTCCATCCCGCCCCATCCCCCTGCTGCTGTGTGCCCTTTACATCTCCCTCTGCTGCCTGTGTTGTTTCTAATTGCCTGGTAGCAACACTGTGTGCTTTGTCCCCGGCTGGGAATCATTTCCTTTGATTCTGGTCGGCGGTTGCCGGCCAGATGTTACTTTTTGTTGGTTTCTGTCGGGAATCTCTTTGACCACGCTTTCGGAGATGGTCCTGCCGGGAGCTCTGGAAATATGGTTGATTTTGAGCCCATGACTGTGGTGAACATCTGGCGGCCGCTGAACAGACGTTTAGGGCGCTTTGGCCCAGCTGCAGGATTGACCGTGGTTCACTGTGGTTGAACGTGATCTCGTAACGTCTGAAAATACCCAGAGACATCCTACTGGTAAAACATAAGAACATAACATAAGTACATAAGAAGTACCATACTGGGTTAGACCAATGGTCCATCTAGCCCAGCATCCTGTCTCTGATAGTGGCCAGAGAATAGAACAAGAGAGACATGGGCCCTTTTCACACAGATGCTATAAACACTGATAAAATGGGTGTTGCATTTTATCATACATGTTTCAGGGCTGCAGGTATGTTCTATGGGTGCCCTGCAACATGTATAATAAAATTTAACACCCTTTTTATCAGTGTTGGAGCGTCTGTGTGAAAAGGGCCATAGAGAGAAAGGGGGGGCATTCTTCCCAAGCTGCCACCCACCTGTAACAGAGAGAGAGAGAATATGCTCTGACTTCACTTCACACATCTGGTAGCATACCCACCAGAGAGAGACATGGTGATTTCAGACATGATGGGGTGCCTACCCCTCGTCACCTTTTGATTCCCCGCTGGAATCAAAAAGTCATGTCCAATAGACGTGCCCCCCCCCCCATGCTTCCCCAGCTGCCCGCTCTCCTGGAGACTGGCGGGCGCAGCGGCCAATCCGGCCGCTGTGCCTGATTCCGACCCGGGGTCTGGGCCACGGCCCAGAATCGGAGGACGGTAACGTCTGTTACCGCCACCAATTCTGGGCCGTGGTTCAATTAACCACGCTTTCGGAGATGGTGCCCGGACCACCCTCGAAAGTGTGGTTATTTTGCTCACTGGCGGTGGTTCACCGTGGTGAACATCTGGCGGTGCGGAAACAGACATTATGGCCCATCCACCACCACGGGGGATTCACCGTGGTTGAGTGTGGTATCGTAATGTCTATACACACAGACAGCATTGGTGCCTGAAACTGCTACCCTACCACCCTTCACAATGGTTGCATGAAGTAAACCCATTCACTCAGTTCCCAAGTGAGTGGCTTCCTAAGGCTGCCGGGCATGGAGCGATCTCTCTATAATCATAAGTAGCCCTGCCACCCAGGGGCTTCCAAATGCCAAACATAATATATAAAAGTGTATATTACATATTGCATGCACACTACTGTATCACAATGAGAATTCATGCCTGCCAGCCACCTGCCAGACACCTGCCTAACTGCTCCTCCACTGACACCTGGTGATGTCCACTGCTGCCTCTGCCAGAGCACCTCTCTCTGGCACACCCAGACACCCAAAGGTCCTGCCTCTCCTGGGGTGTTGTCTTAAAACTGAGACCCCGTCACATCTTGGGGCTGCTGCTGGTCATGCCTGCCTGCCTGCCCACCACCAAATTCAGTAATGGGTCTCACGTGCACACCCCTACTATCTAGCCATGAGAAAGGTACAGAGAAAGAGCAACAGTGGGGGCCCAGGGAACCTTTCCCTTCAAGGGGCTACTTTGAAAATTAGTTCAAGCTACAAGGGCTAGTAACAAATATAACTTTTAGTAAACAATTTTAAAAAACATTTTAACAATTAAGTAAACATTTGAATTCTGTATAAAAAAGAAGCAACATTATTTACAATGATTACTCTCCCTCTGGCACATTTAGGAAAGGGAATAAAAGTCCATGGACAACTGGTGTAGGGACTTCAGGGACCTCCAGTCCATGCTCCCTTGCAACCTTCACCACACCAGACATTAATCCCTGCCAGTTTATGAAGGATTGGAGGTATGCCTCCAACACTTCCCATTCACGCAAGAGGTAATTGGCATAAGAGTTAGCCTGCCACTCCCTTTTTTCAACAGCCCAGCACCGCCCAAGAAGATTTTGTTCTAAGGCCTTTGCTGATGACTGGAACCTCTCCAGATACTGGCAGTTGGTGTGCCAAAAGACCCCAATAAATTCCCTCACCTGTGGGCTGTCTGTAGCAGGGAGAGGTTTTGGAGGTTCAGCCTGCAGGCCACACCCACTGTGCTGGGATATAAGGAGAGGCAAGGCAGAGAAGAAGGTAGTCTCTGCCTGGGAGCCAAAGGAGCAACATCTCCCTGGAAAAAGCCTAAAGTGGATCCTTAACACTTTATTCTCTCTACCATACTGAAGGTTAGAGAACCAGAGTGGACCCAGGCAAGTGGGAGAGGCTGTGCCCAGGAGGGAGTCTCCTGCCCGGGGAAGGCATGGCCAGAGCCTGGGGTTGAGGCCTGGCTGGCAGGACTTTGGGGGGTTGTTCTACGTTGCTCCTGTGCCTGAGCAAGACTGTGCTGTGCCTGAAGGGTGGAGGCAGATGAGCCAGCAGCCTCAGGGATTGTGGACACTGTGAACTATACTGTGTCTAATAAAGAGTGTGTATTTGATACCCTCTGGACTGGTGTAGTATTGGGTCCTACAGGAGGGTACCCCCTTACTCAGAGGGGGATTCAGCTGAGGCCAGGGCTGAATAGACATGTCAGCAGGGTAGTGCTAATTCCCCAGAGACACCCCAGCTCCCCCATGTGGCCCTGGGAAGACACTCTGCTACACTGTCCTCTTCGGCTGCTTCTTCAGACGAGCTGGAGGAGGGAGAATGGGGACACCTCTTGCGAAGAGATATCCTTCTCCCCTCTCTGGGATCTTGCTCCTTCTGTCTGCTGGACCTGGCACTGCTAGAGCTGGTGGCACCACCACACCCCTTCTTTAAATGAATGAGGTGGAACTTAACGTGGGTTTGCAGCCCGGATGTGGTTCCCTGCAGTAATCTTTTAATATCTTTGTCACAGATCTAAAGAACATAAGAAGATAATAACGTAAGTACCACCATACTGGGTCAGACCAATGGTCCATCAAGTCCTGCATCCTGTCTCCACAAGTGGCCAATCTCTGTCCCTAGGGAGGACTACCTAACAGGTCATAATGCGCAATCCATTCCCTGTTGTTCCAGCCCCATCTCACTTGCATTGTGCAAAGCACCTTGCAGATCTTTGAAATAATTCCATACTTCAGAACTTTGAGGCCTGCTTGGTCTTTTGGGGTTGTTGGTTTTGTCTTAATCACTCTCTAGGAAACAAGAACACAAAGCACCTACATAATATTATGCAATCATACTGATGCTTCCAGTCCTTCCCAGCCCAATACCCTTTCTCCCACACCATCTGGGTGGATGGTGCTAGGACTGAAGCAGCATTCTGCTAATTCTGCACCCTTTGCTTTGTGACATCGGAATAATCTCTGAAAGTGTCGGAATATTCTCTTAAAGTTTTGGAATAAACATTATTCCACTACTTTCGCACCACTACCGCATGTCGGAAAGTGCCGGTGGAAGTAGTGGAATGAAAGCAGCAGAACGAATGTCTCTATTGCACCATGCTACTCATTGTGGAAGAGCTCTTTCCACCAAAAACAGCGAGTGTGGCGACTTGCCATTTCAGCCCTAGATGGTGCTGCTGACTCCTTTTTCTTTCTCCCACCTACACCATCTCCTGAGGTACTGTCTGCAAGTTGAGACCTTGGCATGTCTTGGGGTGCTGTGTGCAACCAGTGCTGTTGCTGCTCATGCCTGACTGCATGCCCGCCTGCCAGGCTGCCTGCCAGCTCTTCTGCCTGACTGCTGTTACACCACCACATGGTGCTGCTGCTGCTGCTCCTGCTGCTGCTGCTGCTGAAAAAGCCTCTCTCTCTGGCATGTCTTGGGGCACTACAACCAATGCTGCTGCTGCTGATGCCGAACTGCTCACCCATCTATGGTGCAGGTAGCTCTAAAGAACACTATTATTGTCCCTTCCTCCTCTAAGTACTATAGAAAACTAAAGGAAGAAAGAAAAACTAATTTTACATATCTGGCACCTCCTCTGTCCTCCTCCTCCTCTGACGAGCAGCCCAACTCCACCACCTCCTGGGATGGTCCAGTCTGAACCTCCTCCTCCATGGCTTCATCCACCACCTTGACCTTCTTAATTTTCCAGCTTCCTTCCATCAGGAACTCAATTTTTTAAAAAGTCTCAAACCAAAAACCCACACAGCCAGCACAGCCACACACACACAGAGTTAGCCAACCAGCCACACACCATGCCAATAAATCTTTCATTTCCATTTTTGGTACCATTTCCAGGTCCCCATGCTAATGAAAATGAAAACAAAAACAAAATCAGCAGTATCAATACAGATAACAAAATCAAAACAGATATCGAAATCACTTAATTCCAAAAGTCATAATTCTGAAATGTAAAAATTCCAAAATAATTCCGAATTCAGTAATGGGTCCCTCTTGCACACCCCCAGGCTTTCATCACCTTGAGGCTAGATTACTGCAACACACTACGTGGGGCTGCCCTTGACTGTTCAGAAGCTGTAGCTGGTGCAGAATGCAGCAGCTCGCCTCCTTAAGGGGTGGCTGAGGCACTGGGGGGACGTTGAACAAGTGGTCCGAAGTCTGCACTAGTTTCCTATAACTTTCTCAGCACAATTCAAGGTACTAGTTTTGACCTTAAAATTCCTAAACAGTCTGGGCCCCTTAAAAGCCCTAAACAGTCGGGGGGTGGGTGGGTTACGGGGGGGGGGAAAGGGGGGCTTCCCCTGCATATTAGAAATTTTTAACTTTTTTAATTGTTTTATTGTTTTATTGTTTTATCTCTGTTGTTCACCACCCCGGGCTGCCGGGATAAACATTTTAAAGAAATTATAATTTAATAAATAAATAAAAATATGCAGAGACCTGTCCTTCCATGCCCCATTGCATCCCCTGTGATGGCGGGGGAGGGAATGCCTCCTGATGGGTTCTATCTGTTTGCCTTGTTCATACGATGAAGGCTCATAGGGAAGCATTCTTGGTTGCTGCCCCGATGTTATGAAATTTCCTTCCCACAGAGGTTGGTTTGAGCCTTAGCATCTTCTGGAGGTGGTGTAAGACCTTTTTGTTTGTAAAGGCATTTGGTGGGCAGGGACAGGGGGGTTGGTGGCTGAGTTTAGGACATAGGGAGGAGGTATTAGGTGGGTTTTGTGGGGGGTTATGTGAAGGTTGGGTTTAGTCTCTTACTGTTTTTATGGACCTTTTAATATATATTTTTATCTGTTTTATGTTATAAGTCACCCTGAGCCCATTTTATGGAAGGATGGGACAACAAATTTAATAAAGCAAATAACTGAATAAATCTGCAATAAATTTCTCTGAAAGACAAATATATATATATATATAAAAAACAACCCCACAACACACACAAAACGTGGACACACACAAAGATAACATTTACACCCCACCCACCCATGCACATCCCTAGTTTTTAGACAGCTATGTGCCTTGAAACAAGGCATTTCTCAGTGTAAAAATGTAGTCCTAATTTTGGAAATATTGTCCAGTGGCTCAGAGAGATGTTACATCTCTCATTGCTTTATTTGTGGATTATGAATACATACACAACTCCATATATATAACTCACATACATACACAGACCTACATACATACAACTCACATTCATGTGTACACCCTTCTCTCTCTTTCTAACCCATGTTGACCTGCAATGAAATTTTAGCCAAGTATATTCTAATTGTAACAAAGTCTTGTTGCGAGTCTTCTGATGCAATTTAAGAAAATATTAAAATAAATTTTCTGTTCACTGTAGTTCAGGGAGTGGTGTTCTTTGTCTTGTTGGGAGACCTCAACCTCATGGGAAATAAATGCCACTAGGCTTTAGCTACTGTATTATACTTTCATATGGTATGAAGCCAGAAGCCCTGGGAAACAGTGTTTAAAGGTCATTTTATGAAGATCAAGATTATCATAAATAAGTTCCATGGTCTTTATTGAAGACTTTTACTTTAAGAAAGGTAGCAGAAGAAACAAACTTTTATAAATAAGTCATGTACTTCTGATAAATTACCTTCCTAATGCTGCAATCCTGAAGCCATTTATTCCAGAGGAATCCCTTTTAGATTATAATCTCTCGGGCAGGGACCGTGTCTATTTTATTCTCTGTAAAGTGCCAGGTACATTTCTGGTGCTATATATAAATGCTTATAATAATAATAATGAATAATAAATCCAATGGGTCTACTCCAGAACAAGTGATTCCAGACTGCAGCCTAAATCTTCATGGCGGTAGTTTGAATTTTATACTTTAGAAGATTAAAGTGAGTTTGTGTGCAGGGCTGGCCTTTCAGTTTGTGGGGCCCAGGGCAATGATAAAGTGTGGGGCTTCTGGTGGCCATGCCCTCCCTCCTCAGGGGTATCCTCTACTGGGTCCTGGAAGTGATTGTGTTTGTGGTCCCACACCCAAACCTGGTGAAAACAGGGGTCACTGCAGGCCCCACTAGAAGTGGAAAAAAACAGCAGGGGCCAGGGCAGCCACCCTGGGTTGTCCTAGGATAAGGTTTACCTGACCCTACTGGTGCTGAGCAAAGTGAGGTTAAACAATAGCAGCGTGGGGGAGGAAGAAGTGTGGCTGGAATAGTTCACTTGCTAGGCTCACTCTCTCTCACACACACACACTCAAAATGCATTGGGGCAGTCCATTATTCACTTTTACATGCCAGAACTTTGGCACCACAACACATCTCTTGGTTTGAAAAGACAGGGCAGGTGTAGCCTACAGGATCCTGGCCAGCTTCAGGCATTCGCACGATCTGCCTCAAACTTCACAGAGCAAACAGACTGGCCTTCCTCTTCCAAGGATTAACCCAGTACAGGGAGGAAGGAGATGGGAGCCCTCCACATCCCCACTTCACAGGCCCAATGCTATAATGTAACAGGCTGGATTGGTGCCCCCAGTGAGACTTGTCCAGTTTGAGCTTAGCTTTCCTCAGGGCTACAGTCTCTCTCTCCTCCATTTTGGAGGTGTCCGAGTCTGTTCCCCACAAATGCCAGAGGTTAAAAATAATTGATAATGGTGTTAAAAACCAAGAACCAATAGATAACAGTAAATGCAAATTAAGAACTATGGAAGGGCAAACATTGGGGGGGGGGAGGTAGGAAACAACTTTCTAGGCGAAAGAAACTCGTGTATCAAAGGAACCAAATACAGAGCAGAGTCACAGCAGGGTGTGTGTGTGTGTGTGTGTGTATAAACAACATGCTGACTGTCACATATTTCTGCAACAGTTCAAAAAACTCAAGTCAAAATATCCATCATTCTTATTGTCCAATAAAACTATGAAATCTAATTCCCTCTGCCTTTTAAATGTGTTGCAAAGGTTCAGGACAAGGATTGAGAGAAAGCAAGAGACCAGTCTAGGACAAGTGAGTACCCATTGGGTGCTTTCGGACAAGGAAGTTGATGGGGTGGAGGGGGAGTCCGTGGCTGCTGAGCGGCTTTGCCACAGAGTACCCACACGTGTGGAGCACATAGAAAGTCAATCAAATGGGCAGAACCCGGCATGGTTACTGCAGCCATGGAGCAGCAACTGCACATTTGGCTTGCCCTGCACAGCTCACTCTGGATTTCCTGGCATTGCTTCATGAGTGGCTGAGAGTGGGTGCTCTGTGACTCGCAGGAGCACTCATCCAGCTGCTCCACCTTCAGACAGACTGTCAGATCCGTGGCTCATAGGTGGCCATGCTTGGTAACATCTCATCTGAAAACACCCACTATAAAATTAGGGCTTTTATCAATGCCCTTTTTTTCTATGGGAGTTTAGTCATTTATGTAAGGATTGACAGTTTTTGGCAACCTAAGTTGGAGGGGGCTGGAGCAAAATAAGCTTTTTGGGGACTGGAGAGGTTGCAGCTCATCTGCATACTACACTTCCTTTTCATGATGCTCATCTTTCCCAATCTTATTCTCCACTGTAAACTGTATCAAACTTTGATCCCACTGCCCCCCTTATTCCTGCTCTCTGCCTCCCCGTTCATTCTCTTATGCCTTATCTACTGTTCTCCAACTTGAAAGTATTCTTCCTCTCATCCAGCCATTATCATTCTCTCAGAGCACCTCATCATTGACACACCTCCTCCTCCTCTTCCTCCTCCTCCCAGCTGGAGATATCAATCCCAAACCTTTAAGGCACTTTATACTGCATCCCCATGCATCAGCCCACAACCCCTCCAACCTTTTCTCTATCCCCCTCCTCCCTCCCTCTGCTCTCCGATTCTCCTGTTCCCTATGGAATGCCCACTCAGTATCTAAAAAGCTTGCCTTCATTCACGACCTTATCTCTCATTCTCTCCATCTTCTCACTCCAACTGAGACCTGGCTTTCCCCTGAGGATTTGGCTTCAGTTGCTTCTCTCTGTCATGAAGGGTCTCTCTTCTCCCACACACCTCACTCTGTACGCCATGGTGGTAGTGTCATATTACTTCTTGAACTCCTTATCTTCCTCCCTCATCCTTCTTCTCCTTCCTCTCTGTCAATAATTATTGATGGAGTCACCATCCTGTCTGTCCCCCAAGCCCATAGCCTAGGCTTCATCTTTAACTTGACCCTTTCTTTTAAACTCTACTCTGTTGCTAAATCCTGTCGCTTCTCCCTCCATAACATTGCTAAGATTCGCCCTTTTCTCTCTGTCTCATCTGCCAAAACTCTTGTTCATGCTCTGGTCATCTCTTGCCTCGATTACTGTAACCTCCTTCTTTCTGGCCTTCCC
>QEPC01007844.1:1102288-1147221 GCA_003113815.1 Sphenodon punctatus | reverse complement strand
TTACCCTTATCCTTGCCACATGGACCTGCCTGCTGTCATTCTCATCGTAACCAAGCCAAGTACGTGCACTTGAGACCTCACATCTTCATGAATGTTAGACCCCTTGTCTCTCCCTCTGTTCCCCTTCCTATGTCTCTCCCCCAGCTCCTGTCTCTCAGATTGTAAGTTGTAGGGGCAGGGACCATGTCTGTTTTATTACTTTGTAAAGTGCCAGGTACACTGCTGGTGCTATATAAACGTTTGTTAATAATAAATAAATAATAATAACTTCTCTCCTCCTCCTGCAGGTGTTGACCCCTACCACCTCCTCCATTCCACTTCTTCTCCTCTTTTGAGGTCCACTCCATCCACCTTTTCACCCCCTTATATTTCTGGGCAGCTGTCATTTATTATTGACCCCCTGGCTTTCCTTCTTCCTTGCCCCATCTTCCTCTTCCCTTATTCTTGGAGACTTCAACTTGCATGTCGGTGACCCCACTGACTCTTATGACTCCAGGTTTCTTGCCCTAACCTCATTTGCCCTCCAACTATGTTCTACTTCCCCTCCTCACCAACATGGCCACTGCCTTAAACTAGTCTTTTCATCCATCTGCTCCCTGAGCTTTGGATACTCTTGCCCTGACTCTACCCCATTCCATCAGGTGTGTCATACCTCTGATACGTGTGTCATACCTCAACTTTGGCCTACGACCCAACTTCATTTTCTGTGTAGTTGTGCCCACTCTGTGAGCATCTCTGACTGAAATCCTGCTCTTGTTCTGACTTTCAGTACTTCAGATTCATGCACACTTCCTTCAGTTCAGCTATTAACCTTGCTAAGCAAGCTTACTTCTTTGAGATCACTTTTAAATCATGAACACAGACCTTATCCATATCATAGCCTTGCTGATTTCAACCATGTTAACTGAAATAAATAAATTTACTAAATGCTTACATCCTGTAGTCCATTATTAAGGCCGAAATGAGAGGGGGAGGGGGACTTCTTGCAAGAAATTCATGAGAATCGAGGTGAGGGGCAGGAACCCGAGTGTTCTTGCCCCCACACTCAAGTTCTCATGAATTACCCGAGGGGGGGCTGCACAGGGGCTGGAGGTGAGCAGGGGGCAAAGACAAGCCCTCTGAGTACATCTGGCCCCTGCCTGGCCTCCACGTCGGGGGGGGGGAGGGAAAGTTCAGGTAGGGGAGGGGTGTAATTATTACCATCCAGGGGTCCTGACCAGTGCTCTGTAATGTGCTGGGACCCTTCCCAGGTCTTCAGTTTAAAATACCCCCCCCCCCCAGCTGGAGCATGCTCAGAGCACTGCTTAGCTCTGCATGCTCTTTTCAAAGATGGCACCTACAGGGCCAAGCAGCTCTTATGAGCGTGCACGGCCCTATGGCCATCATATTTCAAAGGGGCCTGCAGAGCCAAGCAGTGCTCTGAGCATGCTCCAGCTGTGTGTGTGTGTGTGTGTATAAACAACATGCTGACTGTCACATATTTCTGCAACAGTTCAAAAAACTCAAGTCAAAATATCCATCATTCTTATTGTCCAATAAAACTATGAAATCTAATTCCCTCTGCCTTTTAAATGTGTTGCAAAGGTTCAGGACAAGGATTGAGAGAAAGCAAGAGACCAGTCTAGGACAAGTGAGTACCCATTGGGTGCTTTCGGACAAGGAAGTTGATGGGGTGGAGGGGGAGTCCGTGGCTGCTGAGCGGCTTTGCCACAGAGTACCCACACGTGTGGAGCACATAGAAAGTCAATCAAATGGGCAGAACCCGGCATGGTTACTGCAGCCATGGAGCAGCAACTGCACATTTGGCTTGCCCTGCACAGCTCACTCTGGATTTCCTGGCATTGCTTCATGAGTGGCTGAGAGTGGGTGCTCTGTGACTCGCAGGAGCACTCATCCAGCTGCTCCACCTTCAGACAGACTGTCAGATCCGTGGCTCATAGGTGGCCATGCTTGGTAACATCTCATCTGAAAACACCCACTATAAAATTAGGGCTTTTATCAATGCCCTTTTTTTCTATGGGAGTTTAGTCATTTATGTAAGGATTGACAGTTTTTGGCAACCTAAGTTGGAGGGGGCTGGAGCAAAATAAGCTTTTTGGGGACTGGAGAGGTTGCAGCTCATCTGCATACTACACTTCCTTTTCATGATGCTCATCTTTCCCAATCTTATTCTCCACTGTAAACTGTATCAAACTTTGATCCCACTGCCCCCCTTATTCCTGCTCTCTGCCTCCCCGTTCATTCTCTTATGCCTTATCTACTGTTCTCCAACTTGAAAGTATTCTTCCTCTCATCCAGCCATTATCATTCTCTCAGAGCACCTCATCATTGACACACCTCCTCCTCCTCTTCCTCCTCCTCCCAGCTGGAGATATCAATCCCAAACCTTTAAGGCACTTTATACTGCATCCCCATGCATCAGCCCACAACCCCTCCAACCTTTTCTCTATCCCCCTCCTCCCTCCCTCTGCTCTCCGATTCTCCTGTTCCCTATGGAATGCCCACTCAGTATCTAAAAAGCTTGCCTTCATTCACGACCTTATCTCTCATTCTCTCCATCTTCTCACTCCAACTGAGACCTGGCTTTCCCCTGAGGATTTGGCTTCAGTTGCTTCTCTCTGTCATGAAGGGTCTCTCTTCTCCCACACACCTCACTCTGTACGCCATGGTGGTAGTGTCATATTACTTCTTGAACTCCTTATCTTCCTCCCTCATCCTTCTTCTCCTTCCTCTCTGTCAATAATTATTGATGGAGTCACCATCCTGTCTGTCCCCCAAGCCCATAGCCTAGGCTTCATCTTTAACTTGACCCTTTCTTTTAAACTCTACTCTGTTGCTAAATCCTGTCGCTTCTCCCTCCATAACATTGCTAAGATTCGCCCTTTTCTCTCTGTCTCATCNGGGGGGGGGGGGAACAACCCCGGATGATGAGAGTACACCACTGCCCTACCCCTGCCTCTGTCTGTGTCCGAACCTTCCTTCCATCCTCAGGTGGGGATGCCAGGTGGGGGCCATAGGTACTCAGGGGCTTGTCTTTGCCCCCTGCTCACCTCTGACCCCCGCACCTGCAACCCCCACCCCCACCTGGCCCCCTTGAATTCTCAACGGCTATCAACGAGAAGAGAGGGGTTTCTCAGCTTGGCTTGAGGCGAGATGGGAACACGCACACACATGCACACACCCCTTCTCCTTGAGAACTGGCAAGACAATCGATCCGAGTTTCATCCCTATCCATTATTCATAAGATGACTTTTGTTTGTAGTTGTCTGTCTTTGTGTCTTGATTAGATTGTAAGCTCCATGGAGCATGGACCATCTTTAAGTTGTGTGTATCTGTACAGCGCTGTGTATAACTAGTAGTGCTATAGACATGATAAGCAGTAGTAATAGCAGAAACAGTTTTTAACCATAGTTATTAATGGTTTTTAAAACTGAGCCATTTTTTTTAAAACTTCATTTTTCTAAATGTCCAGAATCTAAGAGTTCCCTACCAAGTTATTGTTTTCCTAACAGCTCCTTCCCAAGTCATTGATTTCTTCAGTTGCTCATTCTATAGTTCTGACTTGTTACATACCTGAGGAAGGACCTGGAATACCCCCAAAGTCTGCATACCCTCACCAATAAAGATATAAAAAAAAGATATCACCTCAACTACTTTGTCTCCAACTGTTATGCTTGGTTCAGAATGTTAGTTTCCCACAACTTTCAAATCAGCCTTTCACCCGTCTTCCACCAAACAACCTCTCACAAGTATTATATTTGTTTTAAATACATTCAGAATAAAAACAATTGTCCTCAACTCAAATTGTTAGAAACTGCCAATTAAATCCCTAGAGTGTGGAGATTTTTTCTCATTGCCCTTCTTATGAAAATCATACTTGGGCTTACATATAATAGCAACATGTTGATTTTTAATTATCTCAGTTTTTGTCCATAGTACAGTCTGAACAAATGGATTTATTCACTCATTTAGAAATTGTATTTTGCAGCATTCAAAGTTTTTTTGTATTCATAAACAGGAATAACAAAATTCAATCTAAATGAGTAGATGAGGTTTCTCTTCACAAAAATATGGTGTAATTTATTTTCATAAAGCTGCAAAGTTCACAGAGAAACAAAGTCAAATGTAATTTAGTAAAAAATAAAGTCAATTTATTTTACACATACATACATTTTGCAAGCTCTATGGGTGGAGGGAAAAGCATTCTAAAATGGGGAGCTGCTAAAATGAGATGATTTTACTTTATCATAATGTAAATCAATACAACTAGTATAAGGAGTGGGGAACCTGCATCTAATGGGCCAAATCTAGCCTGCAGCTGTTTTATTATTTGATTCCTTTCCAGCCCTTGGCTCTAGATATGGATTCTAAAGCACTTAAATGTAAAATGCTTTGTAGATAGTTAAAAATAATAGTAGTAAATATTAATAAACTATCCCTTCCCTCCACAATATTTCACTGCACCAAAGATTTACAACTAAATTAATTAGGTGATGGTAGTTTGGCAAACAGATATGATGAGGTTTGACCTACCTGCCCTGCTTGTCTTTCTAGCACTAACTCATAGGCCACTTTTAGACAAGCAGGACATGCTCATGAGATGTGCTCACATGACTTTTAGAAGTACTGCGGGCAGCGATTAGATGAGACTTTTTGTGCATTATCACTGCTCATGCATTGCTTTAATACCACAGATTAAATACCTCTACTATCAAGGTAGTTTAGTTTAGTTTGGCACTGGTTTTCACCTTGGCCTGATTATGTGGCTCATTGGTCTAGAGGAAAGATTCTTGCTTATACTATCAAGGTATTTAATCCGTGGTATTTAATAAAGTGGCCACAGTCTGTAGACCAATGACATGCAAATTAAACTCAGGAAAGGGTGATGACCAATTCTTGGTATTTATTAAAGGTATTTATACCTTTTAATAAAGGTATTTAGTAAAGGTATGTAATAAAGCGGCCATAGTCTGTGGACCAATGACATCCAAATTAGCCTCAGGAAAGGGTGATGACCAATTCTTTTACCACTGATGTCAGAATGGCCCCACTTGACTGAAACTGTAAGACATGAAGAAGAAATTTCTGTAGTACAAGGGAACATGTCCAGGATGGACATTTGACTGACATTTTAGAGTTGGATGGGAAACTCCCTACACCCATTGTCTATACCAACTGTCTCAACTTATCTCCTCTAATTCCTCCTTGACCCCTTCAGTCTGTTTTCCAACCTTTCACTCAGGCCACTCTTGCCCACTCTCTAATGACTTTCAAGTCTGAGTGACTCTATTCCATCCTTAACCTGCTTGTCCTGTCTTCCAGCTTTGACTCTGTTGAGCACCCCTCCTCCCATGAAGTCCCTTCCAATTTGACCCATAAGGTCCTTTCCAACTGTACAGTTCTATGGTGCTATGATTCTCTTGACTCCCTCAGTTTCCAGGATTCCGTTCTCATCTTTCTAAGTGCTCCTTTAATGACTCTTTTTTTCTAGTACCCCTTCTGCCTCCCTTCAATGTATGCATATTTTTAAATCCCTTCCCCTCTGAGTTGGTGGGGCTCTGTTCTTGGCCCTTTATTCTTCTTGCTTTATCCTTTACCCATGGGAAAACTCATAGTGTTGCATGGTTTTCACTACCATCTATATGCTGGTGACACTCAGCACTTTCTCGCTTTATCCAGTTTCAAATCACCAACTGTCTATTTGATATCTCCACCTGGATGTCTCACTGCCATCTCCAGGTTAGCATGTCCTCATCTTGTCCCACCAAATGATCTGCTTCCTATTCATTCTTTGGGTAATAATGTACGGGACTGTGGAGCACCACCATCACAAACTGATCTGAACCAGAAAGCTGTTTGCTTTGTGGTCAGGATTGGGTCTGCCTGCAAAACAAATGCTCACGCAGCCAGGCCACCATACAACTAAGTAGCTGACCTGGATGACCTACTACTACTACTCATTTCTTTAGCACTACTAGGCGTACACAGTGCTTTACTGTCACAGACTTTTGGAGACAGGTCCCTGCCCAGAGAGCTTCCAATCTAAGATGGACAAGCATGAGGGGAACATATAGGGAAAGGTAAACACACACACATTTCCATTTTACAGACGGGGAACTAGGCTAAGAGGTTGTAACAGGCACCCAGTGAGCTCATTGCCTAGGGTGAAATTCAAATTCTGGTCTGCCACGTCCAGGTCCAGCAACCTTATCCACTACACCACACCGGATCTCAGCTGCATCTAGTGGCCCAACTAGGGCTGAAGCAGCATGACGCTGCGGTTAATTTTTTTCCAATGAAAAAAGCTCTTCCGCAATGAGTGACATGATGCAATAGAGACATTAATTCCACTAATTTCTTTCCGCTAATTCTACCATTCCACTACTTTCATTCTGCTACTTCCAAAGACTGCAAAAATAGCGGAATAATGTTTTTTCCGACAGTTTCTATCTCCCGCAATTTCCACCAGCACTGCGAAGTAGCAAAAAATGCGTGTTCCGACAGTTTCCGCGATTACTCCGACAGTTTCCAAATTAGCGGAATGCCGACAGAATTAGTGGAATGCCAGCAGAAAAGCTGCGGAACATCATGGGCAATTCTGCAATGGCAGAATGAAATAGCAGAACAGAAAAAGGAGTTACCGCTTCAGCCCTAGGCCCAACCATCATCCCCATAATGGGCGACCATGGCAATCACCATGTCAGCCCATCATGGGGACCACTTCAGACTGGGCCAGGAATAGTGAGCTATCACATGTGATAGCCCGCTTCAGACTGGTCAGGCAGGTCTTCTCCTGGCCATGTTGATGACACCTGAGGTCTCTAGGGTCACAGCCCAGGCTAGCCATCAATATGGCACTCTGGGTCTAACACCCCTCAGACTGAAGCAGGACCAAGAGGGCCTAATTGGGTCACCATCACATTTGTTAGCACCCTTTGGGTATTTTCAGATGTTATGAGATCACAGTGAACCCCCGTCAATACCCACATGGGGTCAAAGTGCCTGTTAGGCGGCCGCCAGATGTTCGCCATGGTCAATTACCACATGGGGTCAATTTCAACCACACTTCCAGGGCTCCCCACCGGACAATCCCCAAAAACGTGATCAAAGAGATCCCCGGTGGGAACCAACAAAAAGTCACGTCTGGCTGGTGACCACAACCCGGACTCCCTGGAGGGATTCCGGTCTGTGATCAAATCGGGCGGGCGCCGCGGCCGCATTGGTCATAGCGCCCGCCCATCTCCCCAGAGGGTGGGCAGTGGGGGAGCGTGGGGGATGGGGCCGTGAGGTCACATGTTGCACCGCACGGCCCCACCCCCTCCCTGATTCCCTGCCGGGATCAGCCGGCTCGTCTGTTGGCTGTGCCAGAGTGATCCCGGCGGTGAATCTCAGGGTTGTTTCCATGATGGGGAGAAGCCACCCCGTCACATCTGAAAACACCCTTTGTCTCCACTGATGGTGATCACCAGCCAGCCCTTCTGGCCGAACACCAGCCAGCCCTTCTGGCCGAACACATAGCCTGGGACTCATCTTCAACTCCTGTCTCTCCTTTATGACATATTCACTCTGTTACAAAGGTCTGTTGCTTCTCATTGCATAATGTCATTGAAGTCCAGTCCAGCCCTCCCTTTCTGCTCCCACTGTCAAAACTCTAATGCACTAAGTCAGCTCTTGCCTTAACTATTGCAATCTCCTCCTTACCTTCTCCACTGTCACCTTGACCCTCATTTTTGTTCAGCACTTTGTTGTGAAATTTCACCCTCCTCATCCACTACTTTGGTCATGTTCAACATATTGTCTGCTGCCTGCACTGGCTTCATCTCCCCCTTCACATCCAGCACAAACTCCCTGTCTTCACCTTAAAGGTTCATCATGGTTTTGTTCCTCTCTTTCTTTCTGCCCTCATTTCCCTATATGTTCCTATCTGGAAAAGTCACTTCTTGTCTGCCACCACTCTCACCTGCTTATCTTCACCCCTTCTCTAATGCTGTACTTGTAATCTCTCTTGTGCTGTACTCACTGAACACAGATGCTCTGCTCCCTCCTTCATTTTTCCAAATTTCTCTCTTCCCTCAAGACTTCCTTAACTACTCACCCTCACAGATTGTTTGGATGTTTAATGATTCTTCTTTGTACTGTCTTTCCCTACACAATCCCCTTCACCATGTAACTCAAGGAAGCATGTGCGCTTTTATCTTCTCAGCTTCATGTTCCCCTACCCCTTTTCTCCTGTTCTTTGTCTACTCTTGTCCATAGGGACCTCTCTCTAATCAAGACTGTTCAGTGCCAGGCAAATTGTTGTCATAACAACAGAAACAACATCTAGATTGATCTTTTGGAATCGGCAGACTGACTGGGTAGGATAAAAACATATCTTGCTCCTGAATCAATTTCTCCTGGTTTTGACTTCGCAGCTGATCCTTAACTCTGCACACATATTGCGTTTGGTTTACCCATATGCACCACAATCCCCATAGTGGATGGGAGGGTGCATGTAGGTTGCATGTGAACATTGCAAGTGGTGTAATCAGCCCCTTAGTATCTGATTATTCATAAGATATTAACTCAGCCTAGATAAGCAACCAAGTATGCAAGCCTCTAGTTTAATAAAGATCTGCACCTTATAAATCTAAGAACACAGAGTTAAGGTCACTTAAGATGATTTTAAGTACTGCCCTTGAATTCACTGGGTACAGGTATAAGAGTAATGTTTTTAGCTTCTTTTCCAGATGCTGTATTCGTTACACTGTACTTCGGTTCATTATTTTTTAGGAGTTGTTGTCACTGATTACAGTAGAGCATGGTGATAGTTATTAGCTACCTGATGGTGAGATAAGGGAATTTCAAGAAGACAGTGTACATTTTCTATAACAGAGACTATTTAAACAATCTAGTAACTATTAACTCTGTGGTAATAATTCGTCCTAATATGACACATATGTTAAGGAAGCTATTAAGATTACTGTTATTAGCTTACTGAAATAAGAAGGTACAGGATGAGTTTCCCAACTTTTCTAGCCTGAAAAGCTATGAAATATGAAAACAATTAGAGTTTCTACTCTCTGTATATCCCTACTTATATCAGCCTTCCATTCCCAATTTTAAAATTATGTAAATTACTTCCACCATTTTTATGATGTGGTGGACACAAGTAGATGGTGGGCATGCTATCGCAACACTGATCGTTTTGTATCTGTGAAGGAAAAACATTGTATGGGCATCACAATTTTTGTCTGTTGGAATTGTGACCAAACAAAGGGACCACTTGGCTATAAGCCCCTAGAAGTGTTAGGTATTCTTATTTTGAGTCCAGCATTGGTTATATCAAAGCCCAGGGTGGGCTTTGATATAACCAATGCTGTCAAGATCCAAAGATTTTGTTGTTAGTAGTCCTGGACCACTACTTTGTGGCAATATGCAAAGTCGTATCCATCTGAGGGTCTTTATAATAGCCTGTGTGGATTGTATTAGAATGTTATGACTTGGAACACTATGTAATGTTTTATTTGGGGTTTCTATAATATCTTGTATGATTTGTATTTGAACTTTATTTCATGTATTTTTGCTGGTTTTGTATGTGTCTGGAGTATGACTAAAGCTAACCCAATAATACTACTATTGTAAGATAGTTTGTAAGAGAAAGAAATTATTATACCAATTTACTAGACAGCATTATTTAAAAATTCTAACCTTAACCTTAACAACAACAAATATTAAGTCTTTCCCCAGAAACTGCTTGTCACCACATCATAGAAGGAGGCAAGGACAGAATTTGAGGATTTAAAAGGCTGCATTCTTTATTAACTAATTTAAAACAGTCTGGTGAAAAACGTTCCCCAACAACTTGGGTCCAGTACTGAAACTAAACCTAAACAGTGTCTGAGGGATCAGCCTAATGTTCACCTCAGATTCTAGCTTCCTGGTAACTAATCCTATTGAATCACCACCCCCTACTGGGCCTGTCCCAGAGGGTCAATGGCCTGACACATCTTACTGTGGTGGAAATTAACACACAAAGACAATGTGTGTCAATCAAAGGTGAGATTTATTTCATAGCTATGTGGAGAAAAAGAAAAACTGCAAAGACGCAGTAAAAATAAATCTTTCTCCTCTCTGTGTGTCTCACAGAGAGAGCCAGAAACTTATATAGACAGTTCAAAACAAAGGAGATAAGAAGAAGCTGGTAGCTTTCCAGTCTGGTAGTTGCAGTTAGCTCTCGGTTCCAGGCAGACTGTGCTAAAGGTTATAATTCCTTATCAGGAGTAAGCTTCTGTAAGCAATTCCTAAAACTTAAAATGTATACAGTTCTTCATAGGACAAAGGCCTAGCAATCTTGGAGCAGAGACCAGAAGCCTAATACAGAGAGAGCAATCTTTTAGATTTTGCCCCTGTACCAGATTCATCCTCCACACTCCCCCATGAGACTTAAAGTCTCACTCAAAGTTGATATTCATCAAGTTATAGATCTCTGCCCTTTCAAGTTCTCTTTCATGGTCTGTAGTCATATACATTAAGCACACGGTTTTTGACTGACATTCATCAGTCTGTTCCATAAAGTGTGTAGTGGCAAAATGGCAGCAGCATTTAAAAAGCATAAGCAATACGTACATAATAATAAAAATCAAAACTATGATTAATAGGTCTTGTACAATTTTAGATTCCAGGTTACCGAACATCCCTGTGAACCATCCCCGCAAACTCCAATCGTCAGACTGGTGAAGCTTTTTTTTTTTGTGGCTTCCCATATTTTTATCAATGCATGAGAGATGTCATTCTCATTGTCTGGGATGTATGTGCAACATTCTTGGCCAATTATCCCACATACCCCTCCTCTTTCTGATAGAAGCAGATTGAGGGGTACACGATTTTGCAAGGCCATTTGCCTGATGGCGCCTACTTTTTCTGTGAGGGAAGTAATAGCAAGAACAGTATTATTAGCTACTTCTTCCAGAAAGGAAGACACCTTTCTGGTTTCTCTGATAGAAAATGCAACCCCAATTGAAGGGAAGACAACACCCCAATATCGTTGAGCTTCAGTGATGGCTCTTTCCCACCTGGTGAGGGGAAATGGTTTCTAGAGACCCAGGGGTATGGTGTATGGCTGGTATCAGGCAGGCGGAAAAACACATTCCATTATGCTCAGCTGGCCAATGTTTGCAGACCTTATTACTAGAAACCCAATATTCTCCTGGCCTAGCAGTGACCCCGTAGTCACATCTGACAATCCTGGAGCCTACCTGCCAATATGGGACCTTCAAATATCCCTCAGACACATTACCTAAGTCATGATCATAAATAATATGGGAACAGTTAGATGTGATCCCCAAGGAGCATCTACCAGTGGTGTTGCATACAAAACAAACTTGGCCCTGTGCTTCCGGAAAATTGACAACCCTTATTTATTCTGATTTATTCTTCCCTACATCTTGCCAGGTAGCGGTTTTCCCATATTCAAACTCATCCCATGTGGTATCATTCGGGGAGACAGGTATAGGAATCATGGGGATTCCTCCTTTGGCATGTATTGGGAGGTGTGTGCATACCCAACAGTTGGTGAAATTGAGGTCGTGTGTGTATTGCATTAAAACAGACAGGAATGTATTTGGGGTAACACAGTAGGGGTTCAAAAATGCAAATGTCACAAACAAACTAAAGCTACTAATGGTTATGAAAATTAAATGCTAAAGGACCAAAAGAGAAGAAAAAGTACAAGAAGTATGATCCAACAGAATATCAGGACAGGCACTTCTTGCTCCGGTCTATCATGGAGGTTAGCCGACCACACAGTTGCCAGTCCTGCTTCTCAGATGAGGTAACTGGATCTCACTGTAGGAGATGGTACTTCTTCAGGTAGCAATCTTCATTGTGAAGAAACTCTGCTTGGTGTAGAAAAGTCCTGGAGTGATAGGGGAGAGGTCACCAGTAGTTCACCCTATTTCCTTGACTGGAGTAGCTATCGTGGACTGGGATCTTCTTCTGGGGCAGTATGGAAGGCAGTTACAGCATCCGGTTTATCCACAATCGGGTCGTCTAGTGCAAGTTGGGTCACCTTTTTCAGTGTGTTGCATGGATCCACGTTGGTAGACCTTTACACTTCACAGCAGTGTGGCTGGTGAGCAAAATCTGATGAGGTCCTTTCTAGTGGAGTGTAAGGGAAGATTTCCATTGATGGACTTTGAATTAGACCCAATCACCAAATGTCAAAGTGTGGCAGGGTTCTGCAGCTGGTTGTGGTAGAGCGAGTTGTACCTGCGACTAAATGACTCAACACACTTCATTAAGGATTTGCAATATGCTAGTATAAGATCATCAGTTAAGGGCAATTCACAGTCAGAGGGGTGAACAGGGGGAGCAGAAGGAAGTCTCATGGGCCGAGCCATGAGAATGTCATGAGGTGATAGTCCATGTTTCCAATTAGCAGTGCCTCTTATGTACATGAGGGCAAGTGGAAGAGCATCTGACCATTTAAGATTAGTCTCTGAGCAGATTTTTGCCAGTTTTTTTTTAGATCTGCATTTTTGCGTTCCACCGCTCCACTGGATTGAGGGTGGTAGGCACAGTGTAGATGCGGCTGTATTCCCAAGTCCAAAATGAGGAATAAATACCTTCAGAAGTTTCTTAGCAACAGTAACAGCATCCATATGTTTGCAAGGGTACCCTTGTCATGTCAAGGAGTACAAGTACATATTCAAAGGAACAGCATTTAGACATTTGAATAAAATCAATCTGTATGTTTATGAAGGGCCCCCATGATGCAGGGTGAGCCAAACTGGAAACCTTGGTTTTCTGACCTGAATTATGAGACAGGCAAATAGAACAGGAAGCACAATACTGCTGTGCTATGGAGGAGAAAGAAGGAGAAAACCAGTAACTATTTATCTCAGAAATCATCCCCCCTTTGATCGCGTGTGAAACAGAGTTCGACACACAAGCAAGGTAGGGAAGGAGACTCTGAGGTGCCACCAGACATCCATCTGGGGAGCGCCACAGAGAGTCGGGCTGCAAAGAGCAGCTGTGACGCAAAAAGCTGGACTGTTCACCAGAGGTAGAAGCGTCTTGTAGGTGAGATAACTGGTCCAACTCAGTCACTGGGGAAGGACAGGCAGAAGCACCAAGAAATGAAGGAGGGTAGGAGAGACAGAGAGCAGCAGCTTTAGCAGCTGCAGCTACCAGGGCATTCCCTTTGGCAATCGCATCATGAAGGGAGGTATGGGCCCGACATTTAACAACAGCTACAAATTTGGGAAGAAGAAGAGCAGCTAGAAGATCATTAACATGTGAGGCGTTCCTAATAGGCGTGTCAGAGGAAGTGAGAAATCCCCTGATTTTCCATACTTGACCAAAGTCATGAAAAAGCCCAAAAGCATAGCGAAAATCGGTAAAAATGGTGGCCGACAAATCCTTAGCTATATAACTAACACTGGTGAGTGCTATCAATTCTGCAATTTGTGCTGAACAAATACCAGGAAGGGGAGCAGATTCAAAAACAGCATATTGTGAACATACAGAGTAACCTGTGGCCAGCTGGCCCTGGGAGTTTCTGAGGCAAGATCCATCAGTGTACAAAACAAGGTCAGAGTTTTGCAAGGGAGAATCACTGAGATAAGACCGGGGAGTGGTAAGAGCCTCAGTGGTCTGGAGGCAGTCGTGGGGTTCCTCATCTGTGGAAGGGATGGGGAGGAGGGAGGCAGGGTTCAGGGTGGGAGAATGAGAGAGTGTGACATTGGAGTTTGTAAGAAGCAGTTCTTCATATCTAATAAGTCGAGCAGCTGAAAAGTACTGGGTTTTTCCCTTAAGCAAAAGAGAAGCTACTGCATGGGGAACAGAAACTGTAAAGTGGTGGCCTAATAAAATAGATTCAGCTTTATCAATCAAAAGCGTGGCAGTAGCCACTGCTCTAAGGCAGGGCGGCAAAGCAGCAGCAACCAAATCCAAAACAAAGCTATAGTAAGCAACAGGGCAGTTTTTATCACCGTGGGGCTGTGTGAGGACTCCCAGAGCAACTCCATCTACCTCGTGGCAATACAAAGTGAAAGGTTTAGCATAATCAGGTAATCCAAGGGTGGGGGCCTGTGAAAGAGCTTGTTTAAGGAACAAAAAGGATTCTTCAGCTGCAGGCGACCACACAAGGGGGTCTGGGGAAGAAAGTAAAAGAAAGTCATATAAGGGTTTAGTGATAGACGCATACCTCAAAATCCCTGTCATCCCTAATAGTCCCCTTAAGTCCCACTTGTTGGTAGGGTGAGACAGTCGCAAAATAGCAGAGATTCAGGACTGGGAGAGGTGTCGCTTTCCAGCAGAAATGTCATGGCCTAAATAATGAACCTGGAGGAGGCATAACAGAAGTTTGTCTCAGGAGACCATGTGGCCTCTGTGAGCTAAGGCCTGAAGCAAAACCAGGGAAGCCTCAACAGAGGGGGAAGCCAAAGGGAAATCATCCACATACTGAATCAAGGTAGACCCTCCAGGGAAGGTGACAGAATCAAGATCTTGCTTTAAAATTTGAGGGTGAAAAAAAAGTGGGGGATTCAGTATATCCTTGGGGAAGTCTGGTCCATGTGTACTAAACAAAAACTGCCTGTCAGGGTGAATTGGAATAGAGAAAAAGGCTGAACATAAATCAACAACAGTAAACTATTTAGCTGTAAATGGATTACATGATAAAATGGTAACTGGGTTGGGAGCCACAGGAAAGGCAGGTAAAACCACAGCATTTATAGCACGAAAATCTTGCACAAACCAGTAAGTGTTTTTCCCAGGCTTTTTAACAGGGAGGATTGGGGTGTTACATTGGCTACGAGTCAGCACAATAATACCTTGATCCAAAAGAGAGGAAATGACAGGGGCAATACCTTCTTCTGAAGTCTGTGGGTGATTTCAGACGTTACATGGTCAAAGGCCACCACAGTCAATCCCCTGTGGTGGCAGCGACCACGTAACATCTGTTGGGGGAAACGGATGTTTCCCCCCAGATGTTACCACGGCGGGGAATCACATTTGCCGCGTGAGCAGCCGAAGCGGTGGGGCCGGAGGTCGTCGCGCGGCGAATGTGATTCCCCGCTGTTGTGACCCCCTCCGTCACGTCTGGACAACGGCCATGGGTCAGAATCCCCGCAGGGATTCCGGCCCGTGGCCAAAGCAGGTGAGCGCTGCGGCGGCATTGGCTGTGGCGCCTGCCCGTCTCCCCCCAGAGGGCAGGCAGCAGGGAGCGTGGAGGGGGTGGGACCGTGCGACCGCACGTTGCGCTGTGCGGTCCCACCCCCTCACCGATTCCCTGCCGTGATCCCTGGCATGTCTGTTACGGCGTGACGGGGTCATCCCGGTGGGGAATTCAAAATTAATTTCATGACTGGGCGAATCCGCCACGTCACGTCTGAAATCATCCTTAGAAAGTGGATATTGAGGAACATGATGTAGAATTTTGGAAGGGTTAATAGAATTTTTTACAGGCTGAGCACTGAGGAGTTTGCCCACCTCTTTAGAGTGAACAGATGAAAGAGATTGAGGAACTTGGCTCAACAGTTCCTGTTGCAACGAGGAAGTGTCGGGCTGTTCCTGTGATTGGTCAGAAACAGCGAGGAGGGTCAAAAGTGCCTCATGATCGCCTAAAGAAATGTCCAAATAAATGCCATTATGGAAACAGTAAATAACACAACCTAATTTACACAGAAGATCTTTGCCCAGCAAATTAACAGGGGTTTAGGGGTTGAGCAGAAAGGCATGATGATCAGTAATAGGTTCAATGGTGACAGAAACTGGCTTCCCCAAACAAACAGTAAATAATTTCCTTAATATTAAAACAACATAACTTTATCTATAAATTTAACTAAAAAGCCCTCATGTTTTCCCAATGCATAAATCACAAAGCATAAACAAAACTTTACTTTCTTCACTTGCTTAAAATATTCAGCTTGTTGCTCCTAACATCCAATCAGGTTTCCTGATTGCCTTCCTCTGCATAGTTTATGATAACAAGCAGTGCAGTACATGCCAAGCACTGCGTCACAGCTTTTCTCTCCCTGTTTCTCATCTCACTTAACCCTTTTCTCACATACTTTTTCAACTAAGCATATCATTGGGAAACTATCCAAAAATACTTAATTAACTTTGCTCTACATAATCAAAGTAAATCCTTATTACAAACATGTGCTTTTCCTGGCTTTGGAAACTGAGCCTAAAGGGTGTGACTCACGCTGGGGCCGATTGGAGCACTCAGACTTCCAATGCCCCTCTGGTTTACAGTAATGGCAAACATTGCCATAAAGTTTAAAGGAGCCGGGGGTGGTTGGCTGACCGGGAGCCAGGAGTGGCGGAGAGGAGAAAGTCGGCTGTCCCCGTCCCCTTCCTCCCCAACCCCTCCCATGACCTCTGCTGCGTTGGAAACCCCCCAGTTTCCCGGTTATAAATTTGCAAAGCCATTAATTTAACTTCACAGTCCTCTTTAGATTTCTCTGACTTTTTGAAAAAAATGTTGGGTGGCCGCCAATAATTCAGACAAAGCCAAATTGCAGGCAAAGACTCTCCTTAGGGCAACTGCAATCCTTGAGCCTCCTGAGGGTCTGGCGGGTTGATGTAAGGTGGAGGTAGACATGTATCTATATGATCTTCGATGGGTGCCCTGGAAAGGGCTGGCTGATTTAAAACAGGGTACAAGGGAGCAGGGTGGCTAGTCAAATTTAGGAGAGATGCAGATTTCTCTCAGATGCCCTGTAATTGAATCTTTAATTTGTATTTGGTGTTTTTAAACTCCAGACTTGAGAGTCATGCTTTCTTTTAGAAGATTCAGCATACCAATAAAAAAACGAGCCCCACTGAGTTTGGTGAATTTTAGACCCAAGGTTTTCTAAGGCACCTCTAAGGTAAATATTTTTTATAGATCAAAAGTACTTTCCAGGGGAAACTGCAATTCTACATTATCTCTGGTAAACCAATTCCATTTTTCCAGAAACTTACAGATTCTTGGGGAGTAATGTGTGTACATATACCATACCGGGCTGCCCTTGGGCAGCGATTCAATAACCTTTGACTGATTTACTCCCATCCTGAACAGAGGGGTGCACCAACATTCACACCGAGACAGAGGAAAGACTTACATAGAATTCGCACCGTTCTGCCTTCAGTCCACGTTCAATACACCGAGGTGAGGCTAGACCCGATAATGAGACTCTTATTTAGAGGGAGGGGGTGGGGTAGGAAACATGACACAAAAGGGGTCCTCTAAAGTCACAGGAGTTCTAGTGCCAGGCCCTTCTCTAGGACTGAGGTTGACACATCACCGAGCAACAGATTTATAGAGGGTCATGATAATAAGGGGTAGGTAATGGACCACTTTCGGGTGTGCCCTTGTGCTAGAGGTGGCTACACCCTACTTGTTTACCAAGCACTCATACAGGGAACATGCATCCAAAACACACAAGTGAAGAAAAAAACAGTATCCCCTAACAGTACTTCAAATAAATCTGACATACCATAAATCTCACCTAGACTGAAAGTTGTTCGTCTAGCTCTCGCTTGTTTGAATTCAATCGGTCCGTCTGGATTTGCCCACCTTGGGCCCCCAAAAGAGGAGAAAAGGCCTCTTACCTTCTTTTGGTGGCACTGGGGGTCAGGGTGAGCAAACCACGGGAGGCTTGTCCGATGGAAAATAGCGTCTTGTGGATCTCCGTACGTGCCACCAGAAACTGTGGTGGAACTTAACACACAAAGACAATGTGTGTCAGTCAAAGGTGAGATTTATTTCATAGCTATGTGGAGAAAAAGAAAAACTGCAAAGTCGCAGTAAAAAGAAATCTTTCTACTCTCTGTGTGTCTCATAGAGAGAACCAGAAACTTATATCGACAGTTCAAAACAAAGGAGATAAGAAGAAGCTGGTAGCTTTCCAGTCTCGTAGTTGCAGTTAGGTCTCAGCTCCCGGCAGACTGTGCTCAAGGTTATAATTCCTTATCAGGATTAATCTTCTGTAAGCAATTCCTAAAACTTAAAATGCAAGCAGTTCTTCATAGGACAGAGGCCTAGCAATCTTGGAGCAGAGACCAGAAGCCTAATACAGTGAGAGCAATCTTTTAGATTTTGCCCCTGTACCAGATTCATCCTCCACAATACCTTGAACCTCATGTTTTGCACTTACCTTGAGGCAGGTGTTCCGTTAATGGGGGAGATATCAACTGTGCCTTTGTCATGGATGGATCATTACCTCCTGCAGAATTCCCTTCTAGCATATGTCTGCCCCCGGCAGAGTGCGGAACCTATTAGGATGATCCACCCCCAGAGGCTAATGGACCCGGTGCGGTTTCTAGGCGTTCTGGGGGAGTTACCCTCTGACCTAGACGACCATCTCATTGATGACCTCGTCAAGCTATGGAATATCTTGCTGATGGAGGACGTTAATCAAATGGCTCCCAGGTGTCCGTTGCCCAGGCGGTGTACCCGCAGGCCCCTTTGGTTCTCCAAGGAACTTGCACGTCCCAACACAAGAAGGGCAATGGTTGGAGCAACGGTGGTGTCGATCTCAAGCTGAAGCTGACAGATTGTGACATAGAGCTAGTTTACGAGCCTATGCCATGGCTATGCGGACAGCAAAGAGGGAGTTCTTTGCTGCCCTCCTAGCATCCATGAAATCCCATCCAGTGGAGCTGTTCCGGGTTGTATGGGGGCTAGTCAGTCTAGTCTCCCTCAACCCAGGGGTTGAGTCATCTTCCACCTGCTGTGACCTTTTTGTGGATTATTTTGTGGAGAAAATTGCTCGTATTCACAAAGACCTCAATGCCGCACTTAATGCAGTGGAGGAGGTAGGGGTTGTAGAAGCCCTGGCTTGTCCAATTTTGTGGGATCACTTTCAGTTGGTGACATACACTGATGTGGTGTGGGTGTTGGGGGCTGTTGGACCCACCTCTTGTAAATTAGATCCATGTCTGTCCTGATTGGTTAAGAGCGTCTGCGAGACAATAGGGCCGTTGCTGACTGGGGTGGTCAACTCTTCCATGCGGGAGGGCAAAGTGCTGGGTTTTCTTAAGGAGGAGGTGGTGCGACCTCTGCTCAAGAAGCCATCATTTGACACTGACTCCCCTGCCAGCTATCGGCCTGTCTCTAATCTTCCCTTTTTAGGGAAAGTTATTGAACGGGTAGTGGCTCAGAAGCTCCAGAAGCATCTTGACATCGTCTGTTATCTTGATCCTTCGCAGTCTGGCTTCCATTCAGGTCATGGCACTGAGACAGTGTTTGTGGCCTTGGTGGATGATCTCTGCCGTGAAAAGGATCAGGGTTGATTGACCCTATTGGACCTATTAGATCTGTCAGCAGCATTTGATATCGTTGACTATGAGATGTTGGTGACATGCCTGCGGGTCAGTGTGGAGGTGGGTGGGATCGTTCTTTGATTGGTTCCACTAATTCCTGACTGGAAGAACTCAGCAGGTGGTACTTTGTGATTGTTTTTCATCTTACCAAGAACTCTCATGTGTGGTCTCGCAGGGTTCGATTTTTTTCCCCTCTCCTGTTCAACGTGTATATGCAGGTGCTCGGCGAGGTGATCAGAGAGTTCAGGGTGAGGTGTCATCAGTATGCGGATGACACCCAACTGTATCTCTCATTTTCAACAGACCCAGGCCCAGCTGTTTCGGTGCTTACCCGGTATTTGGCAGCTGTGGGGGATTGGATGAGGGGTAACCGAATGCGACTGAATTCTGGCAAGACAGAAGTGATGCTAGTGGGTAAGTTGGCGGAGTTGACAGCCCCTTAATTGATGAAGTCTGCCCTCCACTCACTTCACAGGTATGAAACCTGGGGGTGCTCCTCGATGCGCAGCTCTGCCTGGATCTCCAGGTGAAGGCTGTGGCGAGGAGTGCCTTTCGCCAGTTACATTTGGTGCGGTGACTTCGGCCGCTGGTTTCAGTTCCTGACCTGGAATCATTCATGCTTGTATTACCTCTCGGTTAGACTACTGCAACATGCTCTATGTGGGGCTACCTATGGTGATGGCTCAGAAGCTGCAGCTGCTGCAGAATTCAGCGGCCCAGCTCTTGGTGGGGTTGCACCACCAGGAGCACATCACATCAGTGCTCTGATCTCTGCACTGGCTGCCAATAGTCTTCCAGGCCCGATTCAAAGTGTTGGTTTTAACCTATAAATCTTTACATGGCCTGGGTCCTGCTTATTTGCAAGACCGCCCCAATCCCCAGGTTCTAGATCGGCCCCTGATGTCGTCCGGGGGTGCCATGTTGGCAGTCTCCCGGGTTTCCCGGGAGGTCATGCAAAATAGGACATTCTCAGTGGCTGTGCCGCACTTTTGGAATTCCCTCCTGGTGGGGACCTGTCTGGCCCCAGACCTCCCGGCCTTCCATAGGAACTGTAAAACCTGGCTGTTCTGTCAGGCATTTGGTGAGGGAGACGGGTACAGGTGGGTGGGGATAGGAGGGTAGAATGGGTTTTTAATCCCTGTTTTAGGATGATTATGTTAATATGTTTTAAAGTGTTTAAAATTGTTTTATATTATATTTATATTTTTATTGTTGTTAGCCACTCTGGGCTGCCTGTGGCAGGAAGAGCGGGTTATACATTTTGTAAAATAAATAAATAAAATAAAAATAAATAAATACTTCCAAAGCCATATGATTTGGGTGGAAGAAGGTGTCTGCAGGATCCCTAAAATATGACCATGAAACAAGAAGGAACACCCAGATTTCCTGGGACCACATTTGTCCTCGAGGTTCTTTGCTGTGCCTGTCAACTCGCTGGGAAGTATTGTCAGACTCTAGGCTGCACCCTGCCCTTGCAAATAGCCATGATTCCCCATCACATAAGGAGATGTCTCCATTTTATTATTTTGTAACATTCTTAAGCATGAAACTATCACCTGGACCCTAAGGGTATTTTCAGATGTTATGATCCCACGCTCAACCACACTGAATACCCACATGGTGAGCAAGGGACCATAATGTCTGATGGGGAGAACAGAAGTTCCCCCCCAGATGTTCACCCCTGTGAATCATGGAGGGAATCACATTCACCACGTGATCGGAGGTCCTGGCGGGACCAGCCCTGATCGCGTGGTGAATGCGATTCTCCCCCGTGACCAAGGGGATCGTATCGTCTGACTGCCTACCGTGGCCTGGAATCGGTGGCGGGATTCCAGCCTGTGATCGTTCCGGGCAGGTGCTGTGGCCGCATTGGCTGCGGCACCTGCCCGTCTCCCAAGAGGGTGGGCGGCGATGGAGCGTGGGGTGTGTGTGTGGCTGCACGTTGTTCCACACGGCCCCGACCCCTCCCCAATTCCCCACCGGGATCCGCCGGCACATCTGTTGGACGTGCANCCCCTCCCCAATTCCCCACCGGGATCCGCCGGCACATCTGTTGGACGTGCAGGTTTGATCCCAGCGGGGGATCAAAGGGTGAGTCCGTGACAGAGCCAATACAGGGTCCGTCACGTCTGAAAATACCCTAAGAGTCCAAAAATTAAATCATCAACCACCCGGGTGAAAACATCTCGTCAAATAAGCCATTTCAATTGCTGACACTGTGAGGAAGGTGAAAACCAGAGGTTCCTTTAAAAATCCTACAGGCTGTAACCTGGTGACCGGATCATGCTCACAGTGTTGCATATAGGACAGGCAGGTCAGTACTTGCACATCCAGCCAGCCTCCCCCACCTAGAAACAATGCAGAGGGAACCAAGCAAAAACAAAATGGTGCCAAGGAAGCCATGGATCAGATGACTTCCTTTTGTATCACAACAGGGAGTTGTCTGGCAACCCAGTCTGCATCTGCACAATTACCCCCGCCACATATGGCCACAGAAGGCATCCTGTCCCCTTCCTCTTCAAAGGAAGCGTGGGGAAATTCCCCCCAGATGAGCAAAAGGGGAAGATAGATTCTTTCACAAGAGTAATGTAAAAGCAGCATTGGAAGACATCAAAGTTTCACTTAGTGCTTTGAGTACTGTCAAATTCTTACACTGGGGGAACACATAAGGAAAGGGGAAATGGTGGAATTAGAGCGTAATCAAGTAAACACTACTATCCAGTATCCAACCAGATATCATGTCATCTGTGGTATCTGGGTAGATATCATATGGCATCTATCTGGGTAACTGGATTACCATTTAATTACTGATTTTCCACCCCACCCTTCTTCTGTTGAACTGGTTTGGTTATGCAATAAACGGTAATGCAGTAATCAGTTATGTCCTGTATTCTGGTTTAATCATTAGCCTCTGTGGTTACCAAATAACCACCCAACTGTCAAGAATACCAGATATTAATTTTAATTTATAATGGGATTAATTTAATTTTATGAATTAACATGGAAAAGAGACTGAAAAACAGCCTCTACAACAACACTTTGAAAGACAGGCTTGGGATCTAAAATTCAGATGAAAAACAATGGACTAAATAAAGATGTAGGCTACTCCTGTTAACACCTATACCTGTTTTACCTTAATTTTATTTAAATATTTAGAAATGCTTATTACCTTTTTGCTTAAATCCCATCTTTTCACTATAGCCTCCTCCTAAGTGCTTGTTATTAGGGGTGGGACACTGCGGAGAATACTGGATACCGGTTGTACCGGTATCGGATTTACCGGTATTGGCATACCAGATTTTTAACATTGGCCGTGATACCGGATTTTTTACATTGTGGCTATTGACTTCAATGGCCGCAATGTAAAAAATCCAGTACCACGGCCAATGTTTAAAAATATGGTATGCCGGTACAGGTAAATATCAGATTTATCGGATTAAGCTGATACACCAAAATACCGGCAATATCGGATCTCGGGAGAACCGGAATTCTCACCCCTACTTGTTATGGTCTAGAATATTTTTATTTTATCATTTGTTTATTGTTTTCACATCATTTTATTTAAATGTTTGAAATGCTAATGAATTTTCTCCTGACAACCCCCTCCAAAGTGATTACTTTGATGCCTAAGAAAAGGTCCTGTGTGGCCCGAAAGCTTGTATACTCTCACCAGCAGAAACTGGTCAACTAAAAGATATGATCTGAGCTACTTTGTCTCCATCCATTACAGCTAGTAGCAACACAGCATCCATATTCTCTCTTGACAGTTCATTGCTTCCATGCTTATTTGCAGGACCGCCTCAGTCTCCATGTGCCCGTGCGACCCTTGAGATCATCCTTGGGAGCCTTTTTGGAGGTTCCCTGGGTGAGGCGGGTGGCCACCGATGTTATATATTTTTCGGTGGCCACCCGTGTGCTGTGGAATTTGCTCCCGGAGGAGGCTTGGTTGGCTCCCACTCTCCTGCTATTTCAGCGCGTATGTAAGACCTGACTGTTCCGTCAGGCTTTTGGTGAGGGGTAGGGGTGGGGGTAGGGGTTTCCCTGCATATTGTATTTTTAAATTGTTTAATTTTTTTAAATTGTTTTATTGATTGTTGTTCGCCGCCCCAGGCTGCCCTGTGGCCAGGAGGGGCGGGATATAAATTTTAAATAAATAAATAAATAAAAATGTTGTCATCGGCATCCACTTCCAGGTACTACTTGTAAACATAACCTACCCCAGAATATAGCAGTAAATCCATAAGCATTCCCTATATAACTAATCATCTAAGGGCACATTTATCTGCAATTAAGGTCAATAGGAGTTTTGAAATGGATGATGGATTGCACCCTTAGTCTCATTTCAAAGCACCGTGTCTTTTGAAATATACATAGGGGAGCAAGGTGCTTCTCTCTTTGGAGTGTTTATTTCTACACAAACATTTCATGATCCATTGTGGTTGTGTCAGTGCTAACGAGGCACAATTCCCATATTCCTTTGGTATTTTTTCACTTCACTTATTGGGCTCAAAAATGAATTAGATACGTTCCTCTTCTAAAGGATAGCACCGTCAACAGATATTTGTCAAGTTGTTCACAAGAATAGATCTCAGACTGTCGGGAGCTGGGAGTGGATAGTAGGAAATGGATTGCCTGGTTCAGACCTGTTGTGCACTTCCCTGAGAAAACTGAAGACTCCACTGTCAGAGATGAGATGCTGGGCAAGACGGACCACTGGTCTAACCGAGTATGGTCCTTCTTATGAAGGTCTAGAGTTCAAAGTTTTTGTTTCACATTCAGTATCTGGTTCATTGTAATTATACAAAGCAGATGGAAGAAACATAAGTGTTCATACCAAACATTCTGAATGCCCTAGTTTATTTTAAAGACTGCCTGTTCTTCTATGCCCCATTGTGACCCTGCAATTCGTAGGGTGTACCTTTTTGTGGATGCCAACTTTCAGCTTTTTTTGTATGACAAGGGCTTGTAGGGAGATGTTCTCAGTTGCTGCCCCAACGTTATGGAACTCACTTCCCCTGGAGTTTCAGTTGAGTTTGAGCATCTTCCGGAGAGAGTGGGCATTTTTAGACATGATGGGCCCGGAGGCCCGCCACGCTCAATCACAGACTGGGATCCGTTTCAGGATCCGTTTCAGATCCCAGTCAGGAATCAGGCCAGTCATCCTTTAGATGTGCTGGCCTAATTTTGCCTGGGGATCAGGGAGGGTGCAGGGCTGCGCAGCATGAAGTGAGGCGGCAAAGTCCCGCCCTGCACTCCCCCACCCCCTCCCTCCGGGAGATGGGTGGGTGTAGCAGCCTATTCGGCTGCTGGGCCAGATTCCACATCATGGTCTGGCTCATGATCTGGGATGGGCTGAACATAACAGACGTTACTTTTGGCCCATCCTGGATTGTGGGCAATGTAACCACGATTCTGGAGGTGAGGCTGGCCTCTCCTCTGGAATCGTGGTTATTTTGATTCCCATCAGGTTTTACTGTGGTGAACATCTGGTGGGAATCTTTTAGACTTTACAGAACAAGCAGCCACCACAGGGGATTCACTGTGGTTGACCGCTGTTGTGATTGTTTTGAGTGATTGGGTTTTAGGTCAACATTGGCTGAAGCAGAGGCCTCTGGGACTTTGAAGCAAGACTTTGGATTGAACTGAAGAACAAGGGGGCAAGCAAAAACAAAGAAAATTGCAAAACTTTCACAAGACCCAAAAGAAACTGGTGACTGTTGTGTGAAAAAGAAGCTGCTGGGAAAGTGAAGAAGTTTGCAACAAACAGCCTTGAAAAACAGCAAGTTTAAGAACAGGCAAAACTGTCAAGGGACTGTTGGAATGCTTTGCCAAAGAAGCAAGATAAAGATCATGTTTTATCAAGACAGAATGATCAACAAAAATCAGGATATAAAAGACAATTTTTTTTAATTGAAAGGAATTTCACAAGTTCTAAATAGGTACTTTTGCATAAAGAATGGTTTGAATTTTCATAAGTTTCTCTCCCTTGTCTTAAGTAAACACTGTAATAGCCTTCCATTCTCCTTGCTAGTTGCTTCTCCTGTACTAATCTTATTGACCACTATTTCCTCTATCTTATTTTGTTGTTGTTCAGCAACATGGCTCATTGCCACTTCACTTTTCTCCCATGACATTCAAAAAGTCCTTCACCTGCTTGGCCTGATTTTTACACAGCAATGCTATTTTGCTTCCCAACTTTCAGGACAAATAGAAATTTCTGCTGATATAAAAAACTGGAAACTTAATACCTGATCCAACTGCCTTTCAAATTAATAAGAAGATTCCTCTTGACCTACTTAGGATTACATTTGGACCCTTATTGTTTTTCTTTTCACTTGGCACTGAAAAATCCTAATATCAGAACCTCATGGGGGATCATTTTAATTAATTAATTTAAATTTTTATCCCACCCTTCTCTCAAAAAAGCTCAGACCGGCTTACAAGGTAAAACATAAGATATATAGATATATAGATATATAAAAACAAAATCATTACAATATAAAAATAACACCCCCAAAAACCAACATCCCATCCACAAGCCCCCACCAAACACACCCAATACCACCTCCTCCTCAACCCCACATCAAACCCCCCTCACACCCTACCCCAAACCAAACCACCAGCTCCCTAGCCCCTATCCCTGTTTGCCAAGTGCCTTTTCAAACAGAAAGGTATTACATCACCTCCAGAAGCTGCTCAGGCCCGGGCTTATATAAACCTCTGTGAAAAGGGAGTTCCACAGTGCTGGGGCAGCAACCGAGAATGGGTCCCTGAAAGCCCTTGTCATACGAACAAGAATCAGGAACGTAGCCAGGAACAGAGGAGTACGAGCTCAGTGGAAGGGGTAGTAATACAATCAGTCAGAGATCTAGCAGCGCTTTCTGAAGAGATAGGGTCTCTGGTACAGGAGGCCAGTGATAGTTTTCGCTTTGACCCTCACGAGCAGGAAAGACCATCTAGGGAATCTTTAGGCCTGGCTGCCCAGACCAATCGATCTGGCAATTACTTGCAAGAAGGAGGAGATGAAGAAACTTTAGCCCACAAAATGGCCCCCAAAATGAGGGAAAAGGGATTAATCCCAGGATGTATGTTGGCCCCAAAGGAGGGGTTCAGGCGAAACATGGGGAAGCAATAAAGCCCAGAGGCAGGATTTGTTTCAAGTAGATTTACTTGAGGGGCCTGGATCAAAGAAAAAAGGACACCCTCCCTGTCTAGATTTAATGAATGAAGAATCAACTACCCCACAAATAACCACAATACATTGTCTAAGAGATTTAAATTCCCCCTCACTTTTTCTTTGTTCATGGAATATTGCAGGGTGGTAGGTGCATAGGAGTGATCCAAATTTGCTTGAATATTTGCAGATTTTTCATATTATTTTACTACAAGAAACCTGGGCAATATCAGCTGTAGATCTAGAAGGGTATGATGGTTATTCATTACCCTCTACTCCAGCTAAGAAGAAAGGGCGAGCTAGTGGAGGAGTTGCTTGTCTAATAGCAACAACTTTGGATTATAAACTTGTTAAGGAAGTAACTCTACCACCCATTGCCCATGTGGTAATAATTAAATTAGGACAGGAGACATGGATTATTTTGTCCATTTATGTCCCTCCCTCAAATGCAACTTGGTATGAGAAGGGATGGTGGGATCATTTGGCAGACTATATTGCAAATCTTCAGATTACTTGTCCAGATGCTATCCTTCTGTTGGGTGGTGATTTTAATGCTCGACTAGGGGAAAATGAGGAGGCAATGGCAATGTATATGGCCCTAGAAAGCATAGATAGAGGGTGGAAAGGAGAGAGATTTAAAGATAGGCTATCTAAAGATCAAGGTATGAACAGTTCAGGTATTGAGCTCCTGACAATGGTAACTTCATTGAATATGACCATCTTGAATGGGACCTGGAAAGAAGATCACCCAGGCGAATTCACCTTTCTGGGAACACGAGGTCTAAGTGGTATTGACTATATTATGATGGATTGTAAGCGTCTCCCTCAGGTCCAAAATTTTTCTATTGGCAGGATCCATATTAGTGATCATCTCCCCTTAGAATTGGGCCTCAGGAAGGGAGGGGAGCAAATTAAGAAAATATCTTTGGATTGTCCCCTGATCAAGAACACAGACCAGGGAGATAGATACCTGACAAAAAAATGGGACTCAAAGCTTGCTGCTCAACTAATCTGCCTTCTGGCTAGCGAACCAATCGCTACTCTGAGGAAGGATGCCTTAGCTGGATCATTAGAGCAAGAGGTTATAGGAAATCATAGCATTTAATAGAAATTTTAATCCCATATTTGACTATGCAAAAAATGGGTCCTGCTCAGTAGGGATGGGCGAACAGATCGTGGTTCGGGTTCAGCCATTCGGTTCGGCTGCGTTCGGTTCGGCTGCGTTCGGTTTGGCCGTTTGGTTCGGTCTTTCAGTTAGTTCACCGGGTTCGGGTTTGGCTGTTCGGTTCGGCCATTCGGTTCGGCCATTCAGCCGTTCTGTTCAGCCGTTCAGGAAATGTTATGGGTGTTTTTTTTAATTTTTATATGGTTTATTGGTTTTTATTGGGTTTTATATGGTTTCTTTTGTTTTTTATTTGGTTTTTCTGTTTTTATAAGGTTTTTTTTATTTGTTTTAATCTAATATATATATCTACACACACTAAATCTAACTGCTATTAACTATTCTAAATGCTATGAACTAAATGGATTATCTAATAAGTACACAGGCCTACTCCTACAAACACTAAAACTAAATCACTAAAGCTATCTCTATCACTAAGCTAGCTCCTACAACTACTATCCCTAACCTATCTCTCTCTCTCTCTCTCGCTCTCTCTGTGTATGTGTGTATATATATATATATATAAACTTTTATCCCGCCCCTCCTGCCATGCAGCTTGGGGCGGCTCACAACATTTTAAAAAGACAATAAAAACAATTAAAATAATCATCAATATTATAAAACAATCAAACAGGACTAGCAAAAACAATCTAAAAACCAAAAATAGGTGGGGGAATATATGGGATGGGGGAATCACAAACACAAGGTTTCAGTTTAAGGTTTAAGTTTCATTTCAGTACAAAACTGAAATGAAACTTAAAGCAATCTAATAATCCTACTCAACGCCTGCTGTTCAGGAACAGTGACTAGCTCAGAAGGTGTTGGGAAGAGGGGAGGCAGATAGTTTCATTTCTTGCAAGCCTCTCCACCCCTGGTGCCTGGAAGTCTGCTCCTCAGTGACTAATACTACCCCTCCCTGTCACGTTTGACCTTCCAGTGAACCTTTTTTTGCACCCTAACTCACCTGAATGCGATCCGAACTGACCGAACTGTTCGGCCATTTCGCCGTTCAGTGTTCAGTTCTGTTCGGTATGTTCATGTTCAGGTTTGGGTTCGCGTTCGGTCGTCCGAACAGGCTGAGTTCGGGCTGAACTCCAAACTTCCAAACCACATTCACCCATCCCTACTAAACACTGGAATAATATATATAAATTTTATTAGTGTATAGACTTGCCATCACACAAACATAAAACAAAAAGACCAAACAGAGAAAAATAGAAAATAGAAAATACAAAATACAAAAAGTCAGCAGGCAATGGGTGGCCCAAAACATCCCAATTTGGACCATAGCAGAATTGAAATCAAATTCCAAGTCCCACAGCCGGGGTCCCCCATTTAGGTTACGACTTGAGCCTCCCTATCACCTCTAAGTGCAAGCACCTTGAGGAGGAAGCAGGCCACCTTCCTCATAATCATCTCATCCTGATCCCCCAACAGTTTCAACAGCGTCTGACAATCGTTCCAGTTTAAGTCCAAATAAGGGGAAATCCACTTAGCACGGAGACCTGAATACCGCTCACAGTGCAGCAAAATATGTTCCAAGGTGTCGGGGAGTTGACACTCACAAGAAGGAACAATCAGGGACTTCCCTCTAAAATGTCCCTCAACCACACCTGTGGGGAAAACATTCATTCTGGCCATTATAAAGCATCGACGGGCCTGAGGGGCCAAATGAAATTGTAAATAGGGGGGTGTAACAGAGGGTGTATCGTATAGCTCCCTGACTGGGGCCAGTGAAGTCTTGCCTCTGAGAGTGGCATTCTCCTCTTGCAGGGTAATATCCCTCAGCCTCTGTAGAAAAAAATTCCTGGTGCCATCATAGGTAAGAGAATATAGATCATCCAAGGCCAGACCCATCCGACATAACTTGAATCTGACTTGAGTTACCCAGTAATTATCCTCAGCCAACACCAGCATCGGTAATGGGGCAGTGTGGTGGAAATGCAACTTCAGCCAATACCCAATAGCCAGTCGCTAGACCTGAGACTCAATAGGGATAAGCCCACACTCCCTACGAAGCGCAACATTTGGTGCATGATTTGGCAATGCCAGGAGCGACCTCAGAAAGATGTTCTGAACCCTCTCTAACAGCCCAAACTTCCCAGCTGTCCACAGTTGAGCGCCATACAAAAGTTGTCCCAGACATTTACTTTTAAAGACCTGGATGGCTGGCAATACCAGATGACCCCCATTAGTTCTAAAGAAATTACATATAGATTTTCCCACCAATCTGGCCTGTCTGACAGCTGCCAACGAGTGCGCTGTCCATGCCCCATTGGCCTGAAAGACTAGCCCCAAATAACTGTAAGAGGTCACCTGATCAAATGTATGTGGGCCGACACTGGAATAATAGAAGAGTCTCATAGTCCATATGCCCTTTAGTGCTTGTGAGAAAGAAGAATGGTACTTTGTGAATGGTCATAGATTATTTATTTATTTTATTTTATTTTAAAACATTTATACCCCTCCCATCCTGCCACAGGCAGCTCTGGGTGGTGAACAGCGTTTCAAATTATAACATTAAAACAATTTTAAAATATTACCAAATGGGAATCATAAAAATATCCCAAACCACCCACCCACTACCCTAACCCATTCCCCCCACCCTCCAATCCTCCACCTCAAAAGCCAGGTGGAACAGGCACGTCTTGCAACAGCATCAAAACGAGGGAAGATCTGGGGCCAAATGAGCCTCCACTGGCAGGGAGTTCCACAGCCACAGAGCAGCCACTGAGAAGGCCCTCCCCATCGTGGCCCCCTGGAAGTCTTGGGGGACCTCAAGGAGAGCACCCCCTGATGACCGCAGGGGCCGATCCAGGACCCGGGGGGGGGGGGTGAGGCAGTCCTGCAGATAGGTTGGACCAAGGCTGCTTAGGGCTTTATAGCCCAGCACCAACACCTTGAATTTTGACCAGAAGACTACAGGCAGCCAGTGCAGAGATCGGAGAACCGGTGTAATATGTTCATGGTGGCCCAGTCCCACCAGGAGATGGCCCACTGTATTCTTCTCTGAACCGTCACCATGGGTAGCCCCACGTACAGCGCGTTACGGTAGTCAAGTCTAGAGGTGATGAAAGCATGGATAACGGTGGCCGAAGCCGACGGACCAGATATAATTGATGAAACGCACTCCTTGCCACAGACTCCACCTGAGCATCCAAGAGGAGCTGCGAATCAAGGAGCACCCCCAGACTCCACACCTGGGGAACCAGCGGGGGGCAGACCCCTCCAATGATAGGGGCCATCACCCCTGCTGCCTTCCCCACCAGCATCACCTCCATCTTGTCAGGATTCAGCTTTAGTCAGTTCACCCTCATCCAATCCCTCACAGCTGCCAGGCACCCGATAAGCACCGATACTGCCAGGTCTGGGTCCGATGAAAAACTGTTTATATATATTATAATATATAATTCTGTTCTACATTTTATTTAATCCAGTCAGGGTTGCACTGTCTGATAAATCTTTGCCTGTGTGACAGAAACAGGGTTACACATACACCCTGGATGGGCCCCAACAACAGTAAGCCTTAGTGTTAGTTATTTTAAAAATATTGGTTTCTGTTGGCTGGTAAGAAAAGAAAAAAATCTGGTAAAATGAACTAAATGTGGTACTCATATTGGCACTGTGTAGCAATAGGCTTTATAGAAGTGTTGAACTTCTCAAATTTTCATGAGAAATGGTAGTCAAATATAGGTTGCAAAAATGATATAAAACACCCTTAATTTATGTGTTCTATTTTAAAAAACATAGTGAAAATCTTATTTCTCTGCTAGCACTTAAATTCGAAGTGGATTCATGAAACAGTGTAATATTTTGGAAGAGTAAAATCGAATATTCTGGAGTGCCCTTCTATGTTGAACTATAACATGTTCTCACTTAATAAACTTTTTTGGATATAAAACTGTTTCACTTTCTTGCTTAGGAGGCAAACCACACAACAAGCAAAATATACTTTTGCCCTACCAAATTTTTGTTTTGGTAACACTAAAGATGCTTGCCCATAAGACAGGAGGGTTGGGAGGAACTGCTGTGAAACAAAATCACATCAGGGGGATCATGGAAAGTTCTCATGGGTAGCAGTGTTTAGCCCATTTTGGCCATAATTTCAGTGACAGGAGAAAAGGCTGGATTTTCATCTGTCTCCTGGCACTGAAATACAGTGGAAATGAGCTCATTGTGTGAAAAACCACACACACATGAGCAGAACTTCATGGGATCCCCCCTGACATCATTTTGGCTCGCAGCCGTTCCCCCCACCTGTCTCTTGTGCAAACAGCATTAATTATATTTTGATGTGCCAGAATGGTGTGACATCTTGTGCACTGATGAAATCATCCAGTATAAATATATTGCATAACGCAAAATTCAGTCTGACATCTCAGATGCCTGTTGTCATCTGACACATTTGAATAGCAATGATTCAGTCAACACCAAAGTCTTATATGGAAAAGACTGGATGAAAAGATGTGTCCTAAAAGTTTTGGCAACTCATTGTATGCAATTCTACTTACTTTTTTAAAATCCCACTTGTAAAATGTGTTTTTCCTCTGATACAAAGTTTTTTCTTCCTTTGCTTATGGATTTGTGATGAATTTTAACTTACAAAGTCCTTGGTTGATCAAAAAATATATAATAGAAAACAATCTACATGGGCATAGCACTTTTTTTGGTCCCTACTTTGAACCCCTCATTTGTCATAGTAGGGGTAATCTTTTCAGGTAGAAGTTCCCAGGGTTTCCGATCCCAAGTATGGTCTCATGTCATCTGTGTATGTGGTTGATTTTGATTAACATTTGATGTATCTTCTGTTATATTGACTTTGAAACTATATAATAAAAAATTGGCAGGGATCTTTCCATTAACTTCAGTGGGCTTCTAAACCACCTAATCCACATAATACAATTCATATAGAAAAAACAGTAGCCAATCCAAGGGAAATGGAAATCAAGTGAGCAACTAACATTTCGTCTGATCAGTAACAGGAGGATTAGGTTCTGTAACCATAAATAATGAAAGCAGCCTACCATTGGGCCCTTTTCTGTGAAGGATAGTGAATTAAAGATCCCACCAGCTTACACCATGCCATGATGCCCCAAAGGAATATTTTAAGTTCTACAGTTAGCTTATTTTTTCCTACATAGCCACATAAGTCTAATCACCATGAGGTTCTTAATTAAACTGAACCCATAATTTAAACAAGTTATTTTGTAATATTTTGGATTTTTTGAGAAAGGCTGTTAGAATACTGTGACCGCAATCAAGCAAAGGCATATATGTGAGTGCAAGGGGCCTTGAAGTGGCACAGGGCCATTAAAAAGCATGCTGTGGGGAGTGAGGGTGTGTGAGCAGTGAGTACTGGAGGTTGCAGAACACAGCTGGCCTGCTGGCCACACCCCCTCCAGTTCTGTGGCAGCCACAATCTTCGCCAGCTGGGGAGAGGGGAGCACTGCCCAGGAAATGGGTTACACAACCCCAGGGCAAGTCCCACAGGGGTGAGGGAAACCCCAATGGTTTGTCCCCCCATTGGGACAGCCCCCCCAGCTCCTCCCAGCCACCAGACCTGCTGCGCCTGTGGTGACTTACTCCTGTTTAGGAAAAGGCACTGGCCACTGTGTTCTCCTGAAGCCGCTGCACACCGGCCCAGCCAACCCACACCCTCAACCTGTATGTGGTCTTTGGAGCTTGTACTAATTTTCATTGTGGCAGTAAAGATTTCCCACCCCTGAATTAGTCCATTATATTTATTCAGGGTATATCTGTGATATATTTTGATACAGTAGCACAAGATCCTGCTAAAGTGTATTAACAAAAACATTGTTTCCAGGAAAATAATTGGTCAGAAGTTAGTTAGTTATTGCACTACATCAAGTCACTTGACCATCACTGACTACATTATGATTGGCTAAAATGAAGCTATTCGAGTGGCATATTTATCAGGATACTGTTACAATTATCTGAAATGTTTTTCCTTATATCCTTGCAGTGTTTGTTTTGAAACCAAAGTGGAATTTGCTTAATCAAGATAAAAAAGGATGAATGTTCTTCCTAATGTAACAGAAGGGGCTGTATTTTATTTTATCCATGTTGGTTATGTCTACTTCTTCTGCTGACTAAATTGTATTTGCATAAAATATGAGTAAATATAGCTAAGTGCACAGAATAATTCCAATTAGTTTAACTTTTTGCTATTATTTTAAAAACTTTATTATATTTATTAAGAATTATTGCTTAACTGGATTTGCAGACAAAAATAGTATATTTACTTTCCCGTGAATTTAATTGTGTTTACTGACTGTGACAGATATGTCTTTGTTCATTCAATACACTTTCCCATGTGTTTTAATGCATTGCTTTTTACTAGAGCATATTTTTACATTTCCTTGCAACTTTAATATTCCAACTGTCCTCATGCACAAAACATTTCCAAAAGTAATCACATTAGGGTGATCCTTGGCTACCAGCTCTGCAAAAATAAAATGTTCAAGATTAATGGGTTCTATTTATTATTACTGAAATACCTCATACTTACATTTTAGTCAATTTCTAGTCTTCTCTCTCTTGTAACAGACACCAATGAACTGCAGATTGATTTTAATCACGTCACTGCAAAATTATACCTTTCTCCTTGAAATAGTCCACCATAAAAGATTCATAGTGCCAAAATTAACCAAATTAGCTCCTTCCGGTTACACTTCATGTACACGTCACCTTCAACATGTGTAGTTCAAACTTAATTTCTGACCAACGTCATCCTTATCATATGTGGCGAATGCAATAGAGAACTTCAACTAGAAACAGTCTAAGCAGAGTCACTGAGTGCACCAAACTGCAACATCCCATTGTATGGTTCATCCTGTTGGGGTCTTCAAGGGTAGCAGATTGTGTAAACACCCATTATTCACACAACCTGCTATCATTTCTAGTCTACATGATAGAAGTTTTTTTCAAAAACAATTTCAAAATCAAATCTCTACCAAGAATGTTTCACTATGGATATAAATATGCATCTCTCTGTGTGTGAATGCAATTAATTGCTAAATAAATTGTGTTTCAAAATTTCACTTGGTAGGAACCAGTGTAGTCCAAGGATAGCATGTTGAACTCTGAAGTGGGAATCTCGAGATCAGATCCTGACCTCTCAAGATGTCCCATTCTTCCAGCCTGCTAAGATATTGAGAGCACTTCACTGAAGAAAATATGGTAAAGCAAATGGCAGCCTTAGATCACTCAAAATAGATTAATACCTTCATTTGGTTCTAGCATTACTGCTGGTCTGATTGACAGGACACGTGCATTCATGCATGCAATTTCAGTTTTGACATTATAGATACTGTAGCTACACTATCAAATAAGATTCCTCCTGTCACCCTAGTCCCCAGGTTGCTTTGTTTTTTAGGGGAATAGGGGCTCAGTGGGTAGCACCATTTGCTACTTGTAGGCAATACCTGCATTTTCATGCACCCTGATGACACCCAATGGATTTACAAGGTGGCCGAAAATGTAGGTCTCTCTGGGATGCCCCACAAAGCTCCTGTCCCTGTGCACTCATTGTGCTCTCACCCATCAAGCTGTGCTGCTGTTCCTGGGGTTATTCTGGCTCAATATGCACCCTTGCTATGAGGACAGTGGTGTATCACCCGGCTCAGCTAAACAGTGAGTCGGGCCCAGAGGAGTAGGCTTGCAGCTGTGTGGTCAAGTCACCACGGGAGTATGCAGGTAACCCATAGAGTCAATTTGGGCACCCCAAATTCGACAGGGTGCCAATTTTTAGAGGTACTCTTTTAGCTCTAGTTGGAAATTACAGAACTCAAGTTAAAGCATTCCAATATGAAGTTGCCTCCATAGCTGTATATGCAGGTTGCAGGGCCTACACCCTAGCTGTAGTGTAAGTTGGCACACACTTATCTTAGACCGTTGCAACATGAAGAGACTAAGGCTGCAGCACTGGAGAAGAGCGAGGGCAGCTGGAGGCCAAGTTGAAGGCATGGCACAATTCAGTGACCCAGCAGTTTTGTTTTTGCCCAGTTCCGATTCTGGCATAAGCAGGTGTTCCGATTCGACTGAACAAAGTAACTGAAATCTATTTTGTGCAAAATGGCTCAATCAGAATTCCAACTGAAAAATAAATAAGCCATTCTAATTTTGGAGCAAAGTCCGTGAAATCAGAATGGCTTATTTGATCCAGCCCTAGTGCTGCCACCATGGAGGCTCAAAGACCTGCAGGTTATAGACATGAGCTGCATGGGCTGGCCCTCATCCCTTCTCTTACTCTTCCCCCTTCCAGTTTGCTCATGTCTGACCTTGTCCAGAAGTGAAGCCATCCTGATAGCGCAGTAGCATATTGTAGCTTCACTCTATAGCCCTGATATATCACTCCTCACTTACAGGTCACTTCAGCCAAGTATATCAAATCCCCTAAGAGGTAAGTAAATATTCTAGTTATCTCTATTCTGGGTGAGAAACTTAAGGCACAGAGACTGAGGCTAAGGTGAGCAGTCAGGCAGAGGAAGAGGTAGGACAGCAACCCCTGGGGGAGATTGTGAGAGGGTTCAGGTGCGATGTCACCAATATGCTGATGATACTCAGCTGTACCTCTCATTTTTGACTGACCCAGGCCCTGCTGTCTTGTTGCTTTCCCAATGTTTGGAGGCTGTCGCTGATTGGATGTGGCAGAGCAGACTGAAACTCAATCCTGATAAGACGTAGGTGATGGTGGTGGGTAGGGCGAGGGAAACGCCAGCCCCTCTGGTGGGGGGGGTCCGCCCTCCTGTAGCCCAGCAGGTTCGGAGTCTGGGGGTGGTTTTGGATCCGGGCCTTCGTCTGTATCGGCAGGTGGAGGTGGTGAATAAAGCCGCCTTTCACCAGGTGTATCTGGTACGGAGGCTGCGCCCATACATTTCAGGGCCCAACCTGACCACTCTTGTCCATGCCTTCATCACCTCAAGGCTAGACTACTGCAACGCGCTCTACGTGGGGCTTCCCTTGGTTTTGGTGATGAGGCTGCAGCTAGTGCAGAATGCGGCAGCCCGTCTCCTTACAGGGATAAGGCAGCGGGAGTATATAACACCAGTGTTCCGCACTCTGCACTGGCTTCCTATAGCGTACCGAACCAGATTCAAGGTGCTGGTGTTGATCTATAAAGCCCTATACGGTCTGCGTCCCTCATACCTTGGGGACCGCCTCACCTTCCACACCCCAGGGTGATCCCTGTGGTCTGCCGGGGGCGCCTTCCTAGAGGTCCCCCATTTTAAATGGGGGGCCACAATGGAGAAGGTGTTCTCGGTGGCCAGGCCGCGACTCTGGAACTCCCTCCCAGAGGAAGCTCACCTGGCCCCGGGTCTGATGGCTTTTCGCTGAGCCTGTAAGACCTGGCTGTTCGCCCAGGCCTTCGGAAGGGAGTGTGGGAGGGTAAGGTAGAGAGGAGGGGGGAATTTGGGGGTGGGGGGGTTTAGTCACCTATATTTGATGATGTTTTTATGTGTTTTATTGTTGTTTAAATGTTGTGAGCCATCCCAGGATGCCGTAGGCATGGGGGGCGGCCAATAAATATAAATAAATAAATAAATAAATAAATAAAATTAAACATCTTGAGGAGCTTTTACATGCAACACAGAACGGGTATTGGGAGGATCGAATACACATTCAACACCTGTCCTGTGTTACTATTATACAGTGTGACAGATCTCGACACCGATTTAAACACCCACTGAACACTGGATGAACCCACTTTGTACTCACCAGTTTATGGTGGGTTCATTTTCTGTGTTCACGGTGAACACCGGTATCATCGCTCATCTAAAGATGACTTCAGTGTGTTGCAGCATCATGTGACCGGAGTAAAGGGTACCCGGAAGTGGTAAGAGAAAGTGTCGCCAGCATTTTCAGCGGTATTGGCAGTCCCACATCATTTTTTAAGCAGCCAATGCAGAGAGACAGTGCAGAGAGGCAGAGGGAGACAACACTAGGTAATTTGCTTAAACATAGGATGCAGTGGGGAAAAGGTGTTCAAAGGGTGTTGAAGATCACACCCTGTTATGTGTAAATATGTAAAGGGTGTTCACCCAGTATTTCATAAAACACCCTTTAAACACCCGTTCTGTGTCGCATGTAAAAGCACCCTTGGAGACTAACTGCTGAAATGAGAAGGTAAGTGCCATACTGGGTAAGACTAATGGTGCATTGAGCCCAGAATCCTGTCTCCAACAGTGGCCAATTTCAGTTGCTTGGGAGAAGGAGCTAACAGGTTATCCATTCCCTAGTGTTCATTGCCAGCTCCCAACAGTCAAAGGTTAATCCCCCAAACCTAATGAACATTAATGGAGTTACTCTCCAAGAACTTATCCAATCTTTTTTTGAAAAAAACCTAGCTACACTACTGGCCTTTCCCACATCCTCCGACAACAAATTCCACAAGTTAATTATGCATTGAGTGGGGAAAAAACACTTTCATTTATTTGTTTTAAATCTGTTGCCAGTTTCATGGAATGTCCCCTAGTTCTAGTACTATTTCAGAGGGTAAAAATGAATAACCTCTCCCTATTTACTCATTCCACACCACTCATGATTTTATAAATGTCTATCGTATCTCTTCTCAGTTGTCTCTTCTCCAAGCTGAAGAGCTCCAAGCTATCAAGCGTCTCCTCATACAGAAGGTATTCCACCATACCCTTTATCATTTTTGTTGCCTGTCTTTGAACCTTTTATAGTCCTACTATATCTTTTTTGAGATAGGGAGACCAGAACTACACACAATATTCAAGGTGCGGTCACACCACAGATTTATATAGAGGCTTTATGTTCTTTTCAATTTTAAAAAAAGTTTTATTATTTTATTCTCACAAGATACAGTAATCAACATACACATTATACTGTATACTTTTGACTGGTATCAGATACACATAATGGTGCTTTGGTAAATATGTTTTAAGGCATTCAAAATATCCTGAAGTTCTATGGCACATTCAGTAGGGATGGGTGAACGCGGTTCGGATGTTCGGAGTTTGGCCCGAACTCAGCCTGTTTGGATGACCGAACCCAAACCCAAACCCGAACTGACTGAACCAAACTCTATTCCGAACTCCGAAACGACCGAAGAGTTTGGTCAGTTCGGATCACGTTCGGGTGAGTTCAGGTGGCAATGAATGAATAAATCTTTATTTGCCATAACTAAAAAGGTATTGGCAATATTAAAATAATAGACAATCAAGGGCAACAAATACAGATACAACACAAAATTAAAACAATATCGCTAAAAAGTGATAATTAAATGAACATTATTCCATACAAAGGGTTCATATTCAGCCTCCATTTGTCTAAACCAGCCTCATCCAATCGTACTCCAAGAACCTCGGCAGAATACCCAAAAGAGCCTTCCATGCCCCCCTTACCACTCTCCAAGACCCTTAGGGCATCTCACATACATTGCCAAATTACCAGACTGCCATGGCCAATGTCAATTCTGAAGCTCTTGAGTCCAGACATAGATCATAACGATCTACAAAAGGATGCCTAGCCTGGAATTCTCTAAGAACCAAGAGGAACTTACCTCTGATTCTTTCGAGTTTAGGGCAAGCAAAAAGAATATGCTTAATCGTATCCAGCTCCTGCAAGGACCAGGACAGGCACAATCTTTCCTGCAGTGGCACTCCCAAATATCGTCCTTCCAATATTGCCGAGGGAAAAACACCACACTGAAAACGTGTAAAGGCCCGTCTCAATGAGAAATTAGTCCAAGCTATAAGATAATTTGTCTCCAAGAGGGGTCTTATAAGAGGGTTATAAAGCGAATTCACCCTTTGGCGCCAAAGCATGTCAGCGTCTACTTGAAGTTGCTGATCAGCAAGTCTCTGTTTCACCAGAAACATGGCTTGTTTAATTCCCAAAGACACCAGGTATCCTGGCAAAAAGCCAAGCCTCCCAAGTACAACCTCCAGCTGCCTCTGCTGCAACAAACCCTCCTCTCTAGCTCTGCGCAAGAAGAATCTATCCCCCTGGGGTAGAAGTTCAATCCTCAGCCAGTATCTAACAAGGGCTTGTAACACAAAAACCCTAATGGGGAGGCAACCAGTCTCTAATCACAGGAAAACCTGCGGGGTTCCCTGGGGAACGCCCAAGATTACCCTCAGAAAACCATTTTGAATCATTTCTAGCTGTTCCAAAAAATCTACACCCCATACTGGGAAAGCAATAAAAAATGGTGTTACTACCTGAGCTCGGAATAACCAAAGCACCGGCAGTATCAGCTGGCCCCCTTTAACAAAATTAAAACCGTGAATGGCACTCACTGTCTGCAAAGCCTGATTCTTAGCTGAAGACCAATGATCCCACCAACAAAGGGAGTTGGAAAAGGTGACTCCCAGGTATTTAAATTTATCAACCTGAGAGATCTGATGACCATCGATCTGCCACTTATGAGTCTTCCTATGCTTCCTATGGCCCACAATCAAGACCTTTGTTTTCCCATAATTAATAACAAGGCCCTCATTGGTACAATATTCCTTAGTCAATTGCTTCACTCGGCATAGGTCCACCAGTGACCGGGAAATAAGAAAGGTGTCATCAGTGTAAAGTAAATCTGTAACCCTTCTGCTCCCAATCTGCGGGGGGTGAGAGTTGGCCCTGGACAGGAAGAAAGGGAAGTTATTCAGGAAGATGTTAAACAATGCGGGCGCCAGAAGACAACCCTGCCTCACTCCCCTGTTGACCCTCACTTTTCATATCAAAGCACCCTCCCTGGTGAACCTAACCTGCAGAGTGTTATTCTCATGCAGCCGGATCAGCAAGAATAGGAGTCTCGGCTCCATCTGCAAGAACCTCAATTTTGCCCACAGCCGGCTCCTGTAGATTGAGTCAAATGCCATCTTTAGGTCAATAAAACACAAATACACCTTACACCCCTGGCCAAGAGATTTTTCAATAAGACGGGCAAGGAGCAGTGCATGATCTACCATTGAACAGGCCTTCTGATATCCAGCTTGTTCAGGCGTGATAATTTTGTTGTCATCCAGGCAGCCCTGGAAGCCAATTCAACAGACGCCTAGAATAGAGCTTCCCTAAAATACTAAGCAAGCTAATGGGGCTGTAATTCTCCGGGGCCCAAGGGTCTCCTTTCTTAAAAATGGGGACCACTATGCTGTTAATTCAGGTGGCAAAAACGTGTCACAGGAAGGCAAAACGTGACAGGGAGGAGGAGTCAGCTGAGAAGCAGACTTCCAGGCACCAGGGGTGGAGAGGCTTGGAGTAGCAGCCAGACTGCCCAATCACCATCCCTTTTTGCCTCAGACCAATGGCTTCGAAGTCTGCAATTGGCAACGGGCTAGGCTGCATGGAGCAAATGGGGCTTGTGGTAAGGCAGGCACAGCAAGAAACAAAACTCATTGGCCTCCCGCCTTCCGAACACCTTCTGAGCTAGTCACTGTTCCTGAGAGCAGGCGTTTCAGAAGGTTCCCTCTCCCAGCAGTTTTTGTTCCTTCCTATTCCTAAGCCATTGCCACCCTCCTTCTATTTCACCCATTCAACCCATTTACCTCCATATTATCATTTATTTAGATTATACTAGATAGATTTAGGTGTTATTTTTTCTTTACCCCTTCGTGTGTTCCCTGTGTTCAATCTTCCTTCCTCCCTCCCCCCTCCATTGAATCCTTTCCCTCTCCCTCTATATATATTTCATTCCTGATTCCCTTCCCCTGTTTTTTATTCATTTTGAGTAGCATTAGATTGATTTAGGTTTCAGTTCAGTTTTGTACCCCTCTCTGTGTTCTTTGTGTTTCCTTCCCCATCCCTTATAAAGATATACAGATATATAGATATTAGATTAGAGATAGTAGAGTTGTACGAGAGGTGAGATATAGTGTTTAGTTTTTTTAGTGTTTGTAGGAGTAGGCCTTTGTACTTATTAGATAGATAATCCATTTAGTTGATAGCATTTAGAATAGTTATAGCAGCTAGAATTAGTGTGTATATATATATAATATTAGATTAAAATTTTGACTAAATAAAATTAATTTTCTTTAAAAAAAACACAATATAAAAACATTATTTTGGAGGGAGAAATGGAGAAGGGAAGGAGAGGCCGGTCTGCTGCCCGTAGGGTAGCCAATGGGGCACGTGCCAGAGGTGGAAGGGGCCATGCCAGGGGAGTGGCAGCAGGATGTAACAGTAGCCCGAGTACATCACCACGCCCCAAACTCAGCAGGCCTGCTTTAGGGCAACAGGGTTCAGTGGCTCAGTGTTGCCTCCTGGCAGTGCCCTCCTTCACTGCCATGCAGGGCACTGGAAGGCCTGCAGGACTTGAAGCTGCATCTGTCTCTGCTGGTGGTGGTGCTGGAGCAGGTGCTGGGACTGCTTGCAATGTTCCTACAGGGACACCAATGTCCCCCACTGTCGAGGCGATTCCCAGCAGTCCAGAGCTGGTGGATCCCACCCCGGCTGATAGAGGCAGGGCCCGATCCCTGGGCAATGTCAGTAGGGAGACTAATAGCAGCAGCAGTAGTAGCACTAGCAGCTATAGAGGGGGGCACAGGGAGAGTGCGAACAGCATGGCAGGCACGGGAAGTCTAGCCTCAGGGTCCCAGCACTCCCCTTCATGGGACATCACTGTGTTCACGGACAGTGAGTCAGAGGCAGACACTAGTGTCACAGAGGAGATGTCTGCAGCTGAGCGATGACTGAGCCTCCTCCCAGAGTTGTTTCATCAGTGCCACCAAGTTCTCCCCCTCCCAGCAGCACTGGCAACAGTGCATCACCCGGGGTTGGCCAGAAGGCAGGAGGGAGAAAAAAATCCTCAGTCTGGGAATATTTTAGGCTGGTGCAGGCAGATGATCCCAGAGAGGTGCAGTGCACTTTATTTATTTATTTATTTATTTATTTTATTTTCTGAATTTATACCGCGGCCCTCCTGAAAACACCTTATGCAATAAGGTGGTGAAAAGTGGGCAGGTGCTCACCAGTCTTGGGACAACTGCAATGGCAAGGCACCTCAAGGCATGCCACAGTGCTCTGATGCTAACCGGGAAGGGGGGAAGTGGATGCCAGGGGGTTCCCGACTGCAGCAGTGGCCAGTCGTCTGGCTCCTTCAGTGGACAAGCATCCCACACCAACTGCTGATGCCTCTAGCAGCAGGAGCAGTATGGGGGCAGAACAGCAGCAGGAGCCTCACCAGCAGCGTCAGTCCACTATGGAGGAGCTGGGGTGGGGACAGCTACCAAGGCCATTGGGTGCTGGAGGGCAGTGTGGCTTCTTTCAGGAGAAAGCCAAGCACCTGTTGGTTGAGATGATTGCACTGGATGTGCATCCCTTCTCTATTGTAGAGGACAAGGGCTTCCAGTGGCTGATTGGATTCCTGGTCCCCCAGTTTAAGCTTCCTTCCCGCTCCACCCTGTAGTTGAACTGTGGTGCCACAGCTCTACAGGACTTTGAAGTAGCAGCTGAGGGAGCAGCTGGCAGGGGCTGGGGGGGGCACGGTCCACTTCACCACCAATCTGTGGTCCTCCAGGAACACCCAGCATGCCTACCTGGCAGTGACTGCACAGTGGTGGCAGGACCCAGAGGTAGCACTTGGCAGTGGCAGGAGGGGTCCTGAATCAGAATATAGGTGGGCCCTGCTTCAGGCACAAGTCATGGACAGCTCCCACACCTCAAGGAACCTCAAGGCAGCCCTGGCCACCATTGTGAGGGAGTGGGTCATGCCAGGCGCAGCCTTAATCAAGGGGTGTGTGGTCATGAACAATGCAGGCAATATACTAAAGGCAGTCCATGATGGGGGTTTCACAAGCATCCATTGCGCTGCACACACCCTCCATCTTGTGGTCAAGGATGCTCTGGGCTTGGGGGCTAAGGGGATTGGGCCAGGCACCCGTAGCTCCCTGGTTGACTGGGGGAGGAAGCTGGCAGGGTTCTTCAATAGGAGCATGAAGGGCAGCGAGCGCCTCCGGGAGAAGCAGGCGGAGTAAGCGTCCCCGGTGCACCAGCTCATCCAGGATGTCTCCACCAGGTGGAATTCCATTTTCCTGATGTTTGAGTGACTTCTTGAGCAGAAAGCCACCCTGCATCAGGTGGAACTGGAGACAGACATTGAGGCACCTTCAGGGTACAACAGGAGGAATGGGAGATTCTCACTCACACGGTCTTTGTCCTGAGACTGTTCCTGGCCATGACAGAGACCATTAGCAGCTCCACCAACCCCCTCAGCCAGGTGACCCCGCTGGTCCATAGTCTCCAGAGGAGCCTGCACGAGATACTCGGGGGGGAGGGATTGTTGCCCTCCGTGCAGGAAGATCTCCGATGCGGTGCTTAACCTGGCACGGAAGCTGAAGGCAGGGCTGAGTGTGTGCTTTGATAAGCTCCTGCGCCAGGAGGAATATGTCCTTGCAACAATGCTGGACCCCAGGATCAAGGGCAGCATGGCACGTGAGACAGCGGTCTATGGTCTCTGGAAGGGTGCGCTGGTGCAGAAGGTCCGGCAGGCAGACCGGGCCATGCAGCAGGACGCCCCTGGGGATGGTGGAAGTGGGAGCAGTGACCCCTTCCAGCCATCTGGGTCTATCCCTGCCCCCCAGCCCTAGCGGTAGCAGCAGCACCAGCAGCAGGATGTGCAGCAGCAGCAGGCCCCCTATTGCCAGCAGCTCCTCCTGTGTGCAGGCCACTCAGGGGAGAATGGGGCCCATCACAAAAGGGAAAGCAGCATGGCTGAGGGCAGTTGGGCAGGTGGTGTCCACCCAGAGCTACCAGAGGGAGTATGATGGTGCCTCAGCAGCAGTGGAGACCTACCTGGAGAAGGTGCCATGCATTGATCCCAGCAGCGATCGTTTGGCCTACTGAGCCAGTAAGGCAAATGCATGGCAGACCCTGTCCAAAGTGGCCAAGGGTATCCTGTCCTGCCCACCAACCAGTGTCCCCAGCGAGCGGGTGTTCTCTGTGGTGGGGGACATTTGCTCCCTGCACCACCTGAGACTGGGGGCCAAGTTGGTGGAGCAGTTGTTCCTAAAGTTGAACCTTCCGCTGCTGGGATTCCTCGAACTGCCCCTGGACAAGGAGTGATGGTGCAGTGGCACACGCCATCCCATGCCAGGGGCAGTTGGGATGGGAATCCTCCTCCTCAATCTGGACTAGGGCTACTGCTCCTATGCTGCTGAGGTGCTGTCCCTCCCTCCCAATGCCTGGCACATGCCCTGCCTCTCCCCCCCTTCTCTCTCTCTCTCTCTCTCTCTCTCTCTCTCTCTCTCTCATACTAGATGGCCTCGTCCACCTTATCTGACTGACCTCATGACACAGGGTGGCATTGGGAAACAAACTGTAAGC
>QEPC01007844.1:1064405-1080602 GCA_003113815.1 Sphenodon punctatus | reverse complement strand
CCGGTAATGGGCCCGGGGTCCCACCTCTACTATTTACACCCTGTCCCTTGGCAAACTTATTGCCTCCCATGGATTCCAATATCATCTCTACACTGATGACACCCACCTCTATCTTTCTACCCCCTCTCTCTCCTCTTTTGTCCACTCACGCCTCTTCAACTGCCTCTCTGATATCTCTGCCTGGATGTCCTGACGTCAACTCAAGCTCAACATGGCCAAGACCAAACTCCTCATTTTTCCTCCCTTTCCTTCCTCTCCCTCTAGCCTGCTCATCTTCATCAATGGAGTCATCATCCATTCTGTTCTCCAGGCCCATAGCTTGGGCTTCATTTTTGACACACACCTCTCTTTTAAACCTTACATTGACTCTGTTGCCAAATCCTGCCAATTCACCCTCCATAACATTGCTCAGATCTGCCCCTTTCTCTCTACCTCCTCGGCCAAACCCTTGTTCATGCCATGGTTATCTCTCACCTCGATTACTGCAACCTCCTCCTTGCTGGCCTCCCTCTCTCTTACCTATCCCCCCTTATTGCAATCCAAAACTCCACTGCCAAGGTCATTCACTCTGCCCGTCGCTTTGACCATGTGCAGCCTCTCCTCTTCTCTCTTCACTGGCTCCCCCTTCCTGAACGTATCCTGTTTAAACTCCTGGTATTCACGTTATAATAATAATACTTTATTAGGCATGACTGAGGTTGTAGCCAAAAAATGTGCAAAAACATGTCATCAACACAGTTATACAATACTCACGGTAAAACTTATACTAACCAATCATCCAAAAGGACAAATTCCCCTCCCAATGCAGGATATATACAAACATGATCTGATGCTACTTCCCTATGGGAGAAGAAACCCCACATGCTTAGATTCCATGCCAAACTTAAAACCGGCCCATACAAATACACAATATATAATCACAGACACCTTATCCAAAACTAAGGTATTCTCCATATTCATTTCCACCCCACATCAAGCCAATAATGTAGTTTAATCCATCTCATTAGACCAATACATAAACACAAGGTTACGTCCCAAAGGGGGAACCCTCACCTACCCCGGAGCCCTCGGACTCTCCAATTAAACCCCCTCCCTGAACTGATCCTTCAAGAAACTTCTGCCTCAAGACAATTGCCCTCATACCAAATACGGACACTCACCTAGTTACTTCCGTATTGCGGGGGCACAGCAACTTCTTCAGTACTATATTATCGGGGCCCTTCACAGACCCCTCGTGATACCTTGATCTTAATCCCTCAAAAAAGGGGCACTTTAATAAAATGTGGGTCACTGTATCTGGAGAACCACCCTCGCATAACACACATTATCTCATTTCCCTTGGGATACCTTTATATCGCCCATCCAAAAAGGAGGACGGAAGGAAGAAAGGAAGGAAGGAAGGAAAAGAGTTGCAATGTAGCCTTGTGAATGCTACCCTCCTGGCAGCATCCATCCAGGAAAATAAATATTCAGATCCAGAATGCATCAAATTTGGAGGTATGTAGTCAGGGGCAACTCTCTGGCACTCAAGTAATGCCCTTTCTGATTGCAATGACTGATTCCTCAATCTTCCCTGAACCAATTTCTTAAATGCAGCTGGACCCACAGAAAACAGAACCCCCCAAGAGAAGCCCATCTTGTGTATTTCCTTTTCAACTACTGCAATCCAAGGATCTAAAAGGCCAGCTTGTCGAGCCATACTTAGCAGAAAGTTCTCATCTTCTGCCATCATCATCAGTTTAGCCCAAAAGTTTGCAAGAGATTGTAATATCAACATACGAACTGGGGGGCCCCCAGATTCAATTCGTAGCAACACCTGGGGGGAACCACACGGCAACCCCAATAAGGAGGCCAAAAATCCATTTTGGATAACTTCCAAGCTCTCCAAGAATTCAAGAGCCCAAATAGGGGCCGCATACAGTGCTTGATTTATAACCTTAGCCCTAACGACCTCAAGACTGGTTCAATCAATTTGCCCCCTTGACCAAAAAAGAATTTTAGTATCGCCACACCCGATTTCTTGGCCTGCACTTTCACCGACTCCAGGTGTAACTTCCAAGAGGAAGAGGAAGAAAATAAAACCCCTAGGTATTTGAAGGAATAAACTTGGTCTATAAGCTTCCCCTTAATATTCCTTAAGGACTTCTCAAGATCCACAAAGCAAAGATATAATCTCCCCCCCTTCTAACCTGCCTCCTGATTAGCGATGACAGCAGGAGGATGTGGTCCGAGGTAGCCCTACCCTCACAAAAACCTATTTGTTCAGGCTCAATTGCTCCTGACTTGGATATCCACAGTTTCACTCTATTCAATAAGTATCTTGCATAAATCTTCCTGATAACACTGAGAAGACTGATAGGCCGGTAATTACTCACAATCAACATCTCCCCCTTTTTAAATATGGGGACCAATATCCTTTAAAGCCAGGAATCCGGGACCGCCCCAGCGTCGTTAATGGTCGTAAAAAGAGGAGCCAAAAGATTGGCCCACCACCCTGAGTGTGCTTTTATAAGATCCACCAGCACATAATCAGGACCCGGCGCTTTACCCACTTTAAGCAAATCTATTAGGGCCTTAACCTCCTCCACAGAAACAGGAGCCCAACTTTCAAAACTATTTATTGGCTTAAGTTGCACAGATTGAGGGATTCCAGAAACAGATGAAAATAGGCCCGTATAAAATTGTTCCCATTCTTCTAGGGGGATAACATCTACATTAGTCAAGTCCTCTTTCCGCTGGAGTGATCGGATCAGCTTCCAAAATTTGGCGCTTTCTTTCCTTTCAGTGGTGAGTAGCAAGTCTCCCCATAAAGCCTTTTGGAATGACAAATTGTTTCCCCCTCAAAAGGGACCTATAAAATTTGTGATGAGATTGTAATTTAGACCGAATCTCAGGCAAAGCAGAAGATCTTAACCCCTTCATTAACTGCCAAAGCTGAGCCCTAGCGGCCCTACATTCTAAATCAAACCAATGCTTCGTGGTCCCCTGTCTATCACCCATCTCTTTAATAATGACCCTCACTGTCAGATGCGGTACCAAAAGATTTATCAGTTTATTATATTAGTCCACCACCTCAGTGGCCTGGAAATCCTGCATCACATACAAAGGAGCTACCTCGGAATTATTAATAAATCCCTCGAAAGCCCCAATAAGGGCCTCTGCCCCCTTTGATCTAATAGTTGATTTCCCCATCTGATCCCGAGACAGGTTCAGCGATTGACGAGAGGGCGCCCCAGACTTTCCCACCGAAAATGCCAAATCTAACCGAATAGGCAGATGGGAAGTATCAGGCCTCAAGAGAACCTGTAAACCCAAAATACAGATAATTCAGGGCGAGAGATCAGAAAATAATCAATTAATCTAGACCCATTATGCAAGTGAAAAGTAAAATTACCTTCCCTATCACCCCTCACACGGCCATTTACAATTGCAAGGTCCAACAGTTGAATAAAGTTCTCCATTACCTCAGAACCTATCCCCGTCAAAGTATCTAACGAATGTCGGGGTGGGAGTGACGAGGTGCATAATGATTCTTCCGATGGTACCCCATAGAATCTATCTGCGGGATTCCCCAACCTAGTGTTAAAATCTCCGGCTATGAGCAGCTTGGAATCAGGAAACTCACTCATTGCCTTAATAATTGAATTGTACATTACCGAGCAGATCTCTTAAAAATAGTATGGGGATTTAACTGGAGGGACATACACATTTCCTAAAATCAGTTCTATTCAGCTGGGACACAAGATATAGAGAAGCATAAAGTTAGATTTATACTTGGCCAAGATCCTCAATTTGAGCCCTCTGTTCTGCACTACCAAAAAGGCCAGCCCCCCACTGGGCCTACCACCCTTAGTGGAGTGCATGGCTGAGCCACAGTAACTATCGAATCCAGGCAAATTAATGGTATCAGAAGGCACCACCACCCATGTCTCTTGGAGAATAATGATATCAAACTCCCCCAAGAAGGGCAGAAAATCATCCTCTAGACAGTGCGACCTCCACCCAGCAAAGTTCCATGTTAACACGGCCCACTCCTCCCAGCCTCCTCCTCTAATCGAATCCACATCACTCCCATCCCTCCCCTGTGGCTTAGCCCCAGGCCTACCCCCAATGCTAGGACAGCTTCCTCTGATCTTTCACCTTCCTTCTATCCTTGAAGGAGAAAACCCCCAGTAAGATGTGACCACCCTCCACTGGGAGACTAAGGCCTGCAGCCACTGCCTCACCTATAGGGCACGCAGCAGGTTCTGGCCTGGAACCTCCCTCCCCCAACCCAGGCAGGGCCGAATTCTGAGTCTCTGGACAACCACCAGGATTTGAAGTTACCAATGTGGAACCCACTGAGCTAACCAGATAAACCTTCTGTGAGTCCTGAATGGCAGCAACCCCATCCCCCATAATGGGCCCTTTAGAATTACTCTTCCCACTCCTCTTCTTATCCCCCCCAATGGCATAGAAGCTGCTGACGGGCTACACTCCCAAGGGAGAGGCAAGGACCGACCTGTAAGTCTTTATGTCGGGAATTCACTTTATCTATCTGAGGTCTAACCCGCACCTTGGATTTCTGCAGCTGCTCGCTTAAATAATCCAGCTGGCTAATGAGGAAATCCAACTCCACTAAGGAGTCATGCCCCTGCAAGGTGGACCTAGCCACCTTCAGGTTTTCACATTTTTCCTCATTGACCAGTGGCAATTTACTTACTTCCTCTGCCCTTTTTATATTTTTTGAGGCATCTTTCATTTTGCTCAATTGGCCGTCTAAGTTTAAGTTTGACCCCCCCCCCCCCTTACCACCTCCTGGGTCGGGGGAAGGCTCAACATCGAGCTTGCAGCCACCTCCTGATTCACTTGACGGACAGACGCCAGAGCCAGGACCTCCTGAATAGGGGGGGGAGCCTCATCATACACCCTTAGGACCCTGGAAACTTCACTTCCCAGGGTCAGATCCACTAAATCCATGGACTTAAACATGACCTTAATCAGCCAGAGCCTCCTTATATTGTGGATATGATCCAGGGACACTATATCCTTGCTGGTAATAGGGTCAGGTGGCATGAATATTACCCTGAGATGTTCAGCTATATCATAAGGGGTATTCCAGAATGGTAAAAACACTGAAGCTAAAGGCAAAACAGCAAAAATCAAACAGTTTGGGTCATAAGCCATTTTTAACCGCTTATCTTGAATCTGACATTCCTGGGGGCCCAACCACAAGAGGGCTTCAGCAGAGTTCAAACCACAATCATGATGACTGGAGTGGGCCGGCACTTGGGGGCTAATATGAGGTGTCACTCTACCTTGGGGTACCCCCATGCCGATGGAAGATACCTTTGCCCCAACTCCTATCGCCATCCCAGACACCATCTTTCTCGTAAGGTCTTTTATCTGTGCAAACATGCATTTTAGAGTATGAGCAGTTGTTAGAGCTAAATCTGCAAGTAACTCCATTTGCGTAACCTCCTTCAGATTTTTTTGGAGAACAATTACTGAGGAGTCCGGAGACACCCCCACCCCCCTATCCAAATCAATGTTGGAGACCTCCCAACTGGCCCTATTACCCTGGCTTGATATCACCATGAGTTTGGGTATTTTCAGATGTTATAAGATCACAGTCAACCACAGTCAATTCCCTGTGGTGGTTGTGACCACGTAACGTCTGATGGAGGGAACGGATATTCCCCCCCAGATGTTCACCATGGTCAATCACGGTGGGGAATCACATTCACCACGTGATCGGCTGAACCGGCGAGGCCAGCGATGATCGCGTGGTGAAGGCGATTCCCCACCACAATGAACCGAGTCGTCATGTCTGGATGGCAGCCACGGCCCAGAATCCCAATAGGGATTCCGGCCTGTGGTCAATTCGGGTGGGTGCTGCAGCCACATTGGCTGCGGCGCCCGCCCGTCTCCCCGGAGGGTGGGTTGCAAGGAAGCGTGGGGCAGCGGGGCTGTGTGGTCGCACGTTGCACCGCGTGGCCCCGTCCCCTCCCCAATTTCCTGACAGGAGCCCCCAGCATGTCTATGGGGCCATGACGTGGTGACTCCAGTGGGGGATCAACAGATTGGTTCCTTGAGGGGTCAATTGGCTGCGTCACATCTGAAAATAGCCTTTGTTAGAGTCCTCTCCCTGGAGGGGTGGAAAACCCCTAACGTCCCCTCCTGGAGCTCCTAGGAGGTCCTCGATTTTTCTCTGTTTTGGGCGATTAGCCACAGACTGGCTTTTACTCAAAGCTTCTTTCCAAGAACGCTTGGGATTAGGCATATCAGGGAAAACAGGGCAACCACCCCATGGACCTTCTTGATGTAACTGACAACCCCCCTACAGAACCAGAGGCCCTGAGCCGGGTCGCGCCGAAGGGTGCGCAAAAGGGTGCGCCCTTGTGCATGCAGCCCTTGTGCGCACAGCCCTTTGGCGCGCAACCAAGGCGCGTGCCGATGGCACGGCCATAGGCTGTCTACCCGCTTATCTTTGCCTCCCATCTGCAGGCTCGGCCTCCTTTCCCAAACTCAGTGCAGCTGTCAGGTAGGTGAAAGTTACTGGGACCGGCAATCCCCGCTCCTTGCTTCAGCGGCCGTAGGCTGTCTTCCCACTTATCTTTGCCTCCAGTCTGCAGGCTCCGCCTCCTCTCCCAAACTCAGCTCAGGTGTCAGGTAGGTGAAAGTTACTGGGACCGGCAATCCATGCTCCGCGCTCCTCGCTGCCGGTATTCATGTTCAAAACACTCCACAACCAAGCTCCCCCTTACCTTTCAGACCTAATCTCCCTATGCACTCCTGCACGTGCTCTCTGCTCCTCCTCTGTCCCCTCCCTCACTCTCCCTCATTTATCCTGCTCACCGCCTTTCTCCCTCGCTGCCCCCCATGCCTGGAACTCCCTCCCTACCCACATACACCTTGCCCCCTTCCTCCGCTCCTTCAAATTCCTCCTCAAAATCCACTTTTTCCTCGCCGCCTTTCCCAATGCCTGCTAGTCGTTCCCCATGTACTTACTGTCTGCCCTGCTGCAAGCAACCTGATTGTAACCAAGCCAAGCATACGCTCCTGAGACTTTGCATCCGCTTGAATGTTTGTTTGTCTTCTCCCCTGTCTCTCCCACTGTCCGCTCTCCCTATCTCCCCCTCCTTGTCTTTTAGATTGTAAGCCACAGGCAGGGACCACGTCTATTTCTATGTTTTGTACAGTGCCAGGTACATGACCGGTGCTATATAAATGTTTATAATAATAATAATAATAATAATAAATAATCTGCATTGATTGCACCCCTTTTTGTTAAATTATTATTACTGGGGCTTACATGTATCTGTTAGGTGCACATTAACCCCACTACTCAAGTTTGTTTGTTTTTCTCTCTCTTTTTTTTAAAGTGGTTCTTGCCATCAAGCCCCTAATGTCTTGAGGATCAGAGAAAACAAAAAAATGAAAGGTTACAGGCCGTCGCTATACTCCAACATCTTTTTAGATTGTTTCTAACTAATGCATTCATTCAGAACAATAACATATGAAAATATAAAGGAAAATTCAGGGGGGAAATCTGTTAGCCATACACTAACTTATCCCGTATCTGATTGGGGGGATCCACTTCTGCTTCTTTGAGGAGGGGTATGCCGCAGCTGGTTTTAAGACCATGGTGTAGAAAGATCTCCAGGTCTTCTGGATTTTGGAAACAAAGAATTTCCCTTGAACTAGGATGTTAAATCTCACAGGGGAAAGGATTTGAGGTTTCAAACCCTAAGTGATGAGTGGGCCCATATACTTGTGCCAGCTTGTCTGTTTATTCTGAAAACACTTTCAGACATCCCCGTCCCCTGGTCCACACACATATTCTGGGTGCTGGGGGTGTGTGGTATGCACAGCAGAATATGCATGAGGATTGGCCGGACCGAAAGCTCCCCACGTGCCTTTTCCAGCAAACATGTGCATGGATGCAGAGCTCGATTTCCTACACTGCATCCCTGCATGTGTCTGCCAGCAAAGCCATATGTGGGGGGGCGGGGAGGCCTTCAGACGGGCTGATCCACATGCATATTCTGGCTGCGCATTCCCCCTGCAGCCAGAATATGTGTGTGTATGGGGGGGGGAGGGGGGAATGTCTTAAAGTAGCCTGACTCTCAATAGAAAGGTCCCAATATATTTTGATTTTATTTCCTTGTAGCTCCAAATTCCCATTTCTGTGAGCCAGATGCAATATCTCCTCTTTTCCCAATGTATTTCTTAAAATTAATGATAATTGCCTGAGGGGGCACATTCTCTTTAGGTTGGGGTCTAGGAGACCTGTGTGCATGTTCAATTCACACATTATGTAAATACAGGGAATCATTGCTGAAGAAGCTGTTTTATAAAGGCACTTGTGTCTGTAGCCTCCATCCCTTCCAGAACTCCAAGAAATCGCAGGTTATTATTATTATTATTATTATTATTATTATAAACATTTATATAGTGCCAGTCATGTGACCTGGTGCTGTACAGAACATAGAATTAGATGCAGTTCCTGCTGGAGGCTTACAATCTAAAAGACAAAGGGGGGGGAGACAGGGAGAGGGGACAGTGGGAGAGACAGGGGAGAAGACAAACAAACATTCAAGCGGATGTGAAGTCTCAGGTGCGTGTGCTTGGCTTGGTTACAAAGAGGTTGGTAGCAGCAGTCAGCAGAGGAAGGCCGACAGTAAGTGTACGGGGAAAGAGTAGCAGACGTTGGGAAAGGCAGCAAGGAAAACCTGCTATTTCTATTTTCTAAGTCATCACATTTGTCTTCTAAATTCTGCAGCCACACAAGCAAAGAACGCCTCTGTGAATCTGCTTCCAGCTCCCTCTCTTCAGTACTAGAAACCTGCTCCTCTGCAGTATCCACCCACTCATTAAAAGTTTCAATTTTTTTTTAAAACTTGATCTAGGGAGGAATGCACTTTAGCAAATTCTTTAGTAACCTGTTCAAGTAAATTTTCCCTGTCTTTTCTTGCTGCACGGAGCTCAGGTGTCGCAGGGCCTTTGCCTTGGGTGCATCCGCCATTTTTCTAGAGGAGTCTTGCGTGTCCACTGCCTGCTTGAGGAGGTTCATCAGTGAACAATACCTTTGTATGGTATTTTTTTTCTTTTTTTCCCCTTTGTCAGATGGGTGAGGTTGCATTTAACTCCTTTCATAAGGTGCTTCGAGGGCTGGGCTGTGCACCTGGTAACGGAATTGGGGTGAAATTGCGCCAGGCTGGAGCTCTCCTTGGGTGCTGCTAGCTGTGGCGCATAGCCCAGTCCACCCTCTTGTTCTTAGTCCTTTCCAAATAATTCCTAACATTCTGTTCTTGACTGGTGTCACTAACTGAGCTGAGGATTTCAATGTATTTTCCATAATGACTCCAAGATCCTTTTCCTGGGTGGCCACCCTTAATTTAGAACTCAGCATTGTGTATATATAGTTTGGATTATTTTTTCCCATGTGCATCACTTTGCACTTCTCAACATTAAATTTAATTTGCCATTTAACTGCCCAGTCATCCCATTTCACAAGATCCAACTGCAATTTCTCACAATCCTTTCAAGTTTGAACTACCTTGACTAATTTTGTGTCATCTGCAAATATATTCAACCCAGTCTTTACTCCCTTTTCCAGATCATTAATGAATATATTGAACAACATTTGTCCCAGTACAGTCCCTGGGACACTCCATTATTTATTTCTCTCCAATGCAAAAACTGGCTATTTAGTCCTACCCTTTGTTTCCTATCATTTAGCCAGTTACTGATCCATGATAGGACACTCCCTCCTATCCCAAGACTATTTAACTTCCTCAAGATCTCATGAGGGAACTTATCAAATGCTTTCTGAAAATCCAGAGACGCTATGTCAACCAGCTCACCCTTAACCACTTGCTTCTTTTATTCCCTTAAAAGTTTCCAATAGTATAGTGAGGCATTACTTCCCTTTGCTGAATCCATGTTGACTCTTCCTCATTATGTCACATTTATTAGTATGCCCAGTAATCCTGTTCTTAACAGCCATTTCCACCAGATTTCTCGGCACCAATTATAGGCTCGCCAATCTGTAATTTCTAGGATCACCTCTAGAGTCCTTTTCAAATATTGGTGCTATATTGGATACGCTGTAGTCCTTGGGTACAGTGGCAGATTTTAGTTATAGGTTACAAAAGCCAACAGTAGGTCTGTCATTTCATATTGGAGTTTTGTAGGCTCTCGCTAAATAAATCCCCCTAGCAGCAAAGAGATAAGCATGTGACCAGAGATTCTCTACTATTGATGCTGAAGAGAAATGAACCAGTACACAATAGGAAAGTGGGGATGATGGTAACAATAGATAGTCAACAATAGAACTCAGGGGAAATGGCAAACCCAAAATTGAGGCCAAATGCCATTGGATGCAATACTTGGAGGTCCACGCAGGTAAATACCCAGAGGACAAAGGAACAATTATTAAAAGACAGCGCCTGTGGGTCCAACTTCAGGGCACAGGACTTTTTATCTGCCAAGGGCCTAGTATCTGTTTCCCCAGGCGCCAACACCTGAGGCCCGAAATATTCCTGCAAAACCTGAGTCCCTACTGAAACCAGCACCTGAAGGGGGTCCCTAATAGGCTGGGAGATATCAGCCTTTTGTAATTTGAGCATGTCCATGATAATCCCCAACTGCAATCTCTGAAGTTCAAGTGGCATATTAATATTCTCTAACTAGGCATACAGTTTTGTGATTAAATCACCCATGGCAAAACACTGTTGACCAACCTTCTCCATAGAATAATCCATATTGTTATTAATAACAGGCAGAAGGGGTCCGATAGTCTCTATTTCTGATTTTGATAAGACAGTCTCAGAGCAGGAAGCGGGTGCAAGATCTGGGTCGCCCAACTCTGGCAAAACCCCCACCCCCTCTGCCAGGGGCAGCAGAGGAATGGCATCACCTTGGACCAGGCCCACCATATGATGGACCACATCAGGAGTTTTTGGGCTCTCTTCTAGAGAAGTACCCAGGCAGAACCAACCATGCACTTTTAGTTCTATTACTCAAAAGCTTGGATCCTAATGTGATAAAAAATGTTGCTGCATTTCTGTTGCAGGTGGTTCATCTTAGAAATTTGTTTCTAAATTATTTATCATTACCAGCAGAAATTGAAATTGCCTGATTATCAGATTTCTACTATTTAATAATAGCTAATAGGATGTTTGTCCAGAATGGGTCTAACAATAATAATAATAATAATGTTAGTTTTAGTCTGAAATTGTTTTGGGTTTGTCTTGTATTGGTACCTGTATTTGTTTGTTTGCTGCAATGGCCTTTGGTCATGCAATCTTGGTTCTCATCGTAACCAAGCCAAGTACGTGCACTTGAGACCTCGCATCTTCATGAATGTTAGACCCCTTGTCTCTCCCTCTGTTCCCCTTCCTAAGTCTCTCCCCCAGCTCCTGTCTCTCAGATTGTAAGCCCTAGGGGCAGGAACTGTGTCTATTTTATTACTTTGTAAAGTGCCAGGTACACTGCTGGCGCTATATAAATGTTTGTTAATAATAATAATAATAATAATAATAATAATAATAATAATGCAATAAAGTATTTGATTTGATTTATTGGAGTTCCTTCAGAACACTGGGATGAATATGGTTCTGGGGATCTGTTACTATTTAGTTTGTCTATTTCCTCTAGGTCCTTTTCCAGAGTTGCATTGATTTGTGACAGTTCTTCTGATTAATCACAAACAAAGAATAGTTCCAGCATGGGTATCTTGCTCAAATGCTCTACAGTGAAGACCAAAGCAAATAATTAATTCTGTTTTATGCAATGTCCTTATCCACCCTGAGCACTCCCTTTACCCCAATATCATTTAATGGCCCAACTGACACTCTGTCAGGCTTCTTGCTTTTTACGTACTTGAAAAAAGTTGTTATTAGTTTTTACCTCTTAAGCAAGTCACTCTTTATATTCCCTATTGGCCTGCTTTATTAATGTTTTACTTCTAATTTGGAAATTCTTATGCTCTTTCCCATTTTCCTCACTAGGACTAGCTTTCCATTTTTTAAAGTACAACTTTTGGGCTCTAATAGCCTCCATCACCTCACCATTTAGCCATGCTGAAAGACATTGGGTCCTCTTGATACCATTTTTCTATAAAATGTATACACCTGCACAGAAATCTATGAATCTGAGCATGGAAGGCCTGTTGAGAGCATCTTGGTATAAATAAAAGGAGATAGAAATAAAAGTGATATTGTTGGAGTCTTCTACAGACTGCCAAAACAAGCAGAAGATGTGGATGATGCTTTTCTAAGTGGGAGCATGTACACACCTACACCCGCCGCAAGTGGTGTTTACACAGACACCTCCACTGATCTCCACCCAGAGAAATACACCCCACCCACCACAAGTGGTGTTTAAACAGATGCCTCCACCTATCTCCACCCAGCAAAACTGGGTGGAGGCATCTCGTGGAAAAAGGGCCCATGTTGGAGGGCTGAGTGTTGCCCTGTACCATGTATAATAACATATAACACCCATTTTATTGGTGTTAGAGTGTCTGTGTAAAAAGGACCATAGTAGTAATGGGGAATTTCAGCTATCTTGATAACTCTTGGAAATCAAACTCTGCTAAGAATGAAATAGCCAAGAAATTCTTGACTTGTCTTCCTGACAACTTCATCTTTCAGAAGGTGGAAGAAGGAATGAGGGTTTGACTATCTTGGACCAGCAGGGAAGAACTGATAAATAAGGTGAAAGTAGTGGGAACTAGGGGTGTGCACTAGGCCCCCCCAAAATGTCATTTTTGTTATTAACAACAATATCATTATCGTTTTCATTTTTGTTATCATTTTTGTTATTCCAAAATGTAATTTTTGTTATCATTATTAATAACAATATCATTATCATTACCATTTCAAACAAAGATTTTATTTCTGCTATCAGTGGTATTATTGATTCCCATGCATAACTAATATCTATCTAAATCTAAGAGAGATAGGGGAAGGAAAAAGGAAAACTATCTATATAACTATTTTAATCTAATCTACATGTCTATAATATATATAGACTATAATATATATATATGTCTATAATGTATATATAATCTATACTACCTCCTATCTCTATATAATGTACAGGGGGAGAAGGGCAGGGAAAGAGAGAAGGTAAAATGTAGGGCATGAGGAAGGAAAGGTATTGGTGGTAATACAATGAGGGTTAGGGAGGATTTTTTGTGTGTGCAAACACCACAGTTCTATCAAAGCAACCTGCAGAGCTTTCACAGAACAGAGAGAAAAAGCCTGGCCCTCTCATTATAAAGGATTGCAGTGCCCTCCCCCAGAGCCCCCCTGATTGGTTGTGGGAGGCAGAAGACATTGAGCAATCACAGAGTGCCATGAGACTGCTGGGGCCTGCTTGCACTGCTCATTGGCCAGTGAGACAACATCCATCAGATACTGCTGAGATGCTCTCCCCTCCCAAAACAGGCACAGTTCAAGGGTTCAACTCTGTTAAGACTACGAGATGTCTCCTCCCTCCTCCCCTCTCCACATTTTCACTCCAAAATCCAACTGCCACCACACTAATAATGACAACGATAATGACATTGTTGTTTGCAGGATTGTTACCATTATTGGTATTCTCAGTTGTCGTTTGCATTATCGTTGTTGTTATTCTCAGTTTTCGTTTTCATTATTGCAATAATGAAAATGACAATTTTAATTATTGTTATTGTAATAACAATCACGACATGCACACTCCTAGTGGGAACCTTGGGTTGAAGTGATCATGTTATTTTGGAATTCACAATATCAAAGAACGGGAAAGCTGAGCATAATTGGATGTGTACCCTGGACTTTCAGAAAGATGATTTTAATAAACTCAGAGAAAAGCTAAGTAGGATTCCATGGCTCGAAAATCTAAAGGAGAAACAGTCCAGGATGAGTAGGAGTTTCTGAAATACAAAATACTGAAAGCACAATCACAAACAATTCCAATGAGAAAGAAAAATGGAAGTCATCTAAAGAAACCACTGTGGTTGCATAAGGAGCTTTCTGATGAGCTGAGAATTAAAAAAAGACATTAATAAAAAATGGAAGAAGCAACAAATCAGCAAAGGGTGATTTCAGACGTTACGAGATCACAGTCAACCACGGTCAATTCCCGGTGGTGGCTGTGATTCCAGAACGTCTGTTGGGGGGAACGGATGTTCCCCCCCAGATGTTACCACAGCATGGAATTACATTCACCATGTGAGCGGCCGAAGCGGCGGGGCCGGAGGCCGTCACATGTTGAATGTAATTCCACGCCGGGGTGAACCTCGGCATCACTTCTGGTCAGGCGCCACGGCCCGGGATCACCGGCGGGATCCCGGGCCATGGCGAATCCGGCCCGACACGGCGGCCTCATTGGCCCCGCCACCCACCCGTCTCCCCAGAGGGCAGGCGGCGGGGCGTGTGGAGGGGGCGGGGCTGTGCAGCCACAAGTTGCGCCGCGCGGCCCCGCCCCCTCCCAGATTTCCAGCCGGGATCCCCCCGGCACGTCTGATACGGCGTGACAGGGTCATCCCGGCGGGGAATGGATAGGGTGTTTTCGGTACGCGGTCAACGGGCCCCGTAACGTCTGAAAACACCCAAAGATGAGTACAGATGAGTAACCCAAACCTGTAGGGACAGTCTCAAGAAGGCTAACGCTCAGAATAAACTGTGGCTTGCGAGAGATGCTGACCTCAAAAATGGGTTTTTCAGCTTTGTCTGAAACAAGAGAAAGAACATGGAGGCGGTACATCCGCTGCTTGGTTAAGATGGTGAAATATTAACAGGTGACAGAAAGAAGGCGGAATTATTTGGCTCCTATTTTGCCTCCGTCTTCTTCCACAAGGGAAATTATGTCCAGCCTGGCAAAAGTAACACTAATGATAAAGGGAAGGAATTACAGCTCAGAATAGGTAAGGAGATGTTAATAGAACACCTAGCTACTATAAACGAGTTCAAGTCATCAGGACTAGATGAATTACATCCTAGGATACTGAAGGAACTTGCAGCTGTAATCTCAGAACCTCTGTCTATAATCTTAGAGAACTATTGGACAACGGCTGAGGTGCCAGGAGACTGTAGACAGGAAAATGTCCCCATCTTCAAAAAGGGGGATCTGGGAAACTACAGACCAGTCAGCCTGACATCAATACCTGGAAAGATTCTAGAGCAGATTGACTGCTTAATAGTCTGTAGGCATTTAGAAAACAATGCTGCGATTACTAGGAGCCAGCATGGGTTTGTCAAGAACAAATGACAGACTAATCTTATTTCCTTTTTTGATCAAGTTACTAGTTTAGTAGATCATGGGGATGCTGTGGACACAGTATATCTTGATTTCAGCAAATCATTTGGCAGAATGCCCCATGATATCCTTCCTGACAAGCTGGTTAAATATGGGCTAGATGATACTACTATTAGGTGGATTTACAGATAGTTCAAAAACTGTACCCAAACCGTACTCATAAATGGCTCCCCAACAGTCTGGAGGAAGGAATCGAGTGGGATGCCTTGTGGCTTGGTCCTGGGTCCTGTACTGTTCAACATGTTTATTAATGACTTGGATGAAAGAGTAGAGCACGTGCTTATCAAATTTGCAGATGACACAAAACTGGGAGGGATAACTAACATCTTAGAAGACAGAAACAAGATTCAAATTGATCTTTACAGGTTGGGAAACTAGACTCATACTAACAAAGTGAAATTCAACAGAGATAAATGTAAGGTTCTGCATTTAGGTAAGAAAAATCAAATACACAAGTATAGAATGAGCGATACCTGGCTTCCCAGCAGTACATATAAAAAGGATCATGGGGTTGTAGTTGATCAGAAGCTGAACATGAGTCATCTGTGCACCAGGGACCCATGTTGTTATTCTTTTTCATTTTTTGTTTTCAGTATTTAAATATTTCATTTACGCTTTTATAAATATCAACACTTTATTTTCGTTTTTGCTTTCATCTTCAATTTCCATTGGTTTCAATGGAACACACATTTTTGGCTGTAACTTTTTTTTTTCTTTATATTTGGATGAAACATTCAGGGATTGTACCTACAGTGTAAGGCATTATGGGTGAAAACAGACATGACGCTAACCACCCTTTAACCACCCTTGGTGGTTATTTATGCATGTTGCAGGGCTGCATAGGGCACCAATACAGCCCTGCAACATGCATAAATAACCACCAAGGGTGGTTAAAGGGTGGTTAGC
>QEPC01007844.1:1024877-1061994 GCA_003113815.1 Sphenodon punctatus | reverse complement strand
GCTAACCACCCTTTAACCACCCTTGGTGGTTATTTATGCATGTTGCAGGGCTGCATAGGGCACCAATACAGCCCTGCAACATGCATAAATAACCACCAAGGGTGGTTAAAGGGTGGTTAGCGTCATGTCTGTTTTCACCCTATGTGTACCAAACTTCAAAAAGATTAGATACAGAAATCCGATTGTACAAGCAGTTGAATCATGTTATGTTGGAAAAATCTGCCTTTTACATTCCTGGCTGTAACTTCTGTGGGTGTTTTTAGACATAACGTCAATGAGTGTCTGAATGTGTGTTTTGACCTTGATATGAAAATGGTTTGTTCCTGTGTTCACCATGAGGCGCTGCTTAGACACACAGCCCATCTTGGGGCAAATCAGTGTTTTGCTCACCATCCAATCTCAGCACGCAAGCACTACCGCCTCATTCATGTGTTGTACCTGCTTACATGTCACAGGATATCATTAGCCACAACATTGGCCATGTGTTCATCAGGAAAATACAAATTGTCCTTGTGATGCAATGGTGTTCACATTTCATTTCAACGGGTGGCCAAATTGGTGTTGGGATTGTTATGGTGCTTACACACAACGACCAAACACGTGCTTAGGGGTTTTGACACCCGATCTTTGTTATGTCTAAAAATGCCCTGTGGGCAAGTTTATACCCTCTCTATGATTACTATCTATGCCAACTTTCAGAAGGATTGGATAAAGGGTCCTGGCAGTATAAGCAATTGACTTATAAATGTATGTCTGACTGTAACATCTTTGTAGTCCAAACAGTGTACATGACATTTGCCAGGGCTGTATATCACACTACCAAGATCATCTCTACCAAATATCAGAAAGATGTGATAAAGGGTCCCAAATTTATAAGCCTACACAGAATATGCAGAGAAGGAGCCTATGCCAGGGATTCTCTTACACATCACTGTGGTACAAGATCTGTTTGTGATACCAATTGGCCAGCAGAAATGTCAACCAAATATCCTCATTCTGTGCTGAAACCACCCCAACTTCTCTTCTCCACTTTTTACTGGGAAGTTGGGAGCATCTGTTTAGGAAAGAGCCAATAGAAATGCTCTTATGTCTTCTGTCACAGTGCTTCAGGATGGGATTGTGATGATAATTGGCCATCCTGGATGTGTAAACCATGTCTCCTGATTTCTGGGATGCTATCCCCCATGTCCCAGTTATGTCCCTTCTATGCCCACCTCAGGGCCACCCCTATGCCTGCCTCAAAGATACCACTGATTGGTCCTGTAAAGCTGGAAGCATGAAGTACTTGGCCAGTGAATGTGTCTGTCAGCCTGTTGGGTTGCTCCCCATCCTCCCTACTGAAGCCTCCCTCCCCCTGCCATGCCAGGTGCCTGCCTCTGACTGGCACTGCACATGCAGTTATTTATCTGAATAATGGTCTTCAAGGGGACAACTTTAATTGCTTATAAAATTGGGGCCCTTTATCAAATTGTCCTGTAGTTTGGCAGAGATGACAGGAAAAGGTACAGGATACATTCCTGCCAAATGTCTTGTAAACAGGATAGGGTATAAAAATGTTACTCCCAGAAATGCATTTTCAAGTTAATGTCTTATAACACCAGGACCCTTTGTCCAATCCTTCTGAAATTTGGCAGGAATGGATTGGTGTTCGTGGGACGGGACAGAAAGTTCCCAGGTTTCATGCAAATTGGATGGAAGATAAGGATGTTGTAGCCAGAAATATGTATGCAGCTTTTCTTAAAATCACAACATTCCATTGTTTATAAAATCGGTCCTATTTATCCAATCTTTACAATGTCTAGTACATGTAGACCCTTTTTACACAGATGGTCTAACACCCATAAAATTGGTGTTACATTTTATTATACATGTTGCAGGGCACCACTGCAGCTAATCACCATGGGCCCTGTGCACACATGATGCCTCCACCCAGTTCCTCTGGTTGGAGATGGGTGCTGGCCGGTGGGTGGGGAGCATTTCCCTGGGTGGAAATGGGTGAGGGCATCTGTGTAAATGCCACTTTTGGTGGGTGTTGGTGAGTGTTTGCTCCCAGCCAACACCCATGATGCCTCCACCCACCCATGGAGCAACCGGCAGTGGCGTCTGCTGCTCTGTGGGTGGGTGTGGGTGGAGCTGCCTCCACCCAGTTCCTCTGGGTGGAGATGGGTGTTGGCCAGTGGGTGGGGAGCATTTCCCTGGGTGGAGAAATGCCACTGCCGGTTGCTCCGTGGGTGGGTATGGGTGGAGATGGGTGTTGGCCAGGATAAAACACTCACCAACACCCACCAAAAGTGGCATTTACACAGACGCCCCCACCCATCTTCACCCAGGGAAATGCTCCCCACCCACTGGCCAACACCCATCTCCACCCAGAGGAACTGGGTGGAGGCATCATGTGTGCACAGGGCCCATGGGGATTGGCTGCAGTGGTGCCCTGCAACATGTATAATAAAATGTGACACCCATTTTATGGGAGTTAGAGCATCTGTGTAATAAGGGCCTATCTGTCTGTCTGTCTAGACACAGATGGGGGAAGGGGAAAGGGAAAAAAAAACCTATAGGATAATTCTATCTACTCTCCAGAGTTCTGTAAACACAACCTGACACACCAAGAGCTAACACAGAACAAGAGTCAAACAGCCTGGCCCTGCAACATAAAGAGTTTCAGTGCCCTCCCCAGAGCCCCCATGATTGGTTATGTGATGCAGGAGGCATTGAGTAACCACAAGGTGTCATTTCAACTGCCTGAGCCTGCTTGTGCTGATCATTGGCCAGCAATTACATCCACCGGGTCCTTCCCATCCCATCAGAGGGCCACTTCAAGAGTTCAACACTGTTTCTGGCTCCACTATGTCTGATCCCTCCTCCCACATTTCCCTCCAAAAAACACCTGTCAAGCAATAAAAAAATCAATAACAACTGTCATTATCATTACTGATTTTTTATGATCTATCATTGCTATTGCAAGGTCATATCAAGGTTTTGACCTTGATATGAACTTGATATTTTTTTGGGGGGGGTTGTTTTGTGTATTTTTATCCCACCCCTATTGCCGAAATGACTTGGGGAGGCTTACAACATTTCTAAAAAATAATTCAAAAAGATAATAATAAATACCACATATATATATATATATATATATATATATATATATATATATATATATATATATATATATAATCTTCAAAAAATTTAATTATAAAATTCAAAACCCCTCATAAAAATCTCCTGATCTGTGTGTAAAACAGTCCCACCTAACCAGCTGTCCCATCCCATCCCACCCTCCACCCCACCTCCTAAATACCTAATGGAAGAGCCAGGTCTTACAACTTCGGTGGAAGGCAAGGAGGTCTGGGCTGAGGCGAATCTCCACTAGGAGGGCATTGGTGCAGCCACCGAGAACACCTGCGTGTCCGTTCGGATCTGCCTGTAGCACAAGACTTCCATGAGGGTGCTCCAGGACAACCGCTGGGGCCCAGGGGATGAGTCGATCACTCAAGTAAGCAGGGTCCACAGTGTAGGGCTTTAAAAGTTAAAAACAGCACGTTGAATCAGGCACGGAAGAGAATCTTAATTAGAAGACAATCAAATTAAGAATCTTATTTTATGTTGAACCTTTGCTTTTAGTACCTTCAGTGTTACAGGGTCACTCAACCCTAATCTGAAACTCACCCCCTCTGATCCATACTCATTTGCCACACTCCCCCAATTTCCCATCCTAATTTTAGGCTTTTCTGAATCAGTACAAAAAAGACACCACTATGTTAGTATAGGTACTGTAACTCATAGAAAAAATAACTGAAGCATATAGATGGACCCTGCAGAGACTACAGTGATTTCATACTTTGTTCAGTCTTTTTCTTCTTTTTTTTTTTCCGATTGCACATGCACATTGTCTCGTTCCTGCTGTGACAAAGTCTAGTTCTACGTGGTAAAATTAGATCTCATGCTGTTAAAGACAGTTAGTGAGGCAAGTTCCTGAGGCAACTCTACAGGAGGACCAGCTAGTGTGTTTTCAAGGAAACTTGCCACTATCAGAGCTCCTAATTCCATTTTCAACTGAGAGGTACTCTAGTACTACTTTGAACAGCTGTAACTTTGGTATGAATGAAGTTGCAAGTTTTATCCAACACACTAGCCATAAACTATGCAGCAAGGACAAGTAAATTATACAGCATTTTAATCTTCTCCCATTCCTCGTATTATTCCCTCCTCCAATATTTAATGTGCTATTCATTTCAGTATTAACAACAATATGGTGTATGCCCTCAGTTCTAATTATGTAAAGTGCTGAAGTGTTTTGCTCGACACCCAATCTCAGCACTCAAGTTCTGCTGCCTCATTCCCAGTGTTGTACCTGCTAACATGCCACGCAATATCATTAGACACAATGTTGACCATGTGTTCAGCTGGAACATGCAAGTTGTCCTTGTGACGCAATGGTGTTCACATTGCATGTTCAATAGGTGGTCAAAATTTGTGTTGGGATTGTTATGGTGCTCACACACCACAATGGCCAAGTACGTGCTTAGGGGTTTTGACACCCGATCTTTGTTGTTGCTGTTGTTTGTTATTATTATTAGCAAACTTTTATATAGCACAAGCAATGTACCTGGCACTTTACAAAGTAATTGAATAGACATGGTCTCTGCCCTAGGACTTACAATCTGAGAGACAGGGTTGTGGGGAGGGGGAAAAGAAGGAAGGGGAACAGAGGAAGACACAAGGAGTGTAACATTCACGAGGATGTGAGATCCCAGATGCACATGCTTGACTTGGTTACATCAAGAATGATGGCTGGTTGGTCCATGTGGTGAGGATATGATCACACAGACCTTATTAACAGATCGTACTGGATGGAGGGTATCAGCAGGAGTTAGGTGAGGGGATCAAGAAGTCAGAGAAGTCAGAGCGGAAGAGGTGGGTCTTAAGGAGGGATTTGAAGGTACGAAGGGAGGGGACGAGGCAGATGTGGGCAGGGAGGGAGTTTCAGGCATGGGGGCAGCTAGGGAGAAGGGACAAAGGCAGTTAGGGAAGCAGGGGAGGTGTGGGAAGGCAAACGAGGGGACAGAGGAGGAGCAAAGTTCACAGACTGGAGTACGGAGGGAAATTAGCACAGAGAGGTAGGGGGGAGCAAGGTTGTAAAGAGCTTTATATGTGTAGACTAGGAGCTTGTGCAGAATTCATTCAGGAAGGGGAAGTCAGTGAAGATAGGAGAGGAGGGGCTGTACGTGGTCAAAGCAATGGGCGAGATGGATGACCCTGGAGTTTTGGATAGAGGTAAGGGAAGAAAGGTGAGAGCAGGGGAGGCAAGTGAGAAGGAGGTTACAGTAATCGAGGTGAGAGATGACCAGGGCATGAACAAGGGTTTTGGCAGAGGAGACAGAGAGAAAAGGGCAGATCTTAGCAATGTTATGGAGGGAGAAGTGTCAGGATTTGGCAACAGAGTTGATGTAGGGTTTAAAAGAAAGGGGTGAGTCAAAGATGAGGCCTAAGCTACAGGGTTGGGGGACGGGAAGGATGGTGACCCCATCGATGAGGATTGACAGGGAAGAGGGAGAGGAAGAATGAGGGGGGAAGATAAGAAGTTCAGTTTTAGTCATGTTGAATTTGAGTTGATGTTGAGACATCCAGATAGAGATGTCAGAGAGACAGCTGCTGAGGTGAGCTTGAATAGATGGAGAAAGAGAGGGAGTAGAGAGATAGAGTTGAGTGTCATCAGCGTAGAGATGATATTGGAAGCCATGGGAGGCAATGAGGACAGGGTATTGATAAAGAAGAGGAGAAGGCCAAGGACAGAGCCTTGGGGAACACCAACCAAGAGCTGAAGAGAGGAGGAGGTGGCGTTGGAAAGAGACAGATTGAAGGAGCAGTCAGAGAGGTAGAAGGAGAACTAGTCAAGGACGGAGCCATGGAAGCCAAGGGAGTGAAGTGAATCCAGCAAGAGTGAGTGGTCAACAGTAGCAAAGGCAACAGAGAGGTCAAGGAGGTCAAGAATGGAATAGAGGCAGTTAGATTTAGCTACAAGAAGATCATTGGAGATCTTAGCAAGAGCAGTTTCAGTAGAGGGAAGGGGGTGAAAGCCAGTTTGCAGGGGGTGAAGGGAGGAGTTGGCGGAGAGGAAGTCAAGGCAGCAGGAGTAGACAACACATTCAAGAAGCTTGGAAGCAAAAGGAAGGAGTGAGACAGGATGATAGCTAGAAGGGTCAGAGGGGTCAAGAGTAGACTTTTTGAGGATAGAAGAGACAGTTGCATGCTTGAAGGCAGATGGGAAGGAGCCAGTAGAGAGGGAGAGGCCGATGATGTGCAGGAGGGAAGGGGAAACAGTGGGGACAATGGAGTTCGGGAGGTGGGAGGGGATGGGGTCAAGGGGGCAAGTGGAAGGGTTGGAGGAAGAGAGCAGGGATGAGATTTCCTCAAGGGAGGTGGGAGGGAAGGAGGTCAGGAGAGAAGGAAGGGGAAGAGGGAGAGGGGAGGGAGCAGGAAGAGGAGAGGAGTGGGAAGCGATGTTGAGGTGGATCTTGTCTATCCTGGAGGTGAAGAAGGAAGCAAGATCCTGAGCAGAAAGGGAAGGGGGAGGAGGAGGACAAGGGGGCTTGATGAGGGAGTCAAAGGTGGAGAACAGGTGGCGAGGGTCCCAAGAACAGAATTCAATGCGGGAGGCTTAGTAATTCTGTCTAGCAAGGAAGACATCAGAAGTAAGGGAGGAGAGACAGAATTTGAAGTCAAGGAAGTCAGCATGAGAGTGGGATTTGCATCAAAGGCATTCAGCAGCACTTGTGCAGGAGTGGAGGTGTCAGATACTGGGGGTGAGCCAAGGACAGGGGCTGTGGGAGCGGGCAGGATGGGAGGAGAGGGGGGCAAGGGAGTCAAGGGTGGTGGAGAGATAAGCATTGAAAGCAGAAATGGCAGAGTCAGGGGAAGAGGAGGAGATGACTGAGAAGAGAAGGGAGGAGAGAGAGGAGGCAAAGTCCAGGGGGTTAATGGCCTGCAGGTCATGGAAGGGGCATGGAAAAGGGGAAGAGGAAGGGGGACCGTGGGAGACATTGAAAGAGGCAAGGAAGTGGTCAGAGATGGGATGAGGATCGAAGGAGAGATCAGAGAAAGAGCAGTTCCTAGAGAAGAAGAGGTCAAGAGAATGGCCATTAGCATGGGTGGGGGAGTTGGTCCAAAGGTGGAGGTTAAAGGAGGAAGCTAGTGAGAGGAAGCGGGAGATGGAGGGCTGGGAAGGGACATCAACGTGAATGTTGAAGTAACCGAGGATGAGAGTGGTGGTATCATTGGAGAGGAAGAAAGTGAGCCAGGACTCAAATTCAGAGAGAAAGGAGGAGAGAGAGCCAGGGGGGCAGTAGATGACAGTGATGCAAAGCTGGAGGGGGGAGTAGAAGTGCACAGAGTGAGCTTCAAAGGAAGAGAAGGAGAGAGAGTGGGGGGGAGGAGAAAGTGGTTGGAATTGACAGGAGTTAGTGAGGAGGAGGCCCATGCCACCACCCCGGCCTTCGGGGCATGGCTGGTGAGAAAAGGAGAGACCCCCAAATGAGAGGGTAGCTGGGATGACAGAGTTGGAGGGGGAGATCCAAGTTTCAGTAAGGGCAAGAAGCTGGAGGAAGTGGGAGAGGAAGAGATCATGCATGTAGGATGCTTTATTGGCAGAGGAACGACAGTTCCAAAGGGAACAGGAGAATGGGAGCTGATCGGGGGAAGGGAGGAAATGGGGATTAGATTGGGAGAAAGGGGGTGGTGGGGCAGGCGAGAAATAGGGAGGGTGGGGGAGGAAGTGTGAGGAGGTTGGAGAAAAGTGGTGGGCTGGGAGGGAGGAAGGAGCAGGGGGGAAAGAAGTAGAGGAAGAAACAGGAAGAGGTTGGGGGAGAGGGGAAAAGGGGAGAAGGAGGGAGAGGGAAGGTGAGAGAGCACGGCAGGCATGATGGTGTGGAGGATAGGTAATAGAGAAGAGACAGAGAAGAACGAAGTAGACAGTGGATAACTTACTGGCCACTGAGGGACCACCAGGTGGTAGAAGTACCCTTAATATTACCATTAGCTGTTGTTGTTGTAGTGTTCGTTGGTGAGTGATCTTACCTTTTGGCTCGCTGGTCCCTGGAACTCAGGCAGCAGCAAATCCATACTCCAGGAGGGTTGCGGTGTCCTCAGGTGTTGACAGCCAAGTCAGCTTGAAGAGTATGCAGATGAACTGCAACCTCTCCAGTTCCTGGCTCACTGGTCACTGGAACTCAGGCGGCAGAAAAGCCAAGCTCCAGGAGGGTCACGGGGTCCTCAGGTGTTGACAGCCGAGGCAGCTGGGAGAGTATGCAAATAAATTGCAACCTCACCAGTTCTTGGCTTGCTGGTCGATGCATCTCGGGCGGCAGAAAAGCCAAGCTCCAGGAGTGTTGCGGTGTCCTCAGGTGTTGATAGTTGAGGCAACTGGGAGAGTATGCAGCTGAACTGCAACCTCACCAGTTCCTGGCTCGCTGGTCGCTGGAACTCGGGCAGCAGAAAAGCCAAGCTCCAGGAGGGTCATGGCATCCTCAGGTGTTGACAGCCAAGGCAGCTGGGAGAGTATGCAGATGAACTGCAACCTCACCATTTCCTGGCTTGCTGGTCACTGGAACTCGGGCGGCAGAAAAGCCAAACTCCAGGAGAACCTTTATGTCTAAAGATGCCCATGGATAACAGGGGGAAAGGTGCTGATCTTTATTGCATTAACATTACAAAGATGTGTCTATTGCAGTGGTTGAGCCTTGATAAATCCTTGGACATATTTTTATGAGCATGCAGAGATTCAGATTTGGTATAGAACTTTTTGATATTTTAAAAGGTGACTGGTTAGAGTTAAAATTGTATCTAAATCTCAAATAAAACTCTGTTACCTTTGCTGGGAATTTTAAGGATGGAGAAATGGGAAGGGAATGAATGCTAATAGTGTTTGACACCAAAGTTGCTTTGACTACAAAATAACTTCTGGGAAATGGGATGGTAAATCCAGAAGCAAATGTCTCTTTTGAATGAGAATGTCTGGAGCTTTGGCTGGGGCATTTGAAAGAGCTGAGGCCATGATGAGTTTTTTGAGCAAAGGGCTGAAATCACTAGACAGGAAGAATGTCTTCCAAGTTTGGAGAAATCAGTTCACTGGTTTACCTGTGTTGGGAAGGGGGACATGTAAGGAATTCTCAAGGCAGTGTTGGTCAAGTACAGAAGGAAAAGAAAACTCCTATTAAATTAACAGTCTTTTCTACTGCCACCCATGCCTGGTAGAGGTTTGCAGGAGGGCACAATTTCATTTGTGATTTGTTTCCCTGTTTAAATTAATTAATAATAATAATAATTATTATTATTATTATTATATTTTAATTTTTTCCATTTTGTTTTCATTTTGTTTTTGTTTCAAATTTTGTTTTCCATTAATTCCTTTGGGTATTCCTTTCATGTTAATGGGCATTTACTTGCATGCTTCATCTTTGCTTAAAAGCAGATTTAAGTTGTGTCTGTGATGTTTTGTCATCCCAGAACTGTTGCTGTTGACTGTTAAGGAGGAGATAGGTGTCCCATCCATTATATAGGTGGCTGGCAGGCATCGAGATGCTGCCAGTGCCTGGCAGCCAACATGAGTTAGAGGCAGTCATGTCCTAAAAAGCATTAGTGGACAACACAGTGGTGCCATCCTACCTGCTTGTGGGGAGGTGAAACTTGCATTTCAGAGGATGGGAGAGTAAGAAATAAACCCCTATTGTAGGGGTGTGCAGCAGGCATATAATTCATTAGTTTTACTTTTTGTTTTCATTTATAAAAATCTTTCATTTCCAGGGGTTTTCATAAATCACTACCACCATTTTTTAATTTTTTATTTATTTATTTAAAAAATAAATAAAAACATTTTAAAAATCACTGTGCATTTTTTAAATCTTAACAATAAAAAAAATAACTGGCTGGCGGACCCTTCTGCATATGGACAGCTCTTTTCAAAAAGGGCACCGGCAGCATCAATGCCATTTTGGAAAAGGGCTTCTGGTCTGGACATGCGCAGAATGGCTTCTGTGCATGTGCAGATGGGCTGCCCTTTTCCAAAATGCTCTTGGCACAGAAAGGGCATGCATGGGAAGAACAGCCCTGGAGGCCATTTGTGCAGGTGTAATTTTAAAATTATTTTTATTTAATTATAATTATTTTAATTACAATAATTTTTATAAAGAAAATGGAAGATTTTTTGTTAGTTTTTGTCCATTTTTGTTAACGTTATCATCCATTTTCGTTGGCAGCATCAAGGTTAAGCAGAGCCCCAGCTATCACATGGGTCATGCTTGCAGAGAGCGCCCCAGAGTATCTGGGAAACATGTGAAGTAGAGATAATGGCAGATGGGCACTGGGGAGTGTGGGCAGATGGGCAGATGGGCACTGTCTGCTTCTGCTGCCTCTGCTGTGCCACGGTTTCTGTGCCTGGGAAATCCAATGTCTGCTTCTGCCAATGCTGCCTCTGCAGTGCCATGGGTTCTGTGCCCCAGTAATCCAGTGTCCGCTGCTGCTGCTGCTGCTGCTGCTGTGCCATGGGAACTGTGGCACGGCAACGTAATTTCTGCTGCTGCTGAGGCTGCCACTGCTATTCTAGGGGTACTGTGCCCCAGCAATCAAATGTCCGCTGCTCCTGCCTCTGCTGATGCTGCCTCTGCTTTGCCACAGGCTCTGTGCCCTGGCAATCCAATGTCTATTGCTGCTGCTGGTACTGCACATCAACCATTTGCTCCTCAGTCTTGTAGACGGGCATTGCTCGGATGAGTGCACCAGTGGGTGGGGGCTGGGTGTCCACCAGATTCACCACTGGGTGAGGCTTGTCCAATTTGCAGTAGAGCTTTCTGAGCTCTGTTGAGTATGATGTGAGTCTGAAATGCTCGGTCAAGTAGAGGTGCCAGCCACCAAACCCTGGATGGGCCTCTGCTGCTGCTCCACCGATCCTTGTAGTCTCCAATGCCTGGCTGAGTAGGGGTGCCAGAGACCAAGCCCTGACCGGGCCTCTGCTGCTGCTCCATCAATGCCAGCCAGCCTGCAAAGCCTGGCCAAGTAGGGGTTCCAGCCACTCCAGCCCCAGGACCCACCATCAGGGTTCTGAGGCTGTCATTCCGCTCAAAGGAAGCCATCTTTCCACCACATCAAGGAACAGCCAGCTACTCCAACTCCAGGACCCACAATCAGGCTTCTGGGACCTACACTCCAGGCAGGGAGGGCTGTCATTCCACTTCATTCAGAAACTGCCACTCTAGCCCCAGGACCCACTGTCGGAGTTCTGGGGCTGTCATTCCGCTCACGGGGATCTGTCATTCCATCGCATCAAGAAGCAGTCACTCAAGCCCCAGATACCACCGTCAGGATTCTGGGGCCTATGATACAGGCAGGGAGGGCTGTCATTCCACCTCACTGTCTGCCAATGCTCCACCGATGCCAGCCAGCCTATGTTCCAGGCAGGGAGGGCTGTCATTACACTTCATCCAGAAGCTGCCACTCTAGTCCCAGGCCCCACTGTCAGGATTCTGGGGCCATCATTCTACTCATGGGGAGCTGTCATTGTGCCGCTTCATTTGCCCTCAGTCAGTCATGTTGTGCCATCGCTGTGCCAGGCGGAGCTTCCCCGCCGTTCCTGGTCCTGTCCGTCCATGTACTTGCATGGGTGTTTGCTGAGTTTTCCCCTGGATGGGTGTTTGGGCACTGGGTGTTTGCAAGCCCCTCCCCTTTCCTTCCCACAACCCTGTGTAAATGTCTCCTTGCTCAGCACCGCCGGGTATTCGCTGGATGTGCTCACCCACCCATCTACACCCATTTTGGTGCTGCTGCACCATCCGTGTAAAAAAGACCTAAGAAGTAGCACCACACCACACAGGAGATGGCCCCATGGGCCCTTTTGCCCCAGATTTACCTGTACGGTGGGGTCCATATTTCTGGCAATGATGTTATGTGGACCATCTGGCAGCCACCCAATAGATGAGCAGGTGAATCCAGGGTTAATGTGGGGCAACATTTCATTTGTTAACACCCTTTATCTAATAGAGTTAGAGGTGGATTTCTCCACCCCCATTCCCCCAATGCAAATGGAGGCTGTTATTGAACAGTTTACTCTCCATTTCCTGATGTATATATCATTGCACACAGTTGTCTCAGAAGTACTTAATTTCATTAAAGCTAGGGATAAAATGATACAGGTAATGATACAGCCCAATCCACGTTGTAAATCTTATAGTCCAAGAGTTTTGTAAGCCACCCTGAGCTGTAGGGAAAGGGTGGGATAGCAGTCTAAATAGATAAATCCTTAAAGCATTTTTCCAGGGTAAGCCCCACAATCAACCTGTCCATCTACTTTGTGTCTGAATAGATTTCCCACAAACGTTAAGCATATAATTACTGAGAATATTGTTCAGAATATAGTTACTGAGTTGCACCCAAATAAGAGAGGAAAAGAAACAGGGTTGTTAAGATGATACCTTTGATTGGACCAACATCTGTTCATGTAAATGCAGAAATGTTTAAGTTTCACAAAGATATCCTTCAAGCTGAATTTCTGAATTCAGCTTGAAGAAAAAGTACTGTGTTCCAGGTGTTCAATTTAGTAGATTTGTGAATATTATTTACAGTTTTGAATAGCCCTCTGAATATCCAAACAATGGCCCTTTTTACATGGTCAGCACCCGCGCATGAACACCCAGAAATCTGGGTGTTCAAGCGTGGGTAAGTCTTGTTTGAACTGCACCAGAGCTGGGTGGTGTTTGTGCTTTCATGGACACCCATGCACACTCATCCCCCACGCATGGAGACATGGGAGAAAATGTCAGACGCAAATCAAAGTGGGCAAATTTACTGGGTACAATATTCACCTGGGTGGAATTCCAATTCCATTGTCTAGCTTAAAACTCTTACATGCTCATCAACATAATTTGGTCCATCTAAAATGATCATCTTAACTACTTGTTCTCTTAAGACAACTTTGATAAGCTTGAATATTGAGAGCATGTCTAAACTATGAACAAAAATCTTATATCCATCTGGGGGGGATCTTATAGCTCAGGAGGAATAATCGTTGTTAAGAAAAATAAGCTTGCCTCTATACCAATTTAGAAAGCACTCCACTCTCTTACTGTCATACATAGCTTGACTGAAAGCAGAATATCAGAATAGAATCCAAGAAGCTCCAACCACATGGATAAAAAACAGTGCACAGTATTTTGCTTGTAAGAAAATGAAAAATCCAGTTACTTCAAATTTATATGAATCAAAAAGTGAAATATGTTTGGTGGGAGGGGGGCAGGGATAAGATGTTTATGTGCAAGTTGAACCCCAGGCAGCTTTGCCATGCCTGACTAGCAGTTGCATGACCACAAATCCAAGTTTACACTGAGCCTGGCAGCATTCCTAGGGAAAGAGTTATATAAAAGAAGGAAATTCTGTTCAATGCATCTAAGGCAAAGACTGATTTTGCCAATATCACTTAAGACCGTCTACTTGTTCTTACTGTTTGCTTTGTTGTTATTGCTTCTAAATATCTTGTACAATGGTTCATTTGGTAGCTCTTCTTGCTGCATCCAGTGCAGCCAACACATTCATCCCAGAGAATATAGATCTCTGGGAAAAGAAAGCAAGAGAAAATGTTGTAACCACCTCTTTTGGGGCTTTTGGGGCTGCTTGGGTGTTTATTCAGTAGCCTATAGTTGTGTTTCGTCTTAGGTAGCTATGAGGCTTTGAGATGCAATGCATTGTGTGACCAGGTTGCGTAACTAGTAGCTACTATGTGACACATCCTTGGAAAATGTGCCCAGGCTATGCTTGGCCCACTGTAAAAGGAGCACCACTGTGAGTGGTGCTAAGCTCCTTGGGGTAGGCACCTATCTGTGCTGTGTCCTATAAACATACCTTTTCATATAGGATCTCTCTGTGGATCTAGGCTTTTTATTGATTAGTATTGTGAAAGGCTTGTATAGCAAAAGTGCAATCAAAATGCTAGGAGGAGAGCTGTTGGCATATAGAGCCTATTTAGCCTAGGCTGATAGCCAAGGGACTCTATAATGAAGGGTATAACGCAGCACACCCTATTACAACACAGTTCCTGTCCTGAACAGTTTCACAGGTTCCACAGTCCTATGGTCTTACATAAGAAAGCCTTATGCTGGAAGAAAGTAAGTAAAATGGTTCATACTTTACAGATGGAGATGAGGTGTAAAACAAGATCACACAAGAGACTGATGGCAGGGCCAGTTATAGAATCAACGGGTGCAGCCATATGAGCTGCGGAGGGCCCAATCCCTTTATGGCCCTGTGGCTGTAAATTGCCACCACCACACTCAGGGCCAGCTTGGGGAGCATGGCATATGAGCAGGCCCACCCCAGTGAGGAAGTTGGGCAACCAGACCACTCTCAGAAATTATGCCACAGATGGTGTCAGGTGCAGTGCTGGCCATACGAGCGGATGCCCAGCCCTGTCCTGCCCCGATGTCTTCCCCTGGCCCGACTGAGATCTCATCCCCAGCTGTGATGTGGCCATGCATGATGGGTGACAGTGCCCGCTGCTCAAGGTCTCACAGTGGTGCTCCTTTTACAGTGGGCCAAGCATAGCCTGGGCACATTTTCCCAAGGATGTGTCACATAGTAGCTAGTTACTCAACCTGGTCGCACAATGCATTGCATCTCATAACCTCAGAGTGGGCTAACACTACCTAAGGTGTGGTAGCTAGGAATGTGAGACTGGGGTTCAGAAGTTTGGGGTTTGGCCCGAACTCAGGGTGTTCGGACTGTTTGCAAACACCCCGAATTTGAACCGCCCCCCACCCAAACCAGCCAAACAAAGTTCAGGTTCTGAACCAGTTTGGGGGGTGCGGGGGGTAGGGAGGAACCCACTTTTCCCTCTCCCCTCTAGGCTGCGTGGGTGGAAGGGGTGCTGGGGAGCACCTCCCCCTCCACCCTGTCCAGCTTCGTAATTTTTTTTTTAACTTCCTCACCCCAGGGATTGCCCTACTTGGTGGTGCCAGGGCTCTAGCTCTGGGTCTGGCAGCGGCAGGTCCGGTGGCAGGTCCAGAGGCGGCAGTGCTCCAAAGCGCTTCAGGCCACTACTAGGCCTTCCAGGTCAAACCAGAAGGCCTAGTAGAGGCCTGAAGTGCTCCGGAGCACCACCTCTGCCGGACCCGCTGGATCCGCCGCTGCTGCCAGACCCAGTGCCTGACCTACCTGGTGGTGCTGGGGTTCTGGCCCCGGGTCCACCAGGTAGGAAAATCCCTGGGGTGGGGGGATTAAAAAAAATTATGATGCTGGGCGGGGGGGGGAGGTGCTCCCCAGCGCCCCTTCCACCCATGCAGCCTGGAGGGGGGAGGGAAAACAGGGACCCCCCCGTCCGAATGGGTTCAACCCCCCCGAACCCATTCGGGCTGAACAGGCCGAACTGAACAGTTTCGGGTTCAGCTGAACCCCGAACGGGTCGAACACTGAACCCCCCAGTGTTCGCACATCCCTAGTGGTAGTCTCCCCACACTGGCTCTTTTACATGAACCACAGCTGCGGGGGGAGGGGATGGGTGTGCACACTGCTGCAGGGGTGGGGTGACGGCATGGGTGTACATGGGCACACATCCATCCTCCATGCATCCCCATGCATGCCTCTGCATAGAGCAACCTCCATTTCCCCCGGTTGCACCATGCATGAGAGACGGTTGGAGGTGCGTGAATTGCGGGAGCATGCATGCATGCACCCCCACACACCCACCACAGCAGTCATATGGGCAGCACCCACTCATGCCCACACAGTGGATCTCTGTGGGCATGAGTGGGTGTGTCTCATGCGACTTCACCCAAGTTCTTCCGAGTCTCAAGCCCACTGCTTTACTCAAAGAACTGTTCTTTCACTTTCTGCTAATTGGCCCCCACCTTCACTTAACTTGCCCATCCCAAGGGCAGTACATTAACCATGAGTTGTACCCGCAGTCTGAAACCAATTATTGGGATTTCCAGAAAGCTGGCCAAACTCTACTACCATTGAGATCAATGATAAAATCCACATACTTTTTAAAAACAAAATTAATTGTGCACCCCTAATAAAATAAGTTACGTATCACTTGGGCTCACAACCACAACTATGGTGGGTGCAATCCCACTTGGGGTCTAACACACAGTTTGGAAACCTCTGGCCTAGACCACAACCACTAACATGACAAGGGCCAAGAATGAAGAATAACAGCTATTAGACCTACTCAAAGTCAGAAATAGGAAGTCACCAAGGCTTTGATTTTCAATTATACTTAGCCTAGAAACCCTTACTGATTTCAGGAGTCAGTGCAAGTCAGCCTCAATGAAAATCAGGCCCCAGTGTCCATACAACCCTTAACTCTAAAAAGAAGAGTGAAATATTTTTTCCTCTTAAATCTTTTATTCTAAAAAAATCATGACAACTTTAGGGGACCTTTTCCTCTATTCATGAGGTGCATGTTAATGCTACGTGCAAAACATTTGTAAGTTTTGCAAATAGTCAAAAAACAGTGTTAAAAGATTTTTAAAAACAAACAAAACAAAAAAAACCACCAACCCTCCCCTTCCTCCAAAGGAATCTTTTCTTCTTTTAGTTTATAGTGGAGTTCACAAAATCATCTCTATGCTTTTTGTAAAGTTCAAAGATCATTATCATTCACCTTGTTTATAAATGATATCAAACAATAACTATCAGTCAAAAGTTAAGAGACCCACATTCAAGTGTAGCTATTAAGGACTGTAAAAGTACAAAGACATGTCTGAGAATGAAGTACTATATCCTAAAGGTTATTTATTGCCAGGAGAGGAGGAAGCATACTTTGTGTTTATGCCAGAATGGTGAATGAAGGCTGCACAGATTATAAATCTTTAGTTCCAAACATGAAGTACTCCCCAACCATATCAAAAACAAGAACAGTTCATGAAGGGCTAAGCTAACCCTCACTGGACCCAGTAGGAATACATTAATCTGCAAAACATGTCTTCAGATGGAGTGAAATGAAGAGAAATCAGTAAAGAAAACAAGCCATTTATAATACACTGTGAAAAATCACTAAAACAATAGCTTTTGGAAACCTTGCATCTGCAGAAAACCTTCTGGGCTTGAATCCAATACAAACCTGTCAAAAAATATTGATGAAAAATGTGCATTTACAATTGTAAATAAAACATGAATATGGAACCTGCTCCTAAATTCAATTTTTCAAGAAGGAAGGTAAGCCTTTCTTCAAACCATGTTATTTAGTCAAAATGATTTAATTAAGACACTATTGTCAGCAAACAAAATTACCTCGGAGCTGAACCACTGAAATAATTATTGACAAATAACATGGACATCAAAGACTATAACCATACTTATATGCTCGGCTCTTCTAGGTGCTTTCAATAAATTACGGTATTAGCCCAGTGTTATGAAAAACAGCTTCTTAGAATACAAATGTGCTCATAGCAATTGTCAGATGGCACTAGCAAAGCCTTTTTTATATTGTTTGAGGGATTTCTTCTACTTGAAAAGCTCTTTGCTAATCCCATCCAACTGACAGTGAAGAGTTAACAGAATCTGCGCTTAGCACATGGATACTACTACATATGCTAAAAGTGCCCAAAGATACATCTACTTTTGATTTTCAATATATTATTCTTTCAGAATAGTGCAATAACAGTACATGCATAGCATGCTATGAACACCCAAACAGAACCACTACCGGAAAAAAAGACATAGGGTAGAATCAGTTGTGTAGGTGGTGCAACAGCTTCCTGACCCAGGCTAGGTCTGAGAGGGGAACTGAACAAACGTGTCCACTACCAGAGAGCTGTCCGATTCCCTGCCCACCCCAAGTAGGGCAGGGATCTATGCAAACATGAGGGTGGATGGCCCCAACCCCACTCTGCTCCCAGCGCCCCAGCCCTGAGATGATGGGCAGCCATGGCAGTGAGCCATGGCAGCCCCTGTCCCAAGTCAAGAATGGTAGGGCTCAATACACATTCTAGCCTTTGGCCCATGTGGGTGGCCCTTAGCCCGGGCTGTGACCTCAGAGATTTTCTGAGGACGCAGCCCACATACCTACCCTGGGGCAGTCCTGGGATAACATCTGGCAGCACATAAACACATATGCCAGTGGGTCCTGTGCCACAGCAGGCCAAAATGGGCCACCATCATGTCTGTTTTTACCCAGAGATAATAGCAGCACATCAGTGTCATGGGGAGCACCACTGCAGAATCTGAGGGAGTTCATTTACTGCAGTGTTTATGGTGATCTGCATCAACTACCAAGCACCCCAGTATTGAGTATATTCAAGGTGCCTGTAAAAGGGTCTAGTCATCAGGGCTAAGTGCCTACAGGAACTTCACACAAACTGGAACTTCACATGGGTTAAATACCACCTTGCTTTATTTAAAGTTCATGCCAACTGCCACCAGCATATCTACAAAGCCAGACAACACCCCAGATAGGCTTGGGGTTCAGGCCCTCTGTGTCCCCACTGCACATGGTCCTTTCCTAAGTCCTTCATCTCAGCCCAGCAAGGACAAGTGGCCAAACAACTCCCCCTTGCCAGCTTCCCACCTTGTTTCCAGCAGCTCCAGGGGATCACACTTCAGCTCTTTCTGTTCTCCTCTGACTGGCAAGGTCTCTTTGTCCTCGGGTCTCTTGAAGCACACTACTCTACAGTAGTTCTGGTTCTGCAGCCTCCAGCAGCAGCCTTCGAGCACACTAGGCTCCTGGTTCCTTCACCCAGGCCTAGCTCTTGCTTCTCTAGCCTCTCAGCAGCTTCTCGCCTAGCAGGTAGGGATGGGTGAATGCGGTTCAGATGTTCGGAGTTTGGACTGAACTCAGTCTGTTCGGACATCCGAACTGAACGTCTGAACCGAACTCTCAAACGACCGAACAATTCAGTCATGTTCAGATGAGTTTGAGGGTGGGGAAAATGTCTTTTCAGGGCCAAAAATTAGGTTTTGTTTTCATTTCGGTTTCACTATTTTTGAATGTTCGGCCAAGTTCGGCCAAACCAAACTCGGCTGACGGAACCATCGAACCCAAACTCGCATTTCGAACAGAACGACCGAACATCCGAACATCTGAACCACATTCTGTTCGTCCATCCCTACTAGCAGGCTCCTTCAGCAGTTCTAGCTGGCACTCATCTCACTTCCATCACCCCCTTGCCCAGCTGCCCTTCACCAGCAGCCATCGTGTTCCTCTTAAACGACATGCGACACTGCACTGCTACACCATTCTACAGTGCCCAGCTACATAGCACAGAAAGGTATGGGTCAAATCTAATATAAAATCACTGGTGGTGTAATATTAATGGAAGCTGAAAGACAAATTTGGGCATGGTACCATATAATCTGTTGCCAAAATCTACTTGGGGTACTGGATGATACATTTTGATGTGCTGACAATAAACAATCAATTTAGGTATTCCCTGTGTGTTCATGCAGTTAACACTGCTTCATTCATTCTGATCTAAACAGCAGCAGGAGGGTTTTTCAGAAATACTAATAATATGACTACCTTGCTCCTTAATAGACAAGAAATAGATTCTGGATGATCACAGTATAACATTCAGAAAGGATTGCATAAATCCATACTACACTAAGTGTGCGAAGCAAAACATGCATGAATGAAGATCAGGCATGTGCATTTCAGGTATTCCAAAGAAAGAATTCCCTGGAAAATGCCCTTTCAGGGGGATCCAAAATTGAGAGAGCCCCCCTCCAATTTGGGAGCCCCAATCCCACCCAGGCCAGCTGCACCTTTAGCTCCACTGGCTTCTGTTTGCTGAAATGCATGCACACTGAGCTACCTCAGCTTGACCAGTCTCCCCTCCCTTGCCATGGTCCCAGGCAGGCAGGAAGTTGTCAGAGGAGGAGTGATTCCTCACAAGAAGCTGCAAACAGCAACACTCGGGAGCCACAGCACCGTACATGCAGTGGGGTTTCCACAATGTGGCTTGTGCCGCCGAAGATGAAACAGAGATCCCGTTTGCCCCAGTTGCTGCTGTGCCCAATGGAGCTGGCTCTGCAGCTCTCCCTTCCAAGCTCAGCCCAGCAGCCACTGAAGCATTCAAAAATGGTTTTTGTCCCCACTTGGTTGGGCTGCTTCCCCCTCACCTTGCTTGTGCAGACACTGGATCTGTCTGCCCTCCCCAGATTTCTATGTATTTGTATGTGCATGTGGTGCTAAGGTGTGGTGTGTGTATGGGTGCATGGTGCCTGGGTACATGGTGCTTGGGGTGTGTGTGCACGTGTGCGCATGAGGTGTGGTGTGTGTGTGTGTGCACATGGGGTTCACCTGCCCTAGGCATGAACTCACTGGTTCGCCATGGACAAGTCACAACTTATCAACCTAGAGATTCAGTGTGGTTTGGCAGATAAGGTGCTGGACTTGGTCGTGGGAGAAAACTATGTTTCAATAGTTTATTTGAGCTACTCACTGGATTTTAATTGCTTTTTATAACTAAGAGAATCACATACAGTATTGTTTTATTCTATATATGGAATCTTGTCCTTTTTTGGTTTTGTGTTTCCTGATACCTGAGGTTTGTTAGACAAGGTTACTGGATATTCCCTTGTATTGTTTGTTGCTTGGTACTGGGAGGCCAGGGTTCATATCCCACAGCTAGTCAAGAAGTCACTGAGTAGTAGCCTTAGGAAAGTTACAACCTCTCAGCCTCAGTTTCCCCATCTGTAAAAATTGTGATTTACCTCACTTAGTTCCCCATATGTAAAAATGTGCATGTACGTGTCTATCTCTCCCTGTGTTCCTCTAACTCTTGTCCACCTTAGATTGTAAGCCCACGGGGGGAACCTGTCTCCACAAACATCTGTGACTGTAAAGTGCTGCATTGTAATTCATAGGAAACTGCTGATTTGACAATGAAAAGCTCTTTTAAAAAAAACACATTTATTTACATGATATATAAAATTATATGTTATTTACAATTTAATGTGTACACTTTTTTTGGTTCATTGTCTGCACTAAATTTCTATGGAAGACAAAAAAGACAAAAAAAGGAATAAAAGAAACGTAAAAGCAGGTTGCCATATCTTGTAGCAAGAGTACAAGTAGTAAAGAGATAACCGGAATCTGAACTGGCATAAAAGGAGGCCGTTTTGTTTAAATCAGTGGAGTTTTGTTGATTTACACCTGCTCAGGTCTGGCCAAAATTAGTGCAATGAAATTCACAGACCAGGGACAGGGAACAATCAATCTTCAACCCAAGCGATTTACTATGAACACTGCAATAGGTTGCAGGTCCAGTGGGTAAATATTATTATAGACAGTAACACAGTACAGACATTTACACAGTAAATGGGAATATTCTTACACACCCTATGTCAATATGTGTCTATAGCAAGAGTCTGCCTAAGGTTAAGTCCTTACAGTATCTGGACCGCCCTCTACCTTTCTTCTTTAAGCAGATTCCAAAACAAGATTCTTGTCTGTACTCTTTTATTTACTTATCCATTCCACCACCAAAACCACACAACTTGCAAGGAACAGCTGTTGCTGCTTGGCCCCTTCTGCAAAACAAGTCCATCCTTGAGTTCCCCATCTCAGTGGCTAACCAGCTCCTGCTTGCTTGCTTGTCTGCTTGCATCCTTCCTTCCTGGAGCTTTCACAGGGGGTCTACGCCATCTGAGATGAAAGCTCAATTTGTTCCCGTAGCACAAAAGATGGTGACAGACACAACTGATTGGGTCACACATGACTGCAACTTTTAATTAAAATTAACTTCAGTCTGATAAAAGGGGGGGAGGCAATAACTAAAGTAAGACTTCCCACAAACAAACATCAGGCCCTACAAAATGAAAACAGCCAGTGCGTGGACACCATCACCAATGAATGTCCAACCAAGTTCCCCCATGGCAGAGTCCGGAGGACTATCTTACCACATGCCCTAGCTAGGAATCAGTGGTATCCTATATAGCCGGAGCAACTTAGCTAACCCAGGGTCAGAGTTGAAGCACACCCCCTTAGCAGCAGCATATCTGATCCCCACCTCATAAGGAGGTTCCTCAATCAGAATTCCTTTCACCATCCTGCTTCCTTTGCCTATAATAATCTGTAGACTTTTGACCCCTGGAGAAACATGGGCCTGAAAAGGGATCTTTACTTTGGTTCTTTTCACTGAGATGCTATACCAAGAGAGACACTACTTACTTCTATCAACTTAAATAGTTACAGAGACTCAGACCGCTTTTATATGAGGTGCTGAAAAAGTGCCACCAAAGATACACAGGGAGAGAAACCTATGCTTGGGGGGGTGGGGGTAGATGTTCCCCTGTGCTACCAGGAGTGATGTTGCTGCCATCTAAGAAGCAGTTGCTGAGAAAAAAGTGCAGGTTTGAAGATGTGGTATCATAAAACCCCGTCTAGAGGGTTTTACAATGCCGCTTCTCTGAACCTACACTTGTTCTCGGCAGCTGCTACTTAGAATGAAAGCAATGTCACTTCTGGTAGCATAGGGGAATGTCTAACACTCACCCCCCCCCCCATGCAGGTTTCTCTCGCATACCTTTGGAGGTACTTTTTCAACGCCTCGTGTAAAAGCGATCTCAGTTTCCTTTTACTTAACTTTACCAGCGGTCGTCCGAGGGTGCCCAGCTTGAGGTTCCCCGAGTCTGCTGGGGGCCACACAGGAGAGGACATTCTTGGTGGCCACACCTTGGCTATGGAACTCCCTCCCAGTTGAGGCTCATTTGGCCCCAGCCCTCCCCTCCTTTTGAAGAAGTTGTAAGACCTGGCTGTTCCGCCAGGCATTTGGCAGGGGAGAGGAGTGATGAGGTGGGGGGAGTGGTTTAGGGTGGGTGGGGGTGAGTTATTTTATTATCCTCCTTTTTACGTATTGTTTTTAGTTATTGTTGTTTTTAGTGTTGATTGTAAGCCGCCCCGAGCTGCCTGCAGCAGGAGGGGCAGGGTAGCAAGAATTTTAAATAAATAAATAAATAAATACTTAAAACTCAAAACTAATACAGCTTACACTAAGGCTGCTTTTAGACGAGTGGCCAGGGAAGTGTGTTCTGCAACACATGGGTACGCAAAGCTGTATGGGGTGCATTTACATGCACTGGAAGTGGCCGCCCACCGTAGGAATCGGCAGCATGCACAGCTTCCTGTGGCCTTCCTTAATACACATTCTGAAAACCTCAATATTGGGGTTTCCAGAATGTGTCTCTAAAACAGGCTGTGGGCACCATCGATTCTTATGGTGGCCGGCTACTTCCTGTGCATGTAAACGCACTCTGTGTGTGTTTTCCTGCCAGCACGTTGAAAAACGTGCTTCCCTGGCTGCTCATCTAAAAGTGGCCGAGAAGAAATCTTAACACCTTATCTTAAAGCAAAACCTATTTCTTACAAAGTGCAGAAATATAAAAGTACAAAGAAATACAAATATTTAGTAAGAAAGTATATATGTATATGGCCATATAAGAAAGAGTATACAGAACCTATTGCAACAGGGGATCCACAACCTGGATGACAAAAGTCAGCGGAAGAACCTGAAAAACATGAAGCATTGTTAAAAACATCTCTTACTCTCTCTCTCTCACACACACACACACACATTCTTTAACTGGAGACCATCTGTCTGCCCCCAACAAACTGCTGTCAGGGGGTTTAGAGTTTGTTTTCAGTTTGGCAGAGTTTGTTTTCCCTATCCCAACCTGTCTGTTTAAGGGATTCGTATCAAGATAGCCCCACTGTCTGATTTGGTCCTAAACTTTTTACCTTTTTCTTTGCTGTACAGTAATTTAACTGCATGACTTTTTAGCCTTTTAGCTGCAGTGAAGGCTTCCTGCAATAAAAAGAAACTCCAAATAGAAATTAATTACTACAAACCCTGGACCTCAGTGTTGGAACACGTTTAACACCTTGAAGAGGAACTTATTGTACAGTTACTTTACTCGTAACCAAAGGTCATGGCACTAGAGTTAAAGTGAAAAAAAAAAACTTCTGGGGGGCCATGCCAATCAACCTCTCAAGGGAAAAATTCCTTCCCGGTCCCAATAAAGTTGTCCAACAACTCTCCTAGTGCCAGTCCAAAAGGGAGGGTGAGTGCTCTGGCTTCCAGCCCAACCACATCTGCCCATCCCACCATCCACTTCCCTCTTTAAGGAGGGCAGGAATGGAGGGCATGAAAAGTAACCTTTCCTCCAACCCAGAAAACCCCAGATTAAACTGGTGCACATGCCTTAACCCTTCCTTGCCCAGGGACGCAGACATGCCTAACCTGCGCTGCTTTCCTTGTCAAAGGCATGTAGAGACAAAGCTCCTTCCCCTAAACAAAGGTGCATGGGGAAGGGGGAGGTGGATTTATACAGACATGCTCCATCCTGCTTACATGGAGCCAATTAGACTCAGAGCAGGTGTGGCTAGCATGCCAGCCCATGAAGGCCCAACTCTTGTGAGGTCTTATCACAGTACATTCCAGTGTCCTTTTCTTACAAAAAAAAGTTCTCTTTGGCACACTTTGTGGAACTGGCTACTCAAAAATGCAAATAGTACTGTGAATAATAAATTCATTTCCTCATTGCCCAGCACCCCCTGAAGGAAGACACACACACAGTTTGTTGGATTTTAAAGGCCGCACTCTTTATTCAACGAATTGGAAAGGAGGAGGAGGAAGGTTAATTCCCTCAGGGTCCACAATTATCTATTATAACCTGAACTTTTACAGGTGGCCTGATGCTTCCTCAGTGCCGCCTCCTTATATGCTACAATTAACTATGCTAGGTCACTCTCCTTCCAGCCGTGCGGCTGGTTGCGAAGGCATCATAACCTCGTAGTGACCTGGAGCAGGAGAGAAGGCAACGGCCCCCTGGGGACCCCCTTGTCCTTGAGCGTATGACTCATTCCTTTCCCCTGGGCATTGGAAGGAACCTGGCCGCACCTGCACTTGCTTCTTTCCGCAGTCCCATCTCTTTTAGGAGATGTCTCCCTTTTAATTAATCTAATTAACTAACTATCCTACTCTGAACTGGACCCCTGCTAAAGAGAGCGACAAACATAACAAATTAACTCTAGCAACAATCACAATGCTGCTTAAACCGAATGCACTGTGGGGAAGGCGAAAAAACAAACAAATGTGTGGCCAATCTGATTTGATCGCAAAAAAATCCTTCCCAGCCCTCAAACAAGCAACCAGCTAGCGCCCACAGTGACACTTTTCTGGACGGGTGGGTGGGTGCTCCACTTCTCCCTGCTGCCTGAGCCGCCTGAGGTCTGGGTAGCAATCCTCAAAATGGCACCCAGCATGTTTCACGACGTGAGACTGCTGGTGCCCAACAACCTGACATGGTTGCCATGGCAACCACACTGCTAGCGCTTCCCAGCAGCAGCGAACCCACCGCTGTGTGCGTCCCCCTTCTCGGTGCAAAGTCCCTATGCCCTTAAGGGGTCTGCCCGATTGGGCAGACCGGCGGGCAGGGGGAATTCTTATGTTCAGTGAGGAAATTAAATAAATAAATTTCCTCAACAATCAAGCATCTAGAAGAGTTTCAAAGTACAGAGAGAAACATTTTTTTAATTCAAGTATATAAAAGAAAAGTTACTTCACAATTTTTGGCAAGTCTTCAAAGAATTTTTTTTGCACTAGTGCTTTGCTGTGAGAAGATGAGCCTTAATATATTAAAACTACATAAAGTAAAATTAGAAGATATATCGAAACATATGTGAAAGAACAGTAAGTTTCTTATTTTGGCACTGGTATATACGTAGTATTTCTCTGGAGGACTTCTGTTCAGTTGAAGGATCTTTTTAATACCCATCTCCCCTGCCACTTTCCAGTAAAATAAAATCAAAGTTAAAAAGCAGTAAAATAAAATACTGCTGGGGCCATGGAAACAAGAGCAGTATTTTGTTCACTTTTAAAGGTTAAGGAGCTTTTTAACTTCCACTGGGGCAGCTTTTAGTGTCATTTTTTTGTTTCTCTTGATACTTCACATAAAGGTCAAGCCAAAGTGTTTCTTGATCAAGTCACAAACATAGCAAATAGGAGTCATTTTGCTATAGAAGTTCTGGGGGTTTTGGGTAGCAGTTAGGCACTCTTCTGAGTGTCCCAGTTCATTTCCCTTTCCACAAGAATTGTGCGTTACTAAATCATCTGTTTTCCTAGGGTGGCACATATCAATAATGTTTCCCTTTGAGATTAGTAGGTACAAATGTCTTTCCTCCCATGACTGAAAGATGTATCTATACAAACTTTGTTTTTGCACTGGGGCTGTCTCATTAATCCTTAGAGATAAGAAAGCATAGTGTGGTTATCAACTCTGGCAAACTAAAGTTCTTTTTGGGTAACAACTCAGCTTTTTGTTTGTTCTAAAATATTTACAATAGTAAAATATATCCAGGTTCTAAAATATTTACAATAGTAAAATATATCCAGTTCCCCGAAAGGCCTAGTAGCGTGCTGCAGCCGGCAGCCACAGCCAGCGCTGAAGCCATCGGACCGCCACCGCCGCTGCCCGGAGTTCAAGGTAGGCGTCGATCCCTGGGTGGGGAGGTAGGGTGATCCCTGGGGTGGGGGGTGTATTAAACCACCCCCCACCCCAGGGATCAGTACAGTACCAGTACTACTTACCTGCTGCTGGCTGGCTGGTGCTGGCTCTGGGTCGCCGGTGGTGGCCCGGAGCCCGGCGCACTAGGGGACTTAGGGGAAAAAAAATTAAATCCAAGCTGGGCAGGGTGGGTGGGGGATGTCCCCCCTTCCACCCGCACAGTCTGGGAGGTGGAGGGGGGAGGTTTTTGGTTTTTTCCATTGATTTCAATGGGGACACATTTCCCCATTGAAATCAATGTAAAAGATCAGGTACCGGTAAACCGGTATTAATCCGGTAAACCGGGGTTTTTAAATCCGGGAACCGGTAAAACCAGTACTCGGTATTTGCCCTGATGTCCCACCCCTAGTTTGTGGTGAAGTGCCATCAGCATACTGATGACACTCATCTCTATCTCTCCTTTTCATCTGACCCAGGTCCTGCAGTCTCAGTACTTACCAATGCCTGACTGCTACCTGGGACTGGATGAGGATGAGCCAATTGAAGTTGAACCCAGACAAGACTGAGGTGATGATGGTTAGTTGGACTTGCGACTTTTAGGGGATTGGTTTTCCTGTTATCGATTGAGTCCATCCGCCTCTGGTCGATCAGGTTCATAACCTTGGAGCACTTCTAGACCCCTTGCTGCACCTGGATGGTGGCCCGGAGTGCCTTTCACCAACTCCATCTGGTGAGGAGGCTGTCTACCCTTTTTTTTCTGATTTGGATCTGGCCACCGTCATCCATGTTTTCATCACATCAAGGCCAGCTTACTGCAATTCACTCTACATGGGGCTGCCCTTGATGACTGTGTAGAAGCTTCAGCTTGTGCAGAATGCAGCAGCTCATCTCCTTTCAGAGATGAGTGTGCGGTAGCATATTACACTGGTGCTCCAAAGTCTGCACTGGCTCCCTATAGCTTTCCAGGCACAATTCAATGTGCTGGTTTTGACCTTTAAAGCCCTGAATGGTCTGTGCCCCCTCATTGTTTGTCCTTCCATGTCCCATCATGGCTCCTGTGATTGGTTGGGAGTGCCTCCCTGTGAGTACCGTCTGTTAGCCTTTTTCATACGACAAGGACTTGTAGGGGGCATTCTCAGTTGCTGCCCCAGTGCTTTGAAACTTCCTTCCCCCAGGGGTTCATTTGAGTCCAAGCCTGAATTTCCTCTAGAGGTGGTGTAAGACTTTTTTATTTGAAAATGCATTTGGTGGGCGGGGATCAAGGATTAGGATGGGGTTTGGTGAGTGATTTGGGGGTAGCGGTGTGAAAGGACGGTTGGGCGGGTATGTGGTTTGGGGTGAGTTTTGTAGGGGGTGGGTTTTGTGGGGTGTCTTAGGGTTTTTTATTTAAAATGTTTTTTCATGGATTGTAAGCCACCCTGAACATCAGGGAAGAGCAGCATATAAATTGAAATAAATAAATTAATAAAAATATAGAGAAAGACTACTGGTGGAGATATGTGTAAATAAACTGAATTGTTTGATCCAATACCCCAATGCTGACAGGACTTTCTGTTCTGCCCTACCATTGCTTTCTCTGTATCTCCATCCCTCCTCCATTCACTGTGGAGCTGCTCTTGTCCTTGGCCTCTGTTCAGCTCGTAAGCTGAGAACAGAAGCTAGTGGGACAAGTGGCACAATTTACAGCTTGGCTGCTGGAACTCATATTAAGTAGCCCCATGTTCCTGTCAGACTGGTTGGACTTCACAGGCAGCAGGCTTAGAGTTCTCTCAGCTTTTTTTTGCCAGTATACCTATGCAATCTGGGAGTGGGAGTCATTCAGATTTAGCCACATGGCCTGGAAGCTGGACTGAATGATAGCTTCACACCACATGCATGCTTAGAGGAGGTCACACAGTCTCCTTCTAGTATGGGCTTATGTACTCTCTGCTTGAGCAGGGGATAGGATTAATCTAAATCAGTCACTTCCCAGAGTTGCAGCTGTGGCTGGCTGACATCCAGTGAACTCCAGTTCCCCCAGTTCCATACAAACAATTAACCAGGAGATGCTATTATTGCTGCCCATTCCCAACATGCAAGCAGATTTGGAGGAAATTTCAGGTTGCTGCATGCATAGCCAAGACTGGCAGGGTCGCTGCTGCAGCTGGATTGGGAACAGTTCTTGCTGTGTCAAGACCCCGCTCTGGCTTTTACTTTATAGCTGTAGTTTCACTTAATTTCTTTTTATATTTGGTTATTTCCTATACAAAAATTGCATGGGGTTCAATGCATTTCCTCTCAACTCCATTAACATCTTTAGTGTCAATATGGTATGGCGCTAGCATCCTACTCTCATGTGCAATAAGAAAGAATCAGTGTTCTTACCCCCACTGAAAGTGCAGAGTGAAATGAAATACTGTCGGGGAACAAGGGAGGGCTTATTGGACAGAGAACTTGGAGAAAGTCTGGTGTTTGATTAGAGCTGAAACAAATGTTTGTCACAAACTTCAAATCTAAAAAATATTGTAAATTCATAAATATGTATTTGAGTTCAAATTTTTTGACACATTTACAAAGTTAAAGTGCAAAGCAGTGGCAGCTCATGCTTAAAACCTTAGTGGAGATGACAGAGTAGAAAGGGTGATACAATATATCATCTCAAGCTCCTTGCACACTCACCTTCCAGCTCCCTCTTGTCACACACAAGCCCTTTCTTTGACACACAATCTTGTATCCATTAATTTCAAGGCTCAGCTCCCAAAGACTTTATGGAGAAGGCTTGCATCTGTGCTATGGAATATTGGATATTCTTGAAAATATCTTCTGGATAAAATCAGAAGATACTTGCAGGTTAATATTCACATCTTATTGCACCATTCAGTCATTTAGTTCAGAATCCTATAGCTAGGGCTGAAACTCAGTCCTTGGTTTTCTTTGGAATTTACCAAGGACGAATGCATTTGGCCTCAGTTTGCTGAGTTCTGAAGTTCCAAGGAAGGGCCCCACAAAACTTGGCGCCCTTCGGAACTCGACAAAATTTTGGCTGAGTGCAGGAAGGGGGGACAGAGGACTGCAGGTACAGGGAAGCAGACAGCAGTGGCCGGGGAATGGGGGGCAGGGAAGAGGCCAAAGTGGCAGTAACATAGTTCTAACGCTGTCTGGGAACAAGCTGGACTACATTCCCAGCATAATCCCAGACAGCTTTAGGTGCATGCTCAGAAGTCAAACCTCACTCCCTCAAGTTAAATGCACAGGGGCAGAGTCCAGAGAGATTAATGTGTCCGGCTCCCCATGGCTATTGGTGAGTGCCCCCTTTCCCAGGCATGTTAGCCCTCTTCCCTGCCCCCCATTCCCCGACCACCATTGCCTACTTCCCCACCCCCCACACAGCCCTCTGCCCCCTGCTCCTGTGAATGCCTGAGTATTTGCCAAGGTTCCGAGTGCCGGCTCAAACACTTGCCTTTTTTAAAAAAAACAAAATTTGGAACACCATTATCTATAGCTATGCACAAATTCTTCAAAACCAGGTGTCCAATGAAACTGAACTGTGCAATTGGAGAAGAAATTTGTTCTCTCTCCTCACTCACATAACACCTCGAAGCATGACTGATTGCCCTTCTAATCCAAGTACCTGGTGACAATGCACATACTACTAGTCATACAACTGTCTAATCATTTTATAAATCTCATTAAGTCTTTTTCCTCAGTACTGCCTACGGAAGTGAGTTCCATAGGTATGTTACATAACACACCATTTCCCTCAATCTATTTTCAGACAGTTACTCAATGATTTAAACCTGGTTCCCTTGAATGAAAATCATCAGCTGAAGCCAACGAGAAAAGACTGAGTCATGTGGGGGAGGGGAAAGGGAGCCCCATTTTTCTTATCATTTTGCAATCATCAAGTAAAAGTAACTACCTCCTTGTTACTTCAAATTAATTCTGAGCTTCTCTATAGCACTTGAAAACCTCTGCACACATTTTGTCTGGTGGTTTAAAAAGGGAGAGGGGAGGAAAACTGAGTAAAACATTGGTAATTTGTTTAGCCGGTGATGCAGGCTGTTCTCCAATCAAATTTTCTTTCCCAAAGGAAAGTATCAGTTTTAAATTACACAGCAAACAGGCAAGAGAAAGGAAACAAACAATCTAAATCTTCCCAGGGGGAGAAAGAATAAGGCAAGAGCTCCAGAGATCCTATTTAATAAATAAACACCTTCATTTCTGTAAGTTAATTTCACCACAGGAAATAAGTTTAGTTTTAATTATATTGCCTTATGTCATGTTTTATAAAAGGTACATGAGGCTCATTGACTTTCTCTTATTAAAGCCATTGCATGCTGTAGAAATGTTGCATGTAGATTGGGTCTCAGCAGAGCACTAGCAGAGCGTACAATTATGTGCTATGCAATTTTTTTTATTATTATCCCACACCTGTGACAATTAAAAAGCTCAAACAAAAAAACCCCAACATGTTGCATTTTGTTTTCTGAGAAACTGTTTGGCATCGGCTAAATATAGAGAATGCATTATGCAACAGCAAAGTAAGCAAAATGTTTTGACTTGGCTTCTGCTACAAGTGAGGGAAGTGAGGGTGCCTACTGTGTAAACAAGTCACCCAACATTTTCAGGGCTCAACAAAAATTTGTCTTTAAAAAATCATTCACCAAAATAGCCTGAGTATGAACAGAGCTATCAAAGTTTACTCAGATTTTCTGGAGATGTATTCGCAGACCTGCATGAATGCTAGCACAGAGTGTCATAAGCTTCATCTCTATAGAAAGCACCCAAGACAGAGTTTACAGCTATTCCTGAACATTTGGGGGAATTCAAGTCTGAGAGCTGCAGTAGAGTAATACACTTTAGTATCACTGCTTTTCTTTTGGGAAGGGGAAAAGGATAATGAGGCCCAGTGGATAATATGCTGGCCTTGGAGCTGGAAGTTGTGATTCTGACTTGTCCCTGGTTCACCTTGACCTCCCTAGTTGTCCTTTGGGAAAGGTCACCCCCGTTCAATTTCGTCTGCCTGAACAGTAAATCATTATGTAATGTGCAGCCCAAGCAGCATCAGTTCTCACCCCCCTACCCAGTCTTGAGGGAATAGCAAGGACAGCAGACATCACTACTTTTCTTTGGTACTGGCAAACCAGAGTACCAAAGAATTACAACCATTTTTGCTGCATAACAGCTAGTCCAATCTGCAAACTCTGCAGAAGAACATCAGCTGACAACCTTTACAAATTTTGTCAGCCTTTGCAAACCAAATTTACTGTCACCAGCAAATGTACAGTTAGTGATGAATTTTTAAAAAAAATGTTTCAGGAATATATATACACAAGTCCTGGTTTCTCTTCTAAAGTCCTCCAAACATGGTTGTTCTGCAGCATATAACGTGGGCTTACAGAAGTAAAGAAAGAGAGGTAGAGAAAATGGATGTTTTGTTAACAAATCCTTTGTTGCCCTGTCTCAAGCAATTCTGAGAAATACAGCCACAAAGACTGGCTACACTCTAGTGTTTCCTAAATGGCCCTCAAGAAAATGTGATCCTATGCAAAGCAATAATAACGAGCTAGTCTGTTGGAGAGTTGTAAGTATTTATAGTGTGGTATATAGTTTTCTGATGTCACTTTCACACGCTTCTTCATGTCTGCCCTTTCCCTGCCACATTTCTCACCTGAATGCCTATTATCAGTATTCACAGCTCACAAATAAAAAAACACATTTCAAAATAAACTTGAATCATGTTTGGCAATGTCTCAATCACCAATTCTCCATCAAATCTCCTCCCGACTGCTCAGCCATATCTAATTCCAATTTACAACTTTCACAATTCAAAATAAGCATATTAAGCAGACAAATAAAACACCTCTTTGTCATCATCTCTGACACCCTTTCACTGAGATGTTCAGTCTTGCTAGGATTCACAATGTCAGGGCTTTGATTCAATTTTTAATGAGGCATTAAAAATTCTTTTTATATTCCTTTAACTTGCCTCTGAATAATCAACAGGTTATTCTATAGTCCTACGCCTCAATAGGATCTGAAAGTGAGGCAATATACTAAAAGATTTTGACAGGTGCTTATAAAATCTGACTGGATCAGCCTGTGACTACCTATAATATTGTACACCCAGAACTTCAAAGTGGAGCCTGCATTATTAGCACCAAAGAAGGGGGAAAGTCAAGAAACTATACACAAAATAAGCCATTTGCTGTTCAAAGTCCGGAGAAGAGATTTCAAGTTATGTTGGATGTGGTGGCAAGGGATGGGGGATGCATTGTATAATGCATGGGGGATGCATTGTATAGACAAGATCCGCCTCGACATCGCTTCCCACTCCTCTCCTCTTCCCACTCCCACCCCTCTCCCTCCTCCCCCTCCTTCTCTCCAGTCCTCCTCCCCTGCCTCCCTTGAGGAAATCTCCTCTCTGCTCTCCTCCTCCAACCCTTCCACTTGCCCCCTTGATCCCATTCCTTCCCGCCTCCTCACCTCCATTACTCCCACTGTCGCCCCTTCCTTCCTGCACATCATCAACCTCTCCCTCTCTACTGGCTCTTTCCCTTCTGCCTTCAAACATGCCACAGTCTCTCCTATTCTCAAAAAGTCCACTCTTGACCCCTCTGACCCTTCTAGCTATCGTCCTGTCTCACTCCTTCCTTTTGCTTCCAAGCTGCTTGAACGTGTTGTCTACTCCCGCTGCCTTGACTTCCTATCCTCCAACTCCTCCCTTGACCCCCTCCAATCTGGCTTCCGCCCCCTTCATTCTACTGAAACTGCTCTCGCTAAGATCACCAACGATCTTCTGGTGGCTAAATCTAAACGTCTCTATTCCATTCTTGTCCTCCTTGATCTCTCTGCTGCCTTCGATACTGTTGACCACTCACTCTTGCTGGATTCCCTTCACTCCCTTGGCTTTTGTGGCTCTGTCCATAACTGGTTCTCCTCCTACCTCTCTGACCGCTCCTTTAATGTGTCTCTCTCCAACTCCGCCTCCTCCTCCTTCCCCCTCTCAGTTGGTGTTCCTCAAGGCTCTGTTCTTGGCCCTCTCCTCTTCTCGATCTATACCTCATCCTTAGGCAAACTCATTGCCTCCCATGGCTTCCAATACCACCTCTATGCTGATGACACTCAACTCTATCTCTCTACTCCCTCTCTCTCTCCCTCTGTTCAAGCTCGTCTCATCAACTGTCTCTCTGACATCTCTACCTGGATGTCTCAACGTCAACTCAAACTCAACATGGCTAAAACTGAACTCCTTATCTTCCCCCCTCATCCTTCCTCTCCTTCCTCACTGTCAATAACTATTGATGGAGTCACCATCCTGCCTGTCCCCCAAGCCCGTAGCCTAGGCTTCATCTTTGACTCAGCCCTTTCTTTTAAACCCTACATTGACTCTGTTGCTAAATCCTGTCGCTTCTCCCTCCATAACATTGCTAAGATTCGCCCTTTTCTCTCTGTCTCGTCTGCCAAAACTCTTGTTCATGCTCTGGTCATCTCTCGCCTCGATTACTGTAACCTCCTTCTCACTGGCCTTCCCCGGTCTCACCTTTCTCCCCTCATCTCTGTCCAAAACTCTGCTGCCAGGGTCATCTACCTCGCCAGTCGCTTCGACCATGTGCAGCCCCTCCTCTCTTCGCTTCACTGGCTTCCCCTTCCTGAACGAATCCTGCACAAGCTCCTAGTCTTCACCTATAAAGCTCTTCACAACCTTGCTCCCCCCTACCTCTCTGCACTTATCGCCCTCCATACTCCAGCCCGTGCACTTCGCTCCTCCTCTGTCCCTTCTCTCACCCTTCCACGCCTTCCCTGCTCCCCTAAGCGCCTTCGTCCCTTCTCACTTGCTGCCCCCCATGCCTGGAACTCCCTCCCTGTCCACATCCGCCTTGCCCCCTCCCTTCATACCTTCAAATCTCTCCTTAAAACTCACCTCTTTCGCTCTGCTCTGTCTGACTCTTTATCCTGCTGAGCCACTATTCCTATACCTACGATCGGTTTACCCTTATCCTTGCAACATGGACCTGCCTGCTGTCATTCTCATCGTAACCAAGCCAAGTACGTGCACTTGAGACCTCGCATCTTCATGAATGTTAGACCCCTTGTCTCTCCCTCTGTTCCCCTTCCTATGTCTCTCCCCCAGCTCCTGTCTCTCAGATTGTAAGCCGTAGGGGCAGGGACCGTGTCTATTTTATTACTTTGTAAAGTGCCAGGTACACTGCTGGTGCTATATAAATATTTGTTAATATTAATAAAAATAATCATGTGCATTATACATTATATTATAAAATGGTTCAAAATACTATGTTTCTTCTTACTTCCAAAAATGCCATTCCCATCTTTTATGTTCTATCTTGAAGTCAATGGGTCTTCCTGGGAGTGCAGTGGTTCCTCAAGAGAGGTGTGGGGGAAGCATCATGGGTAAAAACCACATGTGATGACAGGGTACCACTGACACAACCCAGCCTTGGGCAGGAACCCGCCGCTAACATGGCAAAGTATGGCTCAGGCCACCAGCTACATGTGAGTGCAGCCGTGAGAGCAGTCCTGTTGCCTGGGCAGCGCAGCTCGGGCAGCAGCTGCATCAAGCGTGATCGCAGCCATCCTCGTTCCCACACTGCTCCCAGTGCCCCCACCCCTACAATAACAGGCCACCATGGCATCCAATAATGGCTGCCATGGCGGCCTGGCCATGGAGAACCTGATCTGGGCACAGTCACAGTGAGAAAATCAAACATTCTAACCCACTGTGACCCACTTTGCCCTGGTCAGGTGGGCCCTAGCCTGGGCTGTTACTTTGACTATATGCGGAGGTGAGACCCCAGGCTAGCCACCTTCATGACCTGGGATATCCTGGGTCAACATCTGGTGGACCTAAACCAGATGTGTTAGTGGCCAAAGTGGGCCACAGTGTGTAAGCCAGCCATTGTCACATTTGGTTTTCCAAATGTTAGTAAAAAGGACATTTAAATCTATTATTAATTATTATTATTATTAGTGTTGAATACACAGTAGTAGTAGTAGTAGTAGTAGTAGTAGAAAAAGAATTTTCAGCTTTGGGATTAGGTTTGTCCTTATTTCAAGGAATGTCCCTAATTTTAAGGATCCATCCATTATTTCAGAGTCTTACGCATGTGTTACGGAGACCTGACTGGACACTGAGTCAGGCCTATATTGGCTGATTTTGTTCTAGCTCGTAGCATCAGCTGCAGCTGGAGGGCGGGGGGGGAGCCATTATTTTTAAGGATGCCTGGTCTGTGAGTTTTCCTGTGCAACATATCATGGGCATGGAAGCTCTCCATCTGGTGTTGGATTTCCTGGAGACAGAGTGAAGATTCTGCTGGTATACTGGGCACCCACCTGTACAGCAGTCTCCCTGCCCGCACTGACTGAACTGTTGTCGGAGGTGGTCTTGTGGTCCCCCAGGGCAATAGTTCTGGGGGACTTCAATATCCATGCCGACGCCAGTCTTGGAGGAGCAGAGTGTAAATTCATGGCCGCCAATGCAACCATGGGCCTGTCTCAGAGAGTAGTGGGCTCCACACATATTGGAGGACATACCCTGGACATGATATTTTGCACAGGACTTGAGGCTGGAGATCCGTTAGTGGGGGAGGTGAAAACAGTGCCCTTGTCATGGATGGATCATTATCTTCTCCAGGCAGGTATCCTGGCGCATGTCAGCTCCTGCAAGGGTGTGGAACCAGTTAGGTTGGTTCTCCCCTGAAGGCTTATGGAACCAGAAAGTTTCCAGATAGCTCTAGGGGATGTTTTCTCTGAACTTGACCGCTCACTCGATGGCCCCGTGTCCATGTGAAATTCCATGTTGACGGAAGCCATTGACCGTGTGGCCCCCAGGCATCCACTCATGAAGCGCTGACAACACAGCTTCCCATAGTACACAGAGGAGCTGTGGTGGATGAAGCATGAACGGTGGCGATTAGAGAAACGGTGGCATCACTCGCGTGCTGAAGTTGACCGATTGCAGCATAGAGTCTGGTTACACACCTATGCTGTTGTGGTGCGAACAGCAAAAAAGGTTTTCTTTGCTGCCCTTATTGCATCTGCTAAGTGCCACCTGGCTGAACTGTTCCAGGTGGTGAGGGAGCTGAGCAGTCCAGACTCCCTCCTCCTGGACTTAGAATCATCAGATGCTTGCTGTGATTGGTTTGTGGACTTTTTTGCTGATAAAATCACTAAAATTGACCACAGATTTGATGCAATGTTTTAAGCAGAAAATGGGTCAGAGGCAGTAGAAGCCACGTCCTGTCCTGTTTTGTGGGATGAGTTTCAGACTGTGTTGTCCTCGGATGCAGGAAATGCTCTTGGGACTGTTCGAACCACCTATTGTGAATTAGATCCATGCCCATCCTGGCTAGTTAAGGCTAGCTGGGAGACCTTGGGGCCATTGCTGGCGGGCATAGTCAACGCCTCCCTCAGGGTGGGCAGGGTGCCAGACTGCTCAAGGCGGCGGTGGTGTGACCCCTGCTCAAGAAGCTATCTTTCAATGCTGATGCCCAGGCCAGCTATTGACCAGTCTATAACCTTCCCTTTTTGTGGAAGGTTATTGAACAGGTGGTGGCTCAGCAGCTTCAGGGGTGTTTGGACCAGGTCAATTTTCTTGATCCCTCACAGTAGGGCTTTCACCCAGGTTATGGCA
>QEPC01007844.1:990464-1006764 GCA_003113815.1 Sphenodon punctatus | reverse complement strand
CTCCGCTCTCTTCCGCTTCCCTCCTCGCTCCATCCCGCCACGCTTGCTTGCTGCTGCTCTCGCTTTAAATCTCCCTCTGGTGTTTCTGTTGATGCTGGTTGCCTGGCAGCGACGCTGCATGCCTTGTCCCCGGCTGGGGCTCGTTTGGTTTAGTTCCGCTCGGGGATTGGCGTCCAGACGTTACTTTTGCTTGGTTCCCTGTGGGGGTTCGTTTGACCACGCTTCCCGGGACCTTCCCCCGGCTAGCCCGTGAAGCGTGTTTGAAACTGACCCCATGTGGGTATTGAGCGTGATGAACATCTGGCACGCGCCATTCAGACGTTCAGGGCCCTTTGGCCCACGGGGGGGGGGTTGAGCGTGGTTCAGTGTGGTTCAGCGTGATCTCGTAACGTCTGAAATCACCCCATGTTGCAGGGCTGCATAGGACATCAATAGTGTCATGTCTGTCTGTTTTCACCCTATGTTTCTTCCTCAAGAGCAGGGTTGGGGAACCTCATGTGCAGGGTCAAATGCAGCCTGTGGCTAGTTTTTAGGTGGCTCCTTTCCAGTTCCAGGAGCTTAGCTCAGGGAAAGGAAGCAAAGATGAAGGCATGAAAACGACAATAGGGGACAGATCGACTTTTGGAATTCTCCCATTTATGAGCAAACCTCTTAAACACCCCTGGCTCCAACATTGATGTTATCATTGAAGCTTTTGCTAATTTTCACAGAGACCCCTGGGAAAGAAGAGGCTCCCCAGTCCTTTACAGTATAGACTGTTCTGTCACTTCTGTGATATACTTTCTCTCTAGAATGCACCACTGTTGGTCCATCTGTCAGTAATTGAAGTTGATGCCTACTTGCCATTTGCCTCCTTAGAGATCTTTTCCAAGGCAAAAATAATTTGGTCAAACAATGTGACAGTAAATAACAAGAGTAGAAGAAGCTGTTACATTTCAAATGGCACTAATTTAAGCCCCTATCCTGCTTTCCAGATTTGGTAGCAGGTATACAGATCTCTCACTGTATTGACTTCAACACTGATATGTATTTATTGTTAGGAATACTAATTACAAATAATTTCCAAGGACCCCATTGTTAGGTGGACCATGAATACCATCTTGTCAGCAGCTAAGTGATTATTAATGCTTATTTTCCTTCTGCTATTCTTCTTCAGTACTGTGCTATCTTGCTAATTTGAGACTTCCCTAATAAGAGATCTCTTTATTAACTATGTTTATAACCCAAGCAGAGAATTAAATTTCCAAATGTAAAATGATACAATATGGTTCAAGTCTACCAGCCACTTACACTAGCCCATACTTCCACTGCAATCAGTGAATGGACTCGCTCAGCTTTGCATGTGCCCTACGCACACAGCAAGCAGCGTGGGCCAATGGTGTGCCCACTCTGATGTGACTCCAGTCAAGTCCACAGACATCGCAGCCTGGGGGATAGAGCAGTTATGGCTCCTGCTCGATCCCCCAGACTACAATGTGCATGGGCTCGGGGAGTCGCATCGGAGGGAGCAAGCCATTGCCCCAAGTGGCTTGCTGCATGTGTGCCTGAGTGAGCACCACCAAGTTGTATTATGTGCCTGCCGCCGGTGTCAACCGGCAGCAAGATTGCACCCTATGTCTCCAACAATTTATCCTTTGCCAGAAGTTAGAATTTTGACCAGAAGTTAATTTAGCTATTGTGAATCTTGCAAGGTCATTATAAGTGGGTTTTTAGAACACAGATAAGAAACTTGAGAGCACACAATGAAAAAAGCTACAAGATACATTTTGGTATTGTTGTTTGTTTCCCCCTCTCTCTGCCCCCCTCCCCCCCCCCCCCCCCCCCCCCCCCCCCCCCCCCCCCGCAAATTGTACTGTAGCTGGGGGGAAAACAAAACAAAATTTGTGAAGAATTTAAATAAACAAAACAGGTTTATCCAAATTGTAACAGATTCACCCCATGATCATTTGTTTTAGAAACAATGGACCTCTCAAAATTGTGTTATCAACCCATGCCATCAACTGTTGAACAGAGATTCAAATGTAATTCCAGAGTTCAGCTCTAAGGTGAAGCTGTTTGCAAATGCAAAGCTAATAAATGAATCATGTGAATTTGGAGGCAGTGAGATATGCCATATTGTGTGACAGATTAGTAAGTAAAGTAAATGAAACTGCCATACAAAGATGATTGCTAACAGAGCCAAATTAGGATTTTAAAGACACCCTGGAAAAAATTGTTGCAATAGTCTTACTGTTCAAGACGCCAGCAGGTCATGTACGAACACCCAATCAGTCAACTATGTCCCACTACTAAGGTACAAAAATGACAAATTAACAGTTAATGAGAAAAAAAGAACTTAAGAGAGTGATTACAACTGCATATTTAGGTGCATGGGCCACCACCCTGAGCTGCTCTGTGAGCAGGAGGGTGTGGGGTAAAAGAATAGCAAAATAAATAAATAAATACCATTTAAAGACACAATGACATCATTATTCCTGATGGGTGTCAGAGGACTGCTGTGATCCATTACTGTCATACAAATCAGAACAATGCTGATGAATTAATTAAACAACATGCCCAATGTGTATACTTCATATCAAATTAGCAAAAGGTACCAAAGTTCCATAAAAACTGTGGTAATTTCTACTATGAAGAAATGAAATATTCTGCATGTATTATTATATTGTTGTTTTATGTTGTACACCACCCTGAGCTGCCTTGGCAGGAGGGGGCGGGATATTAAATTTGTAAATAAACAAACAAATAAACAAATAAATAAATAAATATAATGCCAACATTTTAACAAAGGTCTCCCTTAAAGTTTGTTTGCCCCAGTCAGATTTTAAACTTTACCACGCTTCTGTAGATACACACTGGACTACATTATATCTCTTGGATGTCCAGTTTGTAAGAGAAATTGATTCCTTTCACTCATCACTCTGTAATGCACCATTATGCTTTGATTCTGCCCGGGGTAAGAGCCCTCACCCTGGGCAGGATCTGGCCTGGTCCCCAAACAGACATGGCGGGGCAGGGCGGGGCAGGGAGGGGGCAGGGAGAAAGTGGGGCAATGTGTGGATTTGGGTCTGCATGGCCCCAGCCCCATGCTGCTGAGTGGGGACTGTCCTCCTCTTTGATGGGCAGCTGCAGCAGCGTATGAGGGCACTGCACCTGCCTAGAACAGTCCCAGCCCAGGACTGGGGTCAGTTAGAGTGGGCAATCACAAATGACAGCCTGCTCTGCCCCAGTCTAGAGATGGCTTCCCTGGGCTGTGGCAGTGATTAGCCTGAGCTATAACTCAGCAATGGTGCCGAGTTACAGCCCAGGCTAAAAACTGCCACGGCCTGGGAAAACCCCAGGTCTGGCCCAGGGAAACTTCTGGTGGGGTGGTTCAGATGTGACCACACTGTGAGTGGCTACAGGTCTCAAAGCACGGTCACCCAAAGTACTCCCACATCTGAAAATTCCCAGAGTTGGACTTCTGTTTAAATTGTGAAATCTGAGACCGCTTTTAGATAAGTGGCTCTACTTACCAGCTTGAAGGAAGCACTTCCCAAAAAGTCATGTGGCGTGCGTTTAGATGCACCAGAAGTAGCTTACCATCATAGGAATCACAGTTTGCGTGGTCTCTTTGAAGCCATATTTGGAAAAACCCAATATCAAGGGTTTTAAAATACGGCTTTAAAGAGACTGGGTGAGCCACAATTCCTATGGTGGTCGGCTAGTTTTGTTGCATCTAAATGCACCCCGTGTGGCTTTTCAGGAAGCGCTTCCTTCAAGCTGGTAAGCCTCTCATCTAAAATCAGTCTAAGGCCCCAGCTCTCCTGTAGGATTTAATACAGTTGACCACAATATCCAAACATGCAGGTTTCCATTCAAATTGCATCAGTGCTAGCAAATTTCAGTGCAGGATCAAGGCCATAATGGTTTGAGTATCCTGCTGTGCTTGAGAAACTCATTTGTGTAATAACTGTAATTATTAGAATTTAAATGTAACTGCTTTTCTACAACAATAAATTACAACCCATTGCATAGCTCTTATTTGAGTCAGAGAGCATAGTATTAAAGTTTGGAAAAAATGTCATAGGTTGAGAACTGAGCTGGATTAATTCAAGCTTGAGTGTCCTCTACTTGTATTCAGCAACAAGATAAGTGGCAATTCTTGGATGTTTCTGTAAGTCTGAGATAATCCACCATCCTCCAAATCCTACCAAACTGGATTATTTAATCCCCCAAAGTATGTTTTTAAATTAAAATTTGGAGTCTTTTCCATAACCTAGAAGGGACCCAGGAATTTGTACTTTATGCTCCATTCACCACTTGACATTTTAATAAAAGCAATAGCAGGGGAATGTGATTTATACTTAATTGAAAGAAATATTTAAAAGATAATGCTGTACTTGACAGGTAAAGGAAGTAAACAGTAAAACTGTTTAAAATTACAACTAAAAATATTCTTGTAAGAAAGGCTAGATTTGCAAAGGTCCATGCTCTCCTGCTCTGTTGCTGTACAAGTACTTAAAGCAATTTTAAGAAGTTTGCTAAAGATAATACTCTCAGCATCCTGAAGTAAAGCCAGTATAACCAGCCCTATCACAAGTCCAAACTATGAAGTATGGCAGAGGCAAAAGGCAAGTTGTAATGACTCATTGACATAAAAGCCCAATGGGAGCATTATATGGCACGTCTGACTTAGAGCAGAAAAAAGAACAGAGGTTCAAAGTGAGCCTATTTTGAGACTTGCCCCAGTCCAAAGTCATATGTGCACCATGCACATGCTCACATGTGCATTACATGCATATATTTAGTGTACCTCATGTATCATGGGCACATGCACAGTGTTCATTCAGAGCCTGTATTGGGGTCTAAAATATAATCTTGAAACCCCAGACAAAGTATATTGAGTATAAACTGAGGTTGCAATCCCATCAACAGATGGTGCAACCCCACTTGTGGTCCTCTTGACTAAAGATTAAATGAGTACTCACAAAAATGAGTATACTCATTGAAATTTCAGTACTCAGCTTCTGGAACCAATTTATTTTCTTACTTCTGCTACCTTTTTTCAAACGTCCCATCTCAACTTTGTCCACAGTGGCAGTAGAACTCCTGTCCTGTCCACCAGACAGCTTGCTGAGTGAATAGTTGTTTTCTGTCATTGGCAACATTGTGAGTCCACACCATTCAAAAATGGCACCTGTGTTGGTGGAGCTGCTGGTGTTCCTAAAGGTAAATCTTCCTCTGCTGGTGTTACCTGAGCTGCCCTGTGAGTAGGCATGAGAGGCAGACTGCCATCTCCAGGGTGAGTGTACTTCTCCTGCCTGCAGCATACCCTTTCTCTCCACTCCCAACCTCTCCTGCCCAAATGCTGGCTGCCTCCTGCCAGTTTCTCTCTCTCTGTCTCATTACTCTGCCCATGTGGGGCACTCTCCGCAAGTTGATACACCCTGTTATATCTGAGGTGCTGCCAACTATCCAGTGCTCACCTGCCATTGCCTCCACTTCATCTGGCTCCAGGTCACCCTGGGGCATTTTCTAAAAGCTTAAACCCTGTCATTATTGGGGATGCCAATCCAGTGCCTGATGCACCTCTGCCTGTCAACCTGCTGCCTTCAACTATGTGCTGCTGTGCCCAACTTCTGTCTTCTGCCAGTCCCTGGACCATTCACTGCAAGTCAAAACCCTGTCATTGTTGGGCCTGGGCATGCTGATTCAGTGTCTGCCTGGTGCCTTCCAGTACCTGCTGCACCTCTGCCTGCCTGTTGCCTGCCAGTCTCTCTCTCATATTCTACCACCCTGAGGCACTTGCTGCCAGTTGATATCCTGTTATCCTCGGGGTGCCAATGCCTGCTGCTCCTTTGCCTGCCTGATGCTAGTCTCTCTTTTGTATCCTACCACCCTGGGACATTCTCCTCAAGTTTAAGCTCCATCATACTGTGGGTATTAATGCCTGTGCCTGCTGCTCCTGTGCTGGCCTGCTGTCTACCAGTGCCTGCTGATGCTTCTGCTATGCCTGCCTGCTGTTAGTCTCTCTATCCTAACACCCTGGGGCACTCTCTGAATTCTGAAGCGCTGTCATACTTGGGGTGCTAATGACAGTACCTGCTGCTCCTCTGCCTTCCTTCTGACTGCCACTTCTTGCTTCTGTGCTCACCTGTTTCCTGCTGCCTGTCTGTGTTTCTCATATGGCAACCATGGACTTGTCCCAAGTGGTCAACTGTCCGACCCATGTGGGGGGGCATACTCTCGACCTGATCTTTTGTTCTGGCCTTGAGGCGGGTGATCCGTTAGTGGGGGGTGTGAGGGTCACACCCTTGTCATGGATGGATCATTATCTCCTACAGGTTAGCCTCTCAGCGCACCTCCTCCAGAAGGGGAATGGACCAGTTAGGTTGGTCTGCCCTCAGAGGCTGATGGAACCGCAGTGGTTCCAGGAGGCTTTGAAGGAGTTAACCTTAGATGGCCACTCTGTTGATGAGCTTGTCCAGCATTGGAATATCTTGCTGTGGGGGGGCAATTGACAGATTGGCTCTGAGACATCTCCCTCCATCTCATCACCGCAGGGCTCCTTGGTTTATTGAGGGGCTGCAGTGTATGAAACAAGTAGGCAGGAGACTAGAGCAACGCTGGCATTGGACTCACTCTGAATCTGACCGACTACTCCATAGGACCCATTTGTGGTCCTATGTTGAGGCTGTGAGGACAGCAAAGAAGGAGTTCTTTGCTGCCCTCATAGCATCTCCAAAGTCGTGTCCAGCGGAGCTGTTCCGGGTGGTGCGGGGGTTGGTCAGTCCAGCCTCCCTCCGCCTGGATGGGGACTTGTCTCAGGTTGACTGTGAGAAGTTTTCCACCTACTTTGCAGACAAGTTCGCTCATATCCAGAGTAACTTTGACACTGGATTGGAAGCAGTGGGTGAGAAGCATGAGGTTATGGAGGCGCCGTCTGATCAATCTTTCTGGGATGAGTTTCAGGACATGATGCCAGTCGATGCAGTGAATGTCCTGGGGTCTGTTAGAGCCACTAGTTGTGAATTAGATCCGTGCCCAACCTGGTTGGTGAAAGCCTCCAGGGAGACTTTGGGGACGGTTCTGGCAAGGGTAGTGAATTTGTCCCTTTGGCAGGGGAGGCTGTCACCCAGTCTCAAGGAGGCTGTGGTGCAACCCCTGATGTAGAAGCCATCTTTGGATGTGGAAGCACTCACCAGCTACTGACCCATCTCTAATCTTCCCTTTTTAGGGAAGGTTATTGAACGGGCAGTGGCACTGCAGCTCCAAGTGCATTTGGATAGCATCGGTTTCCTTGACCCTTTTCAGTCTGGGTTCCACCACGGCTATGGTTCTGAGACAGTGTTGATGGCTTTGGTGGGTGATCTCCGCCGGGAGATAGATCCAGGATGTTCACCATTTCTTATCCTGCTAGATCTCTCAGCCGTGTTTGACACCATGGACCATGGTCTGCTGCTGAGATGACTGCAAGACCTGGGGGGTCTGGACGGGACTGTCCTTGCATGGTTCCGCTCATTCCTCTAGGAGAGAAGCTAGCGGGTGGTGCTGGAGGCTGAAACATCAAACCCCCAGGCCTTATCCTGTGGCATTCCACAGGGTTAGATCTTGTCTCTGCTATTATTTAATGTGTATATGAAGCCCCTGGGGGAGATCATGAGAGGGTTCGGTGTGCGATGTCACCAATATGCTGATGATACTCAGATGTAGCTCCCATTTTCAACTGACCCAGATCCTGTTGTCTCATTACTTTACCAACGTTTGGAGGCCATTGCGGATTGGATGTGGCAGAGCAGACTGAAACGAAATCCTGATAAGATGGAGGTGATGGTGGTGGTTAGGGCGGGGGAGGTTCTGGCTCCTGCTTGGGGGGGGGGCATCCTCCTGTAGCCCAGCAGGTTCAGAGTCTGGGGGTGGTGTTGGACTTGGGTCTCCGTCTGGATCGGCAGGTGGAGATGGTGGCTAAGGTCACCTTCCACCAGCTGTATCTGGTACGGATGCTGTGTCCATACATTTCCAGGCCCCACCTGGCCACTCTCATTCATGCCTTCATAACCTAAAGGCTAGACTACTGCAATGAACTTTACGTAGGTCTTCCCTTGTTTCTGGTTTGGAGGCTGAAGTTGGTGCAGAATGCGGCGGCCCGTCTCCTAACGGGGACTGGGCGACGGGAGCACATAACACCTGTGCTCCATGCTCTGCACTAGCTGCCCATAGCATAGCAAGTCAGATTCAAGGTGTTAGTATTGATCTATAAAGCCCCGCACAGTCTGGGGCCCTCATACCTCAGGAACCGCCTCGCCCTCCGCGATCCCTTCAATCCACTGAGGGTGCCTTTTTAGAGGTCCCCCATGTGAGATGAGGGGCCACAATGGAGAGGGCTTTCTTGCTGGCTGGGCCGAGGTTCTGGAACTCCCTCCCAGAGGAAGCCTGCCTGGCCCTAGGTCTGCTGGTGTTTTGTCAAGCCTAAAAGATCTGACTGTTCGCCCAGGCCTTCGGATGGGAGGAGGGGAGGGTGGGGTAGTTTTTGGAAGGGGGATGGGATAATATTTTAAAATGTGTTGATGAGGTTTTACTTTTAATATTGTTTTTATGGAATTTTATTGTGCTTTTGGTTGTTGTAAGCCACTCCGAGATGCCATTTACATCAAGGGGTGGCTAAAAAAATGCTTTAAATAAATAAATAAATAAATAAATAAATGCTTATAATAAATATCCTGCCATCCTGTGGCACTCTCATTAAGTTGACATCCTGGGGTGCTGGCAACTGTCCAGCACCCACCTACCTACCTCATATAGTGGCCGACCACTCTGGAGCACTTGCTGCAAGTTGAAGCCCTGTAGTACTTGGGGTGCTGCCTGTGCCTGCTGCCTCAGTGCCCATTTGATACGTACTGCTCTTATGTCCACATACTGCTCTGCTGCTCTTATGACCACCTGCTACCTGCAAGTGCCTGCCTCCTGCTTCCGTGGTACCCACCTGCTGCCTGCCAGACTCTCTATCATATTCTACCACCCTTGGGCAAGTTTGGGGATGGGAAATTGTCAGAAAGAAACTAAAACCACTATTTAAATCAATTCAAGTCCTGCAAAGTGATGCTCAATTAAAAGGGGGGACGGGGGTTAATTACTAAAACAAAGTTAAATTACATATGAAAACAAATACAAAACTAATTTTTTTAAGTTAAAACACATCTAAAATGAAAACAAAGATAGTCCCTTCCACACATACCTACTTGGGAGTGAAAAGGGCTTTGGAAATATCTATTTCCTCTCATGTTGAAATATTGCCATCTTGAACATTACCTTAACTATTTTTAATTCAGGATGTTAATGTAATGTGATTATCAGTTTTGCAGTATTTAGATGTTTGGCAATATAAATTAATTACATTTTTCCCAATACATTATAAGCAGTTAAATCCTAGAAAAGATCTAAAAGGGCCCCAATCCACTCTCTTATAAAGAAGGAGGAAAATTATAAAGATAAAAGCATCCCTGTATTGATTAGAGATTGCTCTCTTTGATTAAAGGAGTACATTTTAAAAAAAAATTCTCCAAGCACGAATGAGTATGGAACAGATAGCTGTCATGCTATTCATGAGTTCCCAAAGAGAGAGGTACAAAAAATGTTAGGAAATAACTAGGGAATTTGATTTATGTAAAAATATTTACTTATTGATAATCTTGAGTTCTTTAATTAGGTGAGTGGTAACTGTTGATAGTGGGGGGACACAGGAGTGGGGGCTGGGCAGGGTTTCTATCCAGTTCTATGAGGCTTCTAAAAATTGTGTGGGGGATTTACCGCCTGTACTCTATCCCATGTGTTGCTTATGTTCTTTTATAAACACAAGAACAGGAAATAGAAACAAAATAAAGTACACAATAAATATGTTGAAACCTTCTGGTTGTATACATTTCCAAATCACGTTATATAATTTATGTAGTTTTCTTGTTTTTTCAGATGTTATGTCAGAACATAGGGACTAAGATTAAAAAAAGAGCTATTCTGAGGTAAATCTGAAATACAGAAAGGCATACCAAGTTCCTGACATTTATGGAGCTAGCAATTAGAATTGCTTATTATTTAAAACATTATTTATATAGCTAAATAAATTACTAAATTTATCAGCTAAAACAGAAGGATAATGAATGTATTCAGTTCTATATGATCCAGTTATATGACAAAGTAGTTGTTCCCAAACTTCAAAGGGAATCAAAATCCTGACCATATTTTATATGCTTTGCATGGCTTTTTCTGGGGTGCTACAGGATTATATTTAATTGTCAAAATGGAATGATAGGAAGTTTTTACATGGGCCCCACAGGGTGGGGGTTCATATTCATGCCGGTGCGTGCATGGTGGGTGGGGGGAGGGTACATATGGGTGCACATGCATCTCCACGCACCTCCATTTTCGCCGGTTGCTCCATTCATGTTGATGAGTGGGGGGTGAATGGGGATGTATATTTGGCAGAAGTGCACACACCCACCCACTCACCACACACGCATGTGCCATGTCCTTCACATGGGATTCACCCACTCGTGAACACCCAGATCTCTGGGTGTTTATGAGTGGGTGCATCTCGTGTAAAAAAGGCCATAGAGTCAAATTTTAGGGAATCTCAACGATAAAGAATTTTAAAAGGTTTGAGGTACACAACACAAGCTAACAAAGCCAGAAACTTAAAGTGATGTAAAATATATATTTCTTTAACATGAATAACAATAACATTTTTGTTAACTGCATTTTCCTGATTCAACATTTAGGTCAACCGTTTACAGTAAATAAGCAATGCAATAATGGCATGTTTGTGATAGAGGTAAATTTGGGTCATAAATGAGTGGCACACCTTGCAATCACTTGCAATTAAGAGGTTGACAGGAATATTATTTCATGTTCTGCAACCATGAGAGACACCCTAAAATGCAATCTGTGTTGGTGGAAACAATACTGTGTTCTTTCTGGGATGTTAAAAGAATGTGTTTAAGAAAAGCAATAAATATGTCACATGTATTGTTCCTGTTCTCTTAATTTTGCTTTCAATCAATTACTTATTGTGCTTTAAGTAAATATTTTCCAGTAAAAAGATAACTTAAAAATAAAATAAAATTAAAAGATAAAATCCCTCCAATGTATTGCAAATTCTCATTTGAGTATAGATTCCTTCTGCCCTCTGCAAATGAAATCTCAGCTTATATGCTATGTCGTTGCAAGAAATGGTGTTTGAATTATTGACAGTCTGTTCTAGTTTATGCCTTTCTATAGGGCCTCTTGTTATGTGAGAAGATTGCCTCAATGAATAACTAAGGGACTACAGACATTTGGCAGTCTGTGAGAATATACTTCCTTAATTTTTCAGGAAAAATAGTCTTATCAGTGACTGTGAATCATGAACCTGTGGGGTATTAGGGCAACCAGATGGACCATGTGACTTTTTACTATTCAACTTCACCATGGAGTGGTGGCCAATTTCTTCTTGCATTCTTCTATATTTCCTAGAGGATGAATAAAATTGAGTTATAGACTCTCTCACATAAAGTCTAGGGAGAATGCATACCAGAAACAGATCTTGAAAGTCAAATGCACAGCCAGGATCTTGGGGGAATTATAAGATTATATTACAACACAATATTTTACCCCCCAAACAATCTGAATGTCCATGTGTCTATAATAATACTTTTATGTATATCAAAAGGAATATTCAGCTGTTTAGCTCATCTATATCACACCACTCCAATGAAGAATACTGTATACAAAAAAAGGAACCTTAAAATGTGCTTCATTATGATTTGTTTCCTGACATGTACCAGGCATCCAATATATGCCAAAATAAAGGTTTTGTAATGTCTATCTAAATGAAATTTTTAATTGACTGAACATCTTTAGTGCTGCTTAAGGGACAAGATTGCTCTTGCAAGTACAATTCTGAGAAGTCACAATTAAAAGAAAGGTATTTAAAGTACTCCATCCCATATTGTACCTGCAGGCAAGTCAGTCAGGGATGTAAATAAAATGACTTATAAGCATAACAAATACACTCGCTGAAAGAAATTAACCAAATATCATGATCCCCAATCTTCTGGGGGTTCCCCCCCATTTCTTTCATTTTTCACCGTTTATTTCTATCCCGCACATTCCTAACCATGTTAGCTTGAGGCAGCTCACAAAATAAATCAGGGTAAACATCCCACACAGGGAAACCCACTACGGTAACATAATCCAATAATCCAATACACAATCAATAATAACCCATCATTTCTCACATAGTAACAAAAATAGATATACTCAATAAATACATAATAATTAACCCTGCTGACAAATCTCAACCACTCAGACCGCTCTCTGCTCCCACCAGAGAGACTTTCCTACCACCCTTGCTGCCACCAGGGGAGGTAATCCATCTCCATCTCCACCCTTCTCTCACCGGGGGGAGATATCCTTTCAACTTTTATCAGTAACATAGGCCTATTCCTCCCACACAATACCCCCTCCACCTCTGGGCCCCACCAAANCTCACCGGGGGGAGATATCCTTTCAACTTTTATCAGTAACATAGGCCTATTCCTCCCACACAATACCCCCTCCACCTCTGGGCCCCACCAAAGGCCACGACCAAAGGGCAGGCCCTTTTGGATATGGCCCTTTGGCATGCACCCCTGGCACGTGCCTCTAGCCACCCCTGATGACATGGGGAGCGGCCTGCAAGTTGCCGTCCCTCAGTCCTGCTCCCACAAGGGTGGGTGTGAGGAGGATTCCTCGGCTCCCAGATGGTAAGAAAGGGGACCCCCTCCCCCGGTACCCAGTACCAAGCAAGTCCAAGTCCATAGGGTGGAGGGGGGAGCTGCTGAAACCCGCTCCAACATCGTCGCCAGCTGCACCATCCTACTCCTCGGGCTCTGCTGCACCAACTCTGGGGGTTTTTTTTGGGGGGGGGTCTTCCCCCAGGTTTTTTTTTGCCCCAAGTTGAGCTGTCAGAAATATTTTTAAAGAGCTATAAACAGAAACAATTTCCTTCTAAAAAGAGAATTATGCAAAACTTTCCTCAGTATCATTTCAGGTCATTCATGCTAAAACTAACTCCTAAGATTCTTCTTGAAAGGAATGCTATAATTTAGTTTTCTGGTATTTGGTCTAAACACAGAAGCAAGTCTTAAGCATATTTGACACCCTAGACAGCAGGGGTTAAGAACCCCCAGCCCATGGGCTGATCATTGGACCTCTGGATTGTGGGTAGGCTTGTGCAGAACTTACTGAATTCATCTTTGTTTTCATTTTCATTTTCTGTTTAAGAAAAACATTTGTTTTCGGGTTTTCATTGAAAACCCTTCATTTTCATTAACTTTTTCATTTTAAATGTAAACACATTTAAAAAGTAATTTAAAAATTACTGCATTTGCACAAATGGTGACCAGACTGTTCTGCGCATGTGCACCCTTTTCCAAAATAGCAGCAGTAGCATCACTACCATTCTGGAAAAGGGCAGCCAGCCTGCATATGTGCAATGGTCATTCTGCACATGCGCAGAGAGGCTACCCATTCCAAAATGGTAGTGACACCACCATTTTGGGAAAGGGTACACATATGGGAAATGGTCCAGTGGCCATTTTATACATGCACAGCTGTCTTTTTAAAAAATTTATTTTGTATTTCTCATTTTTTAACAAAAACAAATGAAAGTAAATTTATGTTGTTTGCTTGTTCATTCGTTTTCGGGACTTTAGTTACTAAAATGAATGGGGCTCAATTAATTTTAGTAACTAAAAAACCCTAAACAAATTGCACACCCCTAGGGGGGAGCAGTGAAGAGGATAGGGCCACTGGAGGTGTGACAACACCAGGAATACTGTGTCCAGTTCTCAACAACACATCTCCAAAAAAGACCTAGCAGAATTTTAAAAGGTGCCGAGAAGTGCAACAAAAATGATCCAAGGCACAGAGAAGCTTTTGTATGAGAAAAGGACTGATAGGTTAGGACTCTTCAGCTTGGAGAAGAGATGGCCACCAAACATTATGGTGGTCGCCATTGCCACATTTTGCCATGCTTTGGTACATGAACCACAGTCACGTTTGTTTAATGGCACCAGATGTTAACATGGGATTGATCCGAGCTGTAGTGGTGACTAGTGAGGGCTGTGACTTGGGGAAGTATCTAAGTTACAGCACTTGTTAGCAACCACCACAACTGAGATCCAGTCGCCTGACCTGGAGTAAAGCAGGCTTTCATGTTTGAAAGCCTGGTCCGGAGTGCCCACCGGATCTGGGTGCCATGGCGGCTGTCATGGTCACCTGTCAGGGAGGGAGTGGGCCTCTGGGTGAAGTTTGAGGATGGACCCCCCATCACGTTAGTTCAGGGCCCATGACTAGTCCTGGACATAGTGACAACCTCTCCAGACCAGGTATGTCCGTGACAGCACCCAAGTACCATCACATAGGAAGAGACCTGGTGAAGGGACATTCCGGAGCACTTCCAAAGAGTGGACTGTACAAACCTGGAGCACCAACCCGAAGAAAATCAGTGGTCTGTCTGTGTGCAGACCCATGCTGCTGCTTTGCTTCAAGTTGGTCATTGCCCAGGGCAACAGCATAACATAGCAGATGCTCTAGCCCTAAACTCTATGGTATGTGTGTGGTGTGTGTGTGCTGTGTGGGATGACTGTGAGCCAGGGAATTCACTGGTTCCATCTGATCTGGGCCCTGGCAGGGGTGGGAGCATCTGGACGTGGGTGTGGGCAGTCTTGAGTCCATCTGAAAATACCAAGAATGCTAGCAGGGAAGCATTTCTTTTTCCCCCCCATGGTATTAATAAAAAAAAATTGTTTTTGTTATTAATACCAGAAAAATAAAAACAACAAAAATATTAAAATATTTTGGGAATTAAAAAATAAAATTTTGGAATTAAAAAAATAATATGTTGGACATACATATTAGGATTTAACTTCATTCTTTTATATTCAATTTACATGAAAAATTGATGGATTGTATCCGTTACAAAGAGGATCATGCCTGCCAAATTGCAGAATGTTTGGATAAAAGGTCCTGGTTTTATAGGCATAAAAGTTTGTGATGCATTTCTGGCTGTAATGTCTTTGCTTCCCATTCAATTTGAATGCAATTTGGAAAAATTGGATAACAGGTTCAAATTTTAAAAGCAATGAAATTGTCATGGTTTGCGCATTTGTTTCCAGCTGTAATATCTTTGTTTTAAATCCAATTTGAATTAAATTAAGAAACGGTATACCCTGAACCCTAGGGATCATCCCTGACAAATTTCAGAAATATTTGATAAAGGTCCCCTTTGAACATTTGTGATTTTAACAGAAGTCTTGAAAATTCAGGTCCTGAAGAGGCCACCAGGGGGCATGCATGGAAAGTAGCTGCACTTGGTGAAAGCTCCAGTGAGGGCTATGTTATTACTCCTTTTTTTAAAAGAATAAACTAAAATTTACACACCCCGAAAGTAGAGCTGATGAAACAGGAACCAAGAAGGAGCAGGAGGAACAGAAAAACTATAAAATCCTTGCCCGGAAAAGGTAATTCCAAAGAGGAGACTTCAGGGCCTTGCTGTGACAGTAGCCCAGAACAGGCTGAGAACATGGCAGCCGAGGCTTTCTTATCTTCAGGGGAGCCACTGGGCATGCACATGCAGTAGCCGCGCCGGCGAAACGCTCCTGACAGCATGACATCAAATGCCTTTAAAAAAAGCCTTTAAACAACTACCCGGAGCTGCACATGGGGAAGAACTTAAAGCGGAACCCCCCTAGCCCCCCAAAAGCAAAACAAAACGAGCCCCAAGGGTGGGAGAGCCCAGAAAAGCTGCAGAAGTAAGTGAGGGGAGGGGTGCCAGACTCACCAAGTGCAAAGATGGCGGCGGCAACGAGATCCAGGCCGGGGGAGCAGCTAGAGATAGTGGAGCAACTAGCCTGTCTCACAAACACTACTACCACCCAGCATGAAGCCACCAAGAAACAATGAGAGATCCTGAACAATGGAATCCAGAAGGTAACGAGCATGGTGGACGCTTTAAATAAAAAATTGGATGGGATGGCGGAGAGGGTTACAAGTCTGGAAACCAGAATGGAGGAGAGGGAAGGCCAGAACCAGGCCTGGGAGGAGTGCCTACAGAACATAGAGAAGGCACTGGGAGGGGCCCAGCACAAAATTGAGGACCTAGAAAACAGGGGCAGATGGAATAATCTTAGGATCCAAGGAATCCCTGAGGCCACAGAGGCCAAGGGGGGAAGGGATATAGTGCATAAAGTCCTGAAGGCCATCCTCCCACAGTGCACCAACCTGCATGAGATTGAAGTGGACAGGG
>QEPC01007844.1:958713-969706 GCA_003113815.1 Sphenodon punctatus | reverse complement strand
GTTTTTTATTTCTTTTTGTGGGACCTTCTGGAGCTTGTGCTTGGCCAGCCATTTTACAGCAGGCTTGGAGACTGAAAGGATCCACAGACTGCTGGAGGCATGTGTGCGTGCGACTGTTGGTAAGTTTGGGGTTCCCTCTTCTTAGTATAGGTTCCCCTTGGTGCCCTTAGCAAGGGGCATGGGGAGAGAGACACTGGGTGGGTGGTACCCCTAGACTTAGGGATAGCATGTGGGGGGTGGGTGACTGATTGATTTTAGCCTGCAGGACATGTGCTGTGTGGGAGCAGGGCAGCATGGCATGCCATGATGAGAGTTTAACTTTCTGGCACAGGGGGTGGGGAATGGTGGCCTTGGTTGGCACCATGTTGTGGGTTTGTTTAGCCCTGTATTGTTTTCGGGTGCTGTGTGCTTTGCAGTGTCTCTTCAGGTTTGTGTGTTCTCTTCAGGTTTGGGGGTGGGGTGGGGGTCCCTGGTTGCTTGACAGGCTAATGGTGGGGCCTGTGTGTGGCTGCTGGCTGTATCTTGTCTGAGACTTTATTGGAAGCTGAGCCAGTGGGGGATGGGATGTGGGAAAGCTGGCTGCCTGACTGGCTGTGCCCACTTGTTTTGGAGTGTGGGGTGCCCCACTGCTGCGCACGGTGGCTCACTGGTGTGGCTTGTGTGTTCTTTGGTGAGGTGGCAGTGGTGCCATGCTGCTTGGCATTGTGGCAGGGCCTGGCTGACAATGCCACAGGGTTCCCCAGTTTTTGAATCTGGTGTTCTCTTCAGGTTTGGGGGTGGGGGGGGTTCCCAGTTGCTTGCCACTCCAGGCCAGTGGTGGGGCCTGTGTGTGGCTGCTGGCTGTGACTTGTCTGAGACTTTTTTGGAAGCTGAGCCAGTGGGGGATGTGATGTGGGAAAGCTGGCTGCCTGGCTGGCTCTGCCCGCTTGTTTTGGGGTGTGGGGTGCCCCACTGCTGTGCACGGTGGCTCACTGGTATGGCTTGCGTGTTCTTTGGTGGGGTGGCAGTGGTGCCATGCTGCTTGGAAGTGTGGCAGGGCCTGCCTGACAATGCCAGGGGGTTCCCCAGTTTTTGAACCTGGTGTTCTCTTCAGGTTTGGGGGTGGGGGTCCCCGGTTGCTTGTCAGGATAACAGTGGGGCCTGTGTGTGGCTGCTGGCTGTGTCTTGTCTGAGACTTTTTTGGAAGCTGAGCCAGTGGGGGATGGGATGTGGGAAAGCTGGCTGCCTGGCTGGCTGTGCCCGCTTGTTTTGGGGGTGTGGGGTGCCCCACTGCTGCACATGGTGGCTCACTGGCATGTCTTGTGTGTTCTTTGGTGGGGTGGCACTGGTGCCATGCTTCTTGGCAGTGTGGCAGGGCCTGGCTGATAATGCCAGGGGGTTCCCCAGTTTTTGAACCTGGTATTCTCTTCAGGTTTGGGGGTGGGGTGTGGTCCCTGGTTGCTTGCCAGGTCAATGGTGGGGCCTGGCAACTGTGTGCACAACACAGTGAATTTTTAAAAAATAATTTCTTTTTAATCCTCCAGCCACTGGACTGTGTTGGACTGTGCAGTTGGCAACGTTGGATGTCACATGCGAGTAGCCGGCTGCGGGTAAGCGAGCGTCGTCGAGCGCACTCATGTACACTGCACCACACCTACACCTCTACCCCACTTTACTCACTCTAGTCTCTTCTCTACCCCACTCTAGATCTACCCCACTCTACCCCACTCTCGCTGTACTCCCCCTCTATCCCACCCCCTTGCCAAACCCCTCCTCTCCCACCCCCTAGCTGTACCCCACACCCCTTGCCCTACCCCTCCTCTACCCTCCTAGTTCTATCCCAGCTACTCTACCCCACCCTTGTTCTTCTACTCCAGCTACTCTACCCCACCCTAGTTCTTCTACCCCACCTACTCTACCCCACCCCTAGTTCTTCTACCCCAGCTACTATACCTCACCCTAGTTCTTCTACCCCACCTACTCTACCCCACCCTAGTTCTTCTACCCCACCTACTCTACCCCACCCTAGTTCTACTACCCCACCTACTCTACCTCACCCCTAGTTCTTCTAACCCAGCTACTCTACCCCACCCTAGTTATACTACCCCAGCTACTCCACCCCACCCTAGTTCTACTACCCCAGCTACTCTACCCCGCCCTAGTTCTAATACCCCAGCTACTCTACCCCACCCAAGTTCTTCAACCCCACCTACTCTACCCCACCCTTGTTCTTCTACCCCACCTCCTCTATCCCACCCTAGTTCTACTACCACAGCTACTCTACCCCACTCCTTAGTTCTTCTACCCCACCTACTCTACCCCAACCTAGTTCTACTACCCCATATACTCTACCCCATCCTAGTTATACTACCCCACCTACTCTACCCCACCCCCTAGTTCTTCTACCCCAGTTAATCTACCCCACCCTAGTTCTACTACCCCAGATACTCTACCCCACCCTAGTTCTACTACCCCAGGTACTCTACTCCACCCTAGTTCTTCTACCCCAACTACTCTACCCCACCCTAGTTCTAGTACCCCAGATACTCTACCCCACACTAGTCCTACACCCCCTAGTTTTACACCCCCTAGTTCTACCCCACCCCCTAGTTCTTCTACCCCAGCTACTCTACCTCACACCCTATTTCTTCTACCACAGCTACTCTACCCCACCCTAGTTCTACACCCTAGTTCTACACCCCCTAGTTCTACACCCTAGCTGTAGCCAACACCCTATACCCCAGTTAGTTAACCCCCCAGTTAGTTAACTCCCCAGTTACCTGTTGTTAGACCCTCAGACAAGTTCAACAAAAAAAACCACACACCTGTTGCTGGTGGTTATTTCTTAGTGACTCAGTCAGTGACAGCTTAAAGATGAGTGGCCAACATGGAACTAAGAAACCAACCATGAGTGGCAGTGCCGGAAGAGGCAAGAAGCCTCTTCCTCTTAGGCAGCTTACTCTGACTGGCACAGGGACACTGGAGGTAAGGCCACCTGAGGCCTCTTCCTCCAGCATACCAGCTTCAAGTGTGCCCAAGATTAAGGTCTCTGGACGTACTATGAAGCCACAGCAGAGGCTGGGATGGGAGGAGGGTGCTTCTGCGGTCTGCCGGGGGTGCCCTCCTGGAGGTCCCCCGTGTTAAGCGGGGGGCCACGATGGAGCGGGCATTCTCGGTGGTAGGGCCGCGGCTGTGGAACTCCCTTCCGGAGGAAGCTCGCCTGGCCCCAAGCCTTTTGACATTTCGGCGGAACTGTAAGACCTGGCTGTTTGCCCAGGCCTTTGGGAGGGAGGGGGGGTGATTTTTAATCCCCCACCTGTATATTTATTTTTATACCACCCTGTTTTATTGATATGTTTTATAATTGTATTTTAAATGTTTTAAATGGTTTTTATTGTTGTTAACCGCCCCGAGCTGCTGTGCAGGATGGGGCGGTATAAAAATCTACTAAATAAATAAATAAATAAAATAAATTCTTCCTCCTGGTTTCTGCCTAGCAGTAAGAAGAAGGGGACTTCTTCTTCCTCTGCTATTGCAGTTGACCTTTCGCTGGCTACCTCCTCTGTTTCTACTCCTGCTCCTAGTGCACCGCTGTCCCCTGCACATGCACTTACATGCTTACAGTCGCCTGCTTTCCCGGCCATGTCCTCCACTGACACACACTCTAGCATGCCTGCAACCCCATCCTTTCCCCTTGCCGACATGCACTGTAGCACACCCGCGTCTCCTCTGGCCCCACCTTCTACACCCACACATGCTGTGCCTGCTGCCACCGCCCCTTCTGCAAGTGTTGCAATGAGCACTGTCTTTGCGAGGTCTACTCCCAGTCGTGCTGCTCCTGCCCTCCCAGGAACAGACACAAAGAAGATCACATCCTGGGTGAGGTCTCATTTTGACATCTGGGAGGAAGATCACTCAAAGGCAGTGTGTTCACACTGCTATGACAAGGTCAGTCATGGTGGCTCCGATCCCATGAAATGGGGCACCTCTGGCCTTAGGAGTCACATGGAATGTCACCACGGGCACCTCTGTGATCCCAAGGGGTTATGTTCCAAGTGACCACGTGGGGAGGTGGCAGTTGTAGAGGTTGTTGGTGATAGTTCCCTGGAGGAGGAGGAGCCCTCTTCCACTCCCACTACAACTGCTATCACTGGGTCGTCTCGTGACGGCACCAAAACCACCCCCTGTCCCCAGAAGAGGCAGAGGAAGAGTGCTAGCCACTCATCCCAGCACAGTGCTTCCCTGTCATCATCCTCCCAGCAGACTGTAACTGCACTCTGGGAAAAGAGGCAGCCGTTTCCACCAAGACACCCACAGGCTGTGGCCATCACCAAGGCAATTGCGTAAGTGATTGCCCTGGATGAGCGGCCATTCAACCTCATTGAGGGTGTTGGGTTCAAGCGGCTGTTGAATTTGCTAGAGCCAAGGTACACTGTCCCTTGCTGCAAAACCTTCTGCTCGAAGGTTGTCCCATCTCTGTATGGGAGGGTGAAGTCCCCAGCTCCTTGTGGATATCTCACGTGCAGAGGAGGCCATGGTACATTTTACCATGGACCTGTGGACTAGCCAGAGTGTGGTCCATGCCTATCTGGCATTGACCGCACACTGGTGGCAGATGTCACCAGTAGCTGTCACCAGCGCAGCGAGGAGCAGCAGCAGCAGCACTGGAGGAGCGGTGACCTCTGGCAAGCCACGCTGGGCATTGCTTGATGCCCGTGTGTTTGACAGTGAGCACACAGTGAAGCAAATCCTCGGGGTGATAAGATCCATGCTGGGTAGGTGGATCCACACTTAGGGATCTAACTTTGAGGTCAGATACTTTGTAACCAATAATGCCTCTAATATGGTTGAAGCCATGAGTCAGGGTGGCTACACCCATATTCACTGCGGTGCGCACATTCTGAATTTGGTGGTTCAATGTGCCATCTCTGGGACCAAGGCCATGGAACACATCCTTGGAACTGCAAGGAAGATTGTCTGTTTCTTTCACCTGTCAGTTTCAGCCAGCCGGGCACTGAGAGAGAAGCAGGAGGAGTTGGGATCCCCTCTTCACCGGACGATTCAGGATGTAGTCACAAGGTGGAACTCCACCTTTTTTATGCTGCAACGACTCCTGGAGCAGAAGGAGGTGCTACATGCCCTATGTTTGTCACGGAGCATTGGGGCAATACCACTGTCCAGGGAGGACTGGACAGCGGTGGAGCAGCTGACGCAGGTTCTGGAGCCGTTTCACATTGGAACAGTGGATCTCAGCTCAGAGATTTCCAGTCTGTGCCAACTGTTACCGCTTTTCATGATCCTGCAGTGACGAATGCAGGCATTTCTTTCTCACGGTGACCTTTATGAGTCTGTGAGGGTGCTGTCAGTGGCACTGGTTGATAATTTGGAAAGACGTTTTGACGTCTTGCTGAAAAGTCAGCCACATTTCCTGGAAGCGCTACTCGAAGCACGGGTTAAGAGGAAGATGGCTGCACTCATTGTTCCCTTCATGACCTACAGGGGCTACCTCGTCAATGAGGTTCAGCAGTATTGCCAAATGCAGTGGCCCCCGCAGCATGAGACAAGTGTTAATGCTCCTATAGGGGTTGAAAGTGGGGGAAAGTCTGCCATGACTCTTTCATGGCTGGAGGAATGGGTGGAGGAGGATGCAGGACCTACATGTGAACCGGAGAACCAGGATATTGCAAACACTTATGTTTTGCAATATCTTGATGAGCCCCAATGCCCTGTATCCACCAAACCCATGGCCTACTGGTCATTGAAGATCAATGTGTGGCCCCCACTTGCAAAGGTAGCCATGCGATACATCTAGTGTCCTACTATGAGTGTATCCTCAAAGCAGGTGTTCAGTGTGGCAGGAAACATTGTGACCCCACATCACTCCAAATTGGACCCAAAGACCGTGAAAGAGTTGATATTTCTCAAGATTAACCTTCTCCTTCTGGGGTTCATGGAGGGTGAGACCTTTGACTGGGGGACATGATGTGCTTGCTGAGCCCCAGGGGATATCCTCTCTGGCTACCTTCACTCCCCTGCACCTGTGCACATCCTGACAAGACTCAGGCAAATTAAATTGGCCTGCAGTTTGGTCAGCGGTGTCATTGATGATCTCAGAGCAGCAGGTAATCTTGGTTTGCACAGCCAGCATGGCACCCGCAGCAGGGCGATATTCCCAGTCCAAGCACTCCACCAGGGAAAAGTAGTAAGAAATCTACTATTTATTCCCATATATTGCTGGCCCACAAGTTGCCTCCTTTGATCCCATTCCATCCAGGAAGGGCAAGGAGTGGACTAGTCTCATCTCTCTTTACTCTTACACTCATCTCTCTCACACACAGACACTGGAGTGGAGTGCCCCAGCAGTGCTAATCCATTGCACTCCATCCTTAGAGTCTGGAATGGAATGCCCCAGCAGGGCCCTTCACCCAGTAACATGCCACACCAGCACACAGCACACCACAGAAAAACACATCAGCCCTATATGCGTGGGGTGGCTGCCCCTGCCCCCAGGAAGATGTGCAGAGGGCTTTGGGAGAGTGGAACATCTTCCAGGGGATGGGGGCCACTCCCCAATGACACGGCCCATCCCCCATACCAGCCCCCCTCCTGCAGAACCCTCCCCATCCATCCACCGCTCTCTCTTGCACACACACACTGGAGTGGAATACCCCAGTGGTGCTAATCCATTGCACTCCATCCTTGGAGTCTGGAATGGAACACCCCTGCAGGGCCCTTTACCCAGTCACATGCCACACCAGCACACAGCACACCACACAAAAACACATCGACCTGACATGCGTGGGGTGGCTGACCCTACCCCCAGGAAGACATGCAAAGGGCTTTGGGAGGGTGGAACATCTTCCGGGGGTGGGGGCTGCAATGCAGCCCAATTTCCTCAGCGGGTGTTTCTGATGAGCCTCTGAAGAGAAAGGGTCCCTGTGTGTCTCTGTAGTCTAGTCTGTGGATTTGAAATAAAAAGCATTATACACCCTGGAGTCTGACTGTGTCTGTCTAGAAGGGGACTCTTGCAATGACACTCATTGAGGACCGGACACAGCAATGGCAGAAGAATAATTGATTATGTAACACTGACAGCAGTGCACTGCATAACACATTGCTGCCTTTTAGAATCATTGTGTGTTCTGCAGATCCTATGAAGCTATTAGGCATATCTGTGTCTGTAGCCTTTCCTAGTGCCTGCCTGAGTGCTACCATGGAAAACAACTGGCATTCCAGAGGAGATTAAACCAAGAGCACTCCAGTAGGTGAGTAATGACATTGGGGTTTGGACATGGTTGGGACAGGGTTACCCCCCATCCCATATGCATGCATGCATACAACACACACACACACACACACACACACACACACACACACACACACTCCAAATTTACCCTCCCCCACCACCCAATGGGCTCAGGCATGAATGGTGAATGAATTAATGAACCGCTGACTAGGTCTAGGTACTAGGCGTTTGGGCTGAACCCTGTGACCCAGTGGACTCAGGCGTGATGGTGAATGAATTAATGAACTGCTGGCCAGGTCTAGGACTAGGACTAGGCCTGCAGGCTGAACCCTGTCACCCAGTGGACTCAGGAGTGAATGGTTAATGAATTAATGAACTGCTGACCAGGTCTAGGACAAGACCTTTGGGCTGAACCCTGTGACCCAGTGGACTCAGGTGTGAATGAATGAATTAAATAACCTTTCATTTTCCCTTCCATGGAAATGAGCCCTTTTGTAAGAGGACCCCTTAATAAATCTTACCTGTGTGAGTGTACCTGTGTGAATTAAGAAATGGGGTGGTGGTGGTTCAAAGGATACTCCCATCACTCCTCCAAAAGGTACCATAGAGAAGACTTCTTGTGGGCAAGGAGGGACAGAAAATCAAGGATTCAGAGGTTCCAGATAAAGGTAGGCGATGGCAACGTTATCTCTTTTGGGGGTCTGGTTTGGGGGAAAACAAAAATAGCAGTGCTTCAATGTTGTAACCTTAAACTCTGAACTGCAATGGCTGGGCTGCTGGTTTCAGCCCTGCAGTTGCTGTGATAGAATCAATCTTATTTGTGATTAATTTCTGAGTGGCAGTGCTGTGGAAAAAAAGTGAAAAACCCTATTGTCAAATAAAAATATTAGTAGTGTGGCTGTCGGGGCCGGCCCATGTAGGCTACTGGCTGGGCACAAAGTGAAGTCTAGTAGTCTTTCTATGTTACTGGCAGTTGCTGTTATAGTGATCACTAATTGTATTGATGATCTTATATCTGAGTGGCAGTGCTGTGGGGAAAAAAACCTAATGCTTAAAAAAAAATGTGGGCATTGGGGGCTACTGGTGGACATAGGGGCTGTGGGCACAAAGTGTAGTATACGTACTGGTACTGGGCTGGTAACTCCTGTGTGTTGGCCTGCTGACACTCAGTGACTTTGACTTCAGTGCCACTGCTGTGGACAAAAAAACCTATTTTTATTTTAAAGATAAAAAACTTAGGGAGTTGGCTGTGGGGGCTACTGGGCACAAAGTGTGATCTGGTGGTACTGGTTGGTTAGCTTCATAGCTTGGCAGTTAGATTCAACTGTATTTTTACTTTTTTTCTTGTAATTGAATTGCAATTTACAGGTAATTTTGGTTTTACTTTTATCTTCCATTGATTTCAATGGGAACAGCTGCCCATTGATTTCAATGGGGAAAGGTCTGGTACAGGTATACCAGATCTAATTCAGTAATCCGGTATTCAGAGATCTGGTATCCGGTAAAACCGGTAACTGGTATATCCCACCAAGTCCCACCCCTAAATTAGGAAGTGACACCAGATGTCTCTCCAAAAAGCCCTGACTGTCTAACCTCACCCACCTCCACCATACCTTCCCATATTTGGCATGACCCCAATAGCTGTCCCCCTTTCCTCCCCAATGAGTAATGTTCTACTCCCTGGCTCCTGATTAACAACTCACCTTCCCCAAGAATGATAGCAATCAAGAGGCCCACAAGGACCTAAGGGAGGTGGTGGCCAGGAAGGGTCTCTTGTGCCCAACATCCCCAGAGGCAGGCGGGTGAGGAAAACCCTCCCCACTCCCAGTATGGGGCCAATACCCCATATCCCACTCTTTTCCTCCGTGCCTGAATTCCACTCTCACTGGGGGGCCATGGAACTTCCTCCCACCCTCATCCCCTGTGCCATGTCTTGTCAGGATTCAGACTCATTCAGCTCACCCTCATTCAGTCCTCAACCACAGCCAGGCAATGGGTGAGCACTGAGACTGAATGATCTGAGTCTGGTGAAAAAGAAAGGTAAATCTGTGTGTCTTCAACATATTGATGACACCTCACACCAAACCTCCAAATGATCTTGCCCAAAGGCCTCATACAACATTGAACAAGAGGTGAGATGAGATGGAGTCCTGTGGGACTCCACAGAGGAGGTCACAAAGGGACAACAAAAAATCACCCATCATCACACACTGAGACATCCCATAAAGGAATTAATGGTACCACTGAAGAGCAGAACTGTATAGGGTTGTAGTGGAATACCACTGTGGCAGCTGTTACTGACAGAAACCCCTATTCTGCGCATCATAGTAAGGTTCGGTAGAGACAGATTTCCGAAGGCTGTGGTTTCTCGCAAATGGTGCCACAGCATTGCGACTGGTTAATGGAAGAGGAACTTTTGTGGATTTCAATAAGAAGCAGCACCAACTCCCCTTTCCATCTATTGTGGAATCTTTGTGGTTATCTGATAATTGAATCATGTTTACGCCGCCCAGAATACAAGGTACCGTGAGACCCAATGGCATGATCAACTCTCAGACCCTGTTGATGACACCCGCATGCCCAATTTCATTGGCTAGGGTTTTCCCAGAGAGACATGTCCTGCCTTCACCATTAAGTATAAATAGCTGTGTTTGTAGCTTTCTTCTCCCTCTTGATCCCCAATCACAGTGAGAGTTAGTGACTGCTGGAGCCGCGCCGCCAGTGTCTGTGTTTGTTAACACACTCTGATATTCCATGCTTCGTGACAAAACACCGCATCGTGACTTGAGGAGAGAGAGTCCTATCTCTTCCTAATTCATAGCATACCATCGATTTTGAATAAGTGCAGACTACACACAACATAAAGAAGGTTTTGTGTAAGTGCTTGAACTTCTCTGCTAATTCTGCTAAACTGTGTTTATTTAACTGCTAATTTAGTGCTAAAGCAGCTAAAGTAATTCTGCTACATTTTCCATTATACTTTTTTAAAATAAATGTACACATATGTTGTTTGCTGCTAGCCTTTTAGTGTTTACATATATGTTTATCGCTCAGTTTGTGCTTATGTTCATTTTGTTCATGATAATGACTGTTGGTTGGATGGACATTGGGATCATTGGATTACTTGTGAAAACTGTGCTCTTTGGTTGATAACTGTGGTTGTCCCGATTCTTTTGTTGTGAACGGTGGGCAAACAGCAACTGCATCTATCACCTTCACCCCGCCATGCTCTACCATGACTGACTCCCCTAGCAGTCCCCCCCTGCCTATTCCCGCATGTGCTCTGGAGTCCCTGCTCCAGGCTCACCGGCGGCTTCCACAGCTACCAGTTACACCCCCCCTCCTTCTGGCTCTCTATTGAGTGACTTTCACGGCTCCTGGGCGGCATTTTCAGCTTCCTCAGCTACTGGCTATGGCCAGCCCTCCTCCTGGCTATCTATTGAGTGACTCTCCCAGCAGCCCCCCCACCTATTTCCCCATGTGCTCCCCCAAGTCCCTGCTCCAGGATCACTGGTGGCTTTCATGACTTCCGTAGCTACTGTCTATGCCCCCCCTCCTCCTGGCTCTCTATTGAGTGACTCTCCCGGCAGCCCCCCCACCTATTCCCCATGTCCTCCCCTGAGTCCCGGCTCCAGGCTTGCCGGCAGCTTCCGCAGCTACCGCCCCCCCCTCCTGGCTCTCTATTGAGTGACTCTCCCAGCAAGCTTCCCTTGGTTATGCGGTGTGGGAGGGGGGCAGGGAGGCCGGTGGCCCTTCCCTGGTGCATCC
>QEPC01007844.1:932569-950098 GCA_003113815.1 Sphenodon punctatus | reverse complement strand
CCTACTCCTACAAACACTAAAACTAAATCACTAACGCTATCTCTATCACTAAGCTAACTCCTACATCTATCTATCTATCTATCTATCTATCTATCTATCTATCTATCTATCTATCTATCTATCTATCTATATACCCATATACCCATATATATGGATATATATATGGATATATGGATATATATATGGATATATGGATATATATATAGCCCATATATATGGGATTGGGGGGGAATCACAAACAGAAGAGGAGTCTGTAGTGAACTGAATACATACATACTCAATGAGTCTGTACAGTGAAATGCATAACACAAGGTTTCAGTTTTTAAATTTCATTTCAGTACAAAAGTGAAATGAAACTTAGAGCAATCTAAAGATACTACTCAATGCCTGCTATTCAGGAACAGTGACTAGCTCAGAAGGTGTTGGGAAGGGGGGAGGCAGATAATTAGTTTTGTTTCTTGCAAGCCTCTCCACCCCTGGTGCCTGGAAGTCTGCTCCTCATTTACTGAAACCTTCCTGCCATGTTTGACCTTCCAGTGAACCTTTTTTTGCCACCCGAACTCACCTGAACGTGAGCTGAACTGACCGAACTGTTCAGCCATTTTGCCATTTGGTGTTCGGTTCATTCAGTATGTTTGCATTCGGGTTTGGGTTTGGGTTCGGTCATCCGAACAAGCCGAGTTTGGGCCGAACTCCGAACCTCTGAACCACATTTGCCCATCCCTACTTATCACTAATTGCTTGCCTTATTCCATTAGGTAATGATGAAGAACATTTGATTCATTGGTGATTCCTACATCACCAGACTAGAGCAATTCTGCTGAACAGAACACACTGAGGTCGATTTGAATATGGAGAATGTTACAGTGCGATGGATGAGAAGGGGGGGATGCGATGGTCTAATGTATTGCCTTCTTTAAAGAACGAAAGGCAATTCATTGCCTCCATTCCTTCCCTTCCTTCATGCATTATAATTCACTCTGGTGGTAACAACATTGGAATGCTCAAAGGTGTTGAGCTAATATAGTACATGAGAAATGATTTCATGGCAATCTGTTGACTTTTTCCTGGTTGCAAGATTATTTTTTCTGATCTCATTATTCGCAAGTGCAACAGCTATAGCACAAACATGAAGGCTATTGATAAATGTGTTAGAAATGTTAACAAGTCTGTTGGTGATTTCATTAAAGATATTGACATGGTTTCAGTCTGGCATAGGAACATTGTAGCCGCTGATAGAAATTAGGGGTGGGACATCTGGCAAAAAAACGGTTACCGGTTTTACTGGTTACCAGTTTACAAAAAAATGGTTTACCAGATTAAAAACAGTTTACAAATTAAATTTACAAATTTACAATTAAAAATTGTTACAACTGACAGAGCAGTGGTTGCAGCCCCTTGGTCTCTCTGTTAGGTGCATTGTTTCAGACAACGGGGCAAATATAGCGAAAGGCATTTCAGATGCTGGCTTCCAAAATGTATCCTGCATGGCCCATTCGCTGCATCTTGTGGCAAAGAAATTTCTCAAAGCGAATCCATTGTCTAAGTACACAGTAGAGCATGCAAAGAAATTGGTGGCACACTTTTGTAGATCGGCCACATCTCACCGCGAGCTATGGAGGATACAGCAGGAGACAAACCTTCCACTTTATTTCTTCCCAATCGATGTCTACATGCGGTGGAACTCCACATATATGGTGAAGAGACTCCATTCACAAAGACTTGCAATCGAGACTTTCTTTGCTGTGGCCACAAAGTCTTTAAAACAAGCCTCAGATATGCAGATAAATCTCAGACAGTGAAATGTAATAGAAAATCTCATTATTCTTCTGGAGCCCTTTCAGGCCATGACTGAGTTTGTGAGCAAGGCCGATGCGACAGTCAGCCAGAGTTTGGCCTCGCTTGTATTATTAAAGAACCAAGTCAAAGACATTGCTGCCTCATTTGATCATCAGCAGGTGGATGGTAAATGTCTTGCCATTATCTTGGGTAACATTATCCAAAAGAGCACCCAGTTTGAGAAGATTGGTAAAGATTCCTCTACCGCTACACGCGAAGAAATTGCCACACAGATGGTAGGAGAGCATGTCAACAACACGCATGATGAATCTGAGGAGGATGAAGCAGAGAGTGTTTCCGAAGATGACACTCAACAGCCTCAGGCTTCTTTGATGTGGTCAAATTTTGAAAAGTATGGCCTCCTTGCACAAAATTGCACTCGACAATGAAGAAGAGTTGATCCACTTCACCATAGTCACCATCCAGTAACACTCGCTGCAGCCGAAGACATGTATGACCAATACCTGTCGTCGGATGGTATGGTTGGCATGAATAACGATCCACTCATTTACTGGGCAGAAAAAAGAGACACTTGGCCAGCACTCTACAGTTTGGCAATCACACTCCTTGGTTGTCCTGCCAGCAGTGTCCCATCAGAACGTTTATTCAGCTGTGCGGGTGCAATTATAGATAATAAAAGAACTAGTCTTTCCAGTTTAAATCTTGAGCACCTATCATTATTAAAATTAACAGGTCATTCCTACCTAAAATTTCTAAGGATTTCCTGCAAACCACAGATGAAGAAATAATAAGGTGCACCTCAGAGACGATTGATCACCAGAAAAAATGTTATGACCACCCAGATGAAATCTCAGGCGGTATACAAGAGCACTGAGTGAGGAGGTAAGCTTGGCCAGTGTCCGCTTGTGAGCAGCAAAGTTTGTGTTGCTGTAATGAAGTGTCAGTGAGTCTGCTGTCTTTGATTGTGTAGTCAGCGATTAGTTTGTGCTGTCTTTTTCTGTTTCACACACAGTTTGCAGAACTCACGAGAACAGATTGCAGAGGCAGAACTCTGCAGCATGGATCTATTTTTCAGTATAGCAGCACCCACCAATGATTCCAAAAGCCATGGATGCTGTGTGCTCATGGCCTCAAAGGAATGACACATAGGCAAACTGGACTTGGGAATTGCATGGTTTGGTTCATTTGGAAATGCATGCACTCAGTGTGTTGTGTGCATCAGGGAAATAGTGTGTTTGAAAAAATAAATTAATGTATTTAATCTTCATCTTGACTACTTAGGGAAAGTGATGTGGTCTGTATGAGTGAAAAAACAGTAGGCAAGAGAAGTGATCAATCCAAAGTTGAAGCTAAGTATAATTATTTTATTTAAAACTGATATATATGGCCTCTGTACATGTACACATATGTATAGATGTACAATGTGTACACTTACTTGTACATGTACAGTACAATTACAGATCCATGTACAAGTACAGATCTGTGTACATATCCATGTACAAGTACAGATCTGTGTACATATCCATACTGTACACATACTTGTACAGTACAGTATGTATACCCATACGTGTACATGTACAAGTAGCACACATATACATGCACAAGTATGCTACTTATCTTTGATACATATGTAAACATTTATATAATATGTGATAGCTAGGATATTTATAAAAAAGTGTTCCTTCAAATTCTCTATTAAAAATCAAACATGCAAACTGAACAACGATCAACATGACTAATAAATGTGCTTTTTATTAAAAAAAAATCCAGGAAAATGGATCAAATCATGACAGGAACACGCAACAGCTACACACAGTTGATTTGCAGGCACTGCCAGTATTCTTCAGGGATCGAGTACTGATCCAATTCCCATTTTCATATGGAACCATGAAGGAATTTTCCAACCACAATTGATTTTTTCCCCACAAGCCAGTAATGGGTTTTTTATAAGATGTGAAAAGTTGGTTTTGCTTTCATCTGGAGAATAAAACAATTTGGATTTGCAATCAAATTGATTGCCACAGCTACCAACCTGTAGTACATATCAATACCTATATTGAATTAAAATAATTTGGTATTCATTCTTGTATGTCCTTTATCGTCTTTCAATCACTGATCATACAGTGGACACATGGTATATTTGCTAGTTAATAAAAGAAATCTGAACACAGACGGGGTGGTGTGGTGGACTGGTGGGGTGACGTGAGTGAGAGGAATCACTCATAATAATGTGGCATGGCAAAGGCCTATGGCAAAGGTATACAATCATACTGCATCTGTGATAACAGTGCATTCTGTAGCTCCTAGTTTTTAGCTTTAAAAAACAGCCCATTTTGTTAGTGTTGGCAGCTGGGAGGGATTTGAAAATAAAGCATATAAATTAACTATTAAAAATCAATGCCACTGTGCTATTTTTGCTTTGAGATACATTGTAAATTAAAACTAGCACAACAGCCCATTGTGCAGCATGCAATAAAGCCTATATAGCCAGATGGTGGGAAATAGAATAGGGAATTTGATAAAAAAAAAAAAATAGAGAGAAACTGCTAAGTTCACAGACATTCCCTAGCTATCTAGTAACATAAGAAAGAGGTAAGTATGCTAGGTGTGTGTGTTTTGATTCATGAGTCGTTTCTCAGCTAACGTGTGATTAGGGCTGTAGCAGTATACCGCTGCAGCAGCTGTTACTGACGGAAACCTCTATTCCGTGCATCGCAGCACGGTTCGGCAGAGACAGCTTTCTGACAGCTGCGGCTGTGGTTTGCCACTAATGGTGCCGCGGAATTGGAACTGGTGAATGGAAGAGGAACTTTTGCGGATTTCAATAATAAGCGGCACCAACTCCCCTTTCCGTCGATCGCGGAATCTTTGTGGTTATCTGATAATTGTATCATGTTTCCGCTGCCCAGAATACAAGGTATCCCGAGACCCAGCGGTATGATCAACCCTCATACCCTGTTGACGATACCCACATACCCAATTTCATTGGTGAGGGCTTTCCCAGAGTTACATGTCCCGCCTTCACCATTAAGCATAAATAGATGTGTTCATAGCTTTTTTCTCCCTCTTGATCCCCAATTGCAGTGAGAGTGAGTGACAGTTGGAGCCACGCCACCAGTGTCTGTGTTTGTTAACACACTCTGATCTTCCACACTCTGCGACAAAGCACCGCATCGCGACTTGAGGAGAGACAGTCCTATCCCTTCCTCCTAATTCATAGAATACCATCGATTTTGGATAACATAAAGAAGTTTTTTATTTAAGTGCTTGAACTTTTCTGCAAATTCTTCTAAACTGTGCTTTATTTAACTGCTAATTTAGTGCTAAAGCAGCTAAAGTAATTCTGCTACATCTGCAGTTTACATTTTCCATTATCCTTCTTTAAATAAATGTACACATATGTTGTTTATTGCTGTGAGCCTTTTATGTTTATCGCTTAGTTTGGGCTTGATATTGTTTGAGCTTGATATTGTTTTATTGTTTATTTTGTTCATGATAATGGCTGTTGGTTGGATGGATGGTGGGATCATTGGTTTATTTGTGAAAACTGTGCTGTAGAATTGATAACTGTGGCTGTCCCGATTCTTTTGTTGTGAACGGTGGGCAAACGGCAACCGCAGCTATATACTCCCCCTCCCCCTCCAAGATCTCCCTTGACTGACCCCCTAGCAGCCCCCCTGGCTATTCACGCATGTGCTCCCTAGTTCCTGACTCTGCTCCAGGCTCGCCGGCAGCTTTCGTGGCTACCGGGTATGCCCTCCCTCCTCCTGGCTCTCTATGGAGTGACTCTCCCGGCAGCCCCCCCATGGCAGTGTCTATTTCCCGAGTCCCTCCTCCAGGCTCTCCAGCGGCTTCCACAGCTACCGGCTACACCCCCAGCTCTCTATGGGGTGACTTTCCTGGCAGCCCCCCCCCCGGCCGTGTCTATTTCCCCATGTGCTTCCCTGAACCCGAGTCCCTGCTCCAGACTCGCCAGTGGCTTCTGCAGATTCCACGGCTACCAGATATGCCCCCCTCCTCCTGGATCTCTATGGGGTGACTCTCCTGGAAGCCCATGTCTATTTCCCCAATCAGGCAGGCAGTGTCTTTTAAAAAAAGATTAAAATCCCTGCTGGAGAAGTGTGGCTCGAGGTTGCTGGCTTGAAAGCAATGGTTCTGTGAGCTGACTCAGAACATTCTCGCCAATGGGATGATCTCGGGTACCATTATATACACAGTCATATCAAGCACAGATTACTTGTTTGAACAATCACATGAACGATGACATTCTCAAGGCCATACACAGTAAACAATGCACCTTGCCGCTCATTCCAAACAGTACTTTGAAGTTGGGTTGGCATTTGTGACGCTGTTCAGAGTCATCCCGAAAAACATTGTTTACAAGGCAGCAACCTTATGTTGTTCTGCTGCAACTGCCATTCTTTCCATTCCATCAAACGTGTGAGTCCCTGGAAAAACTTTGGTTATTTTTATTTCAGTTTCATGATTTTTAGGTCACAGCTCATGAGACAAGATTTGTGTGTGAAGTTGTTTTGGCAACTTAGTCAATGCAGGCACTGCATGTAGTTTTCCTAAGCATACCTTACATATTTGCGTAGATCACACAAAACCCTAGTTACAATCGTTTTCCATGTGATTCTGAGAGACTATCATTTGACAACTAGGAGGAGTATATACCCACTCAGACCTTTCTGTAGTGAGTGGCTCCCTTTAGCATGCACCTCCATCCAGAGTCCCACAGTGTATGCTGTTGATGTGTGAGATGATGTGTGTATGTGCTTTGTGTGTTGCTTATTTACTTAATTATTTTTTTATAATAAAGATGAAATCAACATTCTTCATCACACATTATGCTTGCTGCTAACCTAAATTCTCATCCACTCTCTTCAGATCAACTCCCTCCCTGATACATTTGGCAGACAGTCAGTTAAACAGCGTTCACTCCGTTACTGAATTTAAGTAAGTGTAAAAAGGACATTTATTTAATATATTTTCTACAGAACAGCCTATTAATTTGCTTGCCTTATTCCATTAGGTAATGATGAATAATATTTGGTTCATTGGGGATTCCTACATCACCATACTAGAGCAAGTCTGCCGCACAGAACACACCGAAATCGATTTGAATTTGGAAAATGTTAGAGTGCGCTGGATCAGAAGGGGGAGGGATGCGATGGTCTAATGTATTGCCTGCTTTAAAGAATGAAAGGCAATTCATTGCCTCCATTTCTTTTCTTCCTTCATGCATTGTAATTAACTCTGGTGGTAACAATATTGGAATGCTCAAAGGCATTGAGCTAATAGAGTACATGAGAAACGATGTAATGGCAGTCTGTCAGCTTTTTCCTGGTTGCAAGATCGTTTTCTCCGATCTCATTATTCGCCAGTGCACCCGATATAGCACAGTCATGAAGGCTATTAATAAATGCGTTCGAAATGTTAACAAGTCTGTTGCTGCTTTCATGAAAGATATTGACATGGTTTTGGTCTGGAATAGGAACATTATAGCCGCTGATAGCAATATGTTTTTAGACGATGGTGTACATCTTTCACAATCTGGCATATCTATGTTCTATAGTAACATTAGGTCTGCGATATTACAAAATGTTCTGTGATGTGTGTTTTTAGGAATGCATATTGATGTAAGACCATGTTTTAAGTTACAAAATATCGAAAAATAAATGTACATTTAAAAGCCCAGGAAACTTTTTAAAATACACTGATTTTTTCTCAATTTCTTACTGTAGACTATCAAAAGAAAAGAAGAAATGGCACATGATTCTGCAAAACGGAAACATGATAATTCCTCTACTAAACTGTGCACTAGAAGTCACTGTCTGAGCCCTAGTGTCAGGGGGAGGGGGGAAGATAGGAGGAGGAGGAACTGAGGAACAGGAGTGAGAGGGGGAAATGAGGTAGGTAATTTAACGAACAACAGGTCAAAACCCCAAACCCCGCAGCGGCTACCTCTATGCTTAGAGTCTAGCTCGGTACAGCTAGTGTCCCTCAGGCTGGAAGGTGGGCTTTCCCTCATGTTCAGAAGGCAACCCTTTTCATCATTGGGACTAGGCGAGAGGTAACCGTTGCTGCAGGGAGCAAGGACGTAAAAGTAACAGAGGTGAACACACAATCAGGGAAATATACAAGGCCCCAGGTCCCGTGTGCAACCAGGTGAGGGGAGCTGGGGGAAGGAAGAACCCCAGGGGGAGGGGAAGGGGAAGGGAGGAGGATATTGGGGGGAAAGGTCTGGTGTGGGAAAGGACTTACACGCAAGGGAAATATAGTGAGAGGCAATTTAGGAAAGGAACAACAGGGCAAGGAAGGAGGTCCCGGATAACCCACTTCACCCAAAATCACAACTCTATCACGCTGGGTAACAAACACAGTAAACAACAGTCACTCACTCTAATTCTCAAAGGGGAGGGGGGAAAACACAGGACTCACGCACACAGGATTATCAACGAAGGAGCACTCGGGAAGGTAGTCAGAAAGCAAGGGGCCAGTCTCTCACAAGTGATTACCGGTGGGGGAGCCACTGCCGGTAGCTTTTATAGCTGTTCCCTAATAGGAGTCTGGTGTGTTGGGGCGGGGCTCCTGCTCGTCAACGAGCCTAACGCCACTCTGGACGTGAAGGGGGGGTGGAGCCAACCCACGCTGCAGGATGCTCCTGGCCCCGCCCCCTCCATTCCCCGCTCCCACATCCCCAGCCCTCAATGCCTCTGCAGCCGGCTCCCAATACCGGTGCTCAGAGAGGGGGGGGGAAAGGCGCGTGCTGAAACCTAGACTGTCACTTCGGAATTGGAAAAAAGGGGTACAGGAGACAGAGAACCATCAGAAGAAGCAGCACTCCGAGTCTCGCCCACCACAATTACCACAGTCTTTTCTGGATGCTCCAGCTGTTGCTTCATGCGCCGCACACTCATAGCCTCCTCTTGTGTTGTGACAAGAGTCCCCTCAGCAGTCTGATCTTGTGGAATTGTCTCAGCCACTGCTATCAATGCATATTTCACCAGCAAAAATATCATTGCCACAGTCTGGCAGTTCTAGACGCCGTTACTTTCTTTCTTTGCAGGACGCACTGTGGGAATACCTTGCAAAATGCACACTGTCCAATGTAGAACAATAATCTTTAGAATCAGACAACGCTATAGAAAGCCAATTGTTGTCACAGCAAGTCGATGAAATTCTTCCGCTTGAAAAAAAGCAGGAGGCACTAATGCACTGATGCGACAACAACAAATGTCAATTGTCTACTTCAGTGAGAGATGCAGAAGAAATAGAAAATGCTCAGGAAAGTGAGGGGGTAGTACTGGGTGTGTCTGACAACACCACTGTGAGTGCTGCGCATCGTGATGCTGACTCAGACAGTGATGTCACCGCAGATGATATTGACATAATCGATGACACCGATGCCTACGAGTATGACGATCCAACATACACTCCGAGTTACACAGCACCGAAATTGGTAAACCAACCGTGCAAAAGGCTCAGGATTGATGACAACCTAAGAAATGTGGAACGGCAAGTCCAAGGAAATGATTTGACCTTGTAGCACTCTAAAATAAGGAAAAATATACCTCCGATGTTCAACAGATGTTTGTCTAAAAGTAAATCAACCAGCTCCAACCGCACCACCATGGCAACAGCAACCAGCGCCAGCAGTCCATCACCAGTGGCTCGTAGCACAACCATTAATAGAAATTCTACACCTGTGTGTTCGCCAGCTCCCTCAACATCCACAAATGATGACAGTGTTTCATTTTTGTCACAGCAAGGAACAATCACCCCAACTACCGACAGCCATGCAGATGCAAGAAAAGCGCAAAGGTCAGATGTCTGGAAGCATTTCACTGCCTGTGACGAAAATAAAGTTGTAGTCCAGTGCAAATACTGCTACAGGAAAATAACATGAGTGAAAGAAGGAGGTAAGAGCCTCCCCGGTACTAGTGGCATGCATAGCCACATGAAGCACCATCACAAGTCTGTTCTCAAAGCCTCTAGCGGAACACACTGCAGCAGAACGACAGGCACTGATCCATCTAGAAGCACTGCTAGTGCTACAACTGTGCAGACAACATTGCCAGAATCTGTGCAAAATCAAATGAAATGGCCAGCATCTCACCCTACTGCACAGTACTACCTCACACTGGTGTCAAAGATGTTTGCAGTCGACATGCTTCCCTTCTCATTTTTTGAGAATGAGGTATTCCGTGAACTAATGGAGGGAATGTCACCATGATGGAAGGTACCATCATGATTTTATTTCACTACAAACACTGTTCCCAAACTGTATGAGACATCATGCAAAGCAGTATCAGATGCTATGCATGACTTCGAGGGTAATGTTGTGCACCTTACAACACACATGTGGACCAGTGTGCAGCACATGGAGTACCTGTCCATTACTGGCCACTGGATTCATCGTGACCCCAAAAATAGACTGGTGAGGCAGCAAGCCATACTTGCTTTGGAGCACTTTCCTGAGACACACACTGCCGAAAACATCCAGCAAAAATTATTACAACTGGCAGAGCAGTGGCTTCAGCCACTTGGTCTCTCCATTGGATGCATTGTTTCAGACGATGATTAAGGACACAGTAGAGCGTGCAAAGAAATTGGTGGCACAGTTTCGAAGATCTGCCACATCGTGCCGCGAGCTATGGAGGATACAGCAGGAGACAAACCTTCCACTTAATTTCTTCCCCATCGATGTCTGCACGCGGTGGAACTCCACATATTATATGCTGAAGAGACTCCATTCGCAAAGACTTGCAATCGAGACTTTCTTTGCTGTGTCCGCAAGGTCTGTAAAAGAAGCCTCAGATATGCAGATAAATCTCAGACAGTGGAATGTCATAGAAAATCTCATTATTCTGCTGGAGCCCTTTCTGGTCATGACTGAGTTTGTGAGCAAGGCCGATGCAACACTCAGCCAGAGCTTGGCCTCGCTGGTATTATTAAGAAGCCAAGTTGAAGACATCGCTGCCTCCTTTGTCATCAGGTGGATGGTAAGTGTCTTGCCATTATCTTGGGTGAAATTATTGACCATAGCACCCAGTTTGAGAAGATTGGTGAAGATTCGTTCTACCGGATGGCAACAGCTCTGGATCCACGTTGCAAGAAGGTTAAGAAGGTCTTGGTGGGGGGGGAGAATCCGCTACCGCTGCACAGGAAGAATTCGCCACACAGATGGTAGGAGAGCTTGGTAGCAACACGCATGATGCATCTGAAGAGGATGAAGAAGAGTCTGAGAGCATTTCTGAAGATACCACTCAGCAGCCCGAGGCTTCATCTATCTGGTCAAATTTGGAAAAGTTTGGCCTCCTTGCACAGAATTGCACTCAACAGCCAAGAAGAGTAGATCCGCTTCACCATCGTCACCATCCAATAACACTCGCTGCAGCCGAAGACATGTACGTTCAGTATCTTTCGTCGGATGGTGTGGTTGGCATGAATAACGATCCACTCATTTACTGGGCAGAAAAAAGAGACATTTGGCCAGCACTCTACAGTTTGGCATTCACACTCTTTGGTTGTCCTGCCAGCAGTGTCCTATCAGAACGTTTATTCAGCTGTGCGGGCACAATTTTAGGTAATTAAAGAACTAGTCTTTCCAGTTTAAATCTCGAGCGCCTAGCATTAATTAAAATGAACAGGTCATTCCTACCTAAAATTTCTAATGATTTCCTGCAAGCCACAGATGAGGAAATAATGAGGTGCACCTCAGAGGTGATGGATTACCAGAAAAAAGGTTATGGCAACCCAGACAAAATCTTGGAAGGTATACAAGAACACTGAGTGAGGAGGTAAGGCTGGGCAGTGTCCGATTGTGAGCAGACACAGATTAATGTGTGTCTCTGTCTTTTTCTGTTTCTCACACACATAGCAGCATATCCAGCAATGATTCCAAAAGTTTGCATGCTGTCCGGTCATGGCCTCAACGAAATGACACATAGACAAACTGGACTTGGACTCAGTTGGGAATTGCATTGGGGGGGCATGTGCATAGCATAGGACTGCATTGGCTTAGTGATTTGTGCCGTCTTTTTGAGTTTCTCTCACACACTTTGCAGGAGGCACGTGAACGGATTGCAGAAGTGTGCAACATTACATGAATCTATTTTTCAGGATAGCAGCACACCCAGCAATGATTCCAAAAGTTTGCATGCTGTGCGGTCATGACCTCAACGGAATGACACAGAGGCAAACTGCACTTGGACTAAGTTGGGAGTTGCGGGGGGGAGGGGGGCATGTGTATAGCATAGGAATGACACATAGGCAAACTGGACTTTGGAATCATCAGCAATGATTCCAAAAACCATGGATGCTGTGCACACATAATTATACACACACAACTAGCATACATTTATACAATATGTGACTAATAATTGTGTTTTTTTAAATGTTGTTTTTCAGGAACATGATAAATTAATGACAGAAACATGGAACAGCTAGACAGTCAATTTGTAGCCACTGCCAGTATTCTTCTGGGATCGAGTACTGATCTGATTGCCATTTTCATATGGAGTCATGAAGGAATTTTCCCAGCACAATCAAATTTTTCCCCACAAACCAGTAGTGGGTTTTTTATAAGATGTGCATTCCGGGTTTTGCCTTCATCTGGAGAATAAAACAAATTGGCTTTCCAAACAAATTGATTGCCAGTGTCACAGCTTCCAACCTGTATTGCATTCATTCCTACATTGAATAAAAATAATTTGGTCTTCATTCCTATATTTGCTTTATCATCTTTCAGTCACTGAACATACACTGGACACATGGTATATATTAATAAAATAAATCTGAACACAGATGTGGGTGGTGCGTGGTAGTGGTGGTGGGTAGTGTGGACTGGCAAAGGTAATACAATCATAATGCAGCTGTGATAACAGTGCATTCTGTAGCATCTGGTGCTACACTTTTAAAAGTAGGCATGCATATAGTTTGCATATAGTTTGCAAACTATATGCATATAGTTTGCATATAGTTTGAAGAGAAACTCAATTGGTTTGGACTCATTGCATTTGGGAAGAGATTGCGCGACACATCTGAAAGGGGAGGGGGATATGATAGAAATTTATAAAATCGTGAGTGTTGTTGAAATAAAAAGATAAGGGAACAGTTATTCACTCTCCCAAAAAGGTCTCTTGAGAGTAACTGTCATGTATGGGAGGTGACACTAAATTCAACTAATTTTCCTGGGGTACTACCTTTTTTTTATTTTTCACAAGGGTAGTTCAATTGCACAATTATGTGGTTGTGTCACTTGTGAGCTTGGTCACTTCACTGGTGTGTTTTCAGCAACAGGACAGGTGCCAAAATAATGAGCGCAAAGGAACATATGTAGCAAACAAACTTTAATAGAACCATTTTTTATAAAATCATTTTAAAAAATCTAATCTTTAAGAATGGTTAGATTATTTACATTAAAAGTTTAATTTGTTAAATGTCAACGCTGGATGCGCACGTCTTCTAAAACTTCAACAATCGAAAGTCTTAGGGCTGCAGTGTCCTTCCTCAATGTGGCCATCATTTCTTGCTGGGCATCCAGCTGGTGTTCTGTAAAAATGGAATACAGTTAGTGTATGTATTCTTGAACAGCAGCAAAGGTATTTATTTTATGTGATCACTATTCATTGGGTAATAGTAACTAACAATGGAGCTTAGAGAAATACTTACCAATTTTCTCCTGTCTTGTGATCAGGGTGTGGACTGCATCTGCGGTGTCCCACACAGTTGCCCATATAGCCGACGCTATATCCACCACTATTTCCCCTGTGATGTGATTGTAAAATAAAACATATCAATGCATCATTAATGACAGTAGCCCCACTAATGTAAATTATGGAATACAGTGAGTGTTCCCATAAAAAAAAATATATATATTTTACTTACCAATTCTGAGAAGTCCATTTGGAAGTGCAGAAAACCCCTGCAAAGCCATTTTTTCAGTTTTGAATTGAGTTCGATTTGACATGAAAACACGCAGCACACGGCCAACGTGAAATAAAGCCCACCTCCCTGTGTTAAATGCTTGTGGCTGTCATCTGTCAGTCACAGGAAAGGACTGTTCTTATTGGTGTGCGTCAGTTGCTAAGTAAATGACCCATGCGGGTGATGTGGGGTGGTGGGTGGGTCCGTCCAGCTAGAGTGAGCTTCAATAAAGGTGGGAGGCAGAGCATGGGAGGGTACGGTCTCTCTCAGGCACGGGCAGTGCGGGACGCCTCATTACAATAATTAGACACGAAGAGTTTTCATTCTTGTTTAAAGTTAACTTAAGAACTTTTAAAAAGTTCGGGGAGGGGGAGGGGAAGGGGAATTAAAATGTTTATGTTTTACAACTTCAGTTTAAGTTCCAAAGCTAACAACTTAAAGCCACCGGGGGGGAGGGACACACACACACACACCCCTCTCCAGACACCCCCCTCTCCCTGTCTGTTGCTGGTTGCCACCAGTGCATTTGCTAGCAATCCAACAGAGGCAGGAGACAGAGTAAGCACACACCTAGCTAATGTGAGAGTTAGTTGCTGCACAGAGGTCTGATAAAGTAAACTATAAATTGAACTTGGATCAGAGGGAGAATAGGATGCAGCTGACCGTGTAACATAAAACATTTGTTCATAAAAGTAAAATGGGCCACTGCAGATTAGAACCGGCAGAATGAAAAATTCAAGATTGCAGTGGGGAACGTAAACTGCTATGCTACAGAAGGCTTGCTACAGAATGCGGTGTGGGCCGGGTAGTTCACGTTCAAATAAATCACAATCACTTCTAACCTAAACCGAGTTAATGCAGTTAGCTCATCTGACATTTGGAGTCATCACAGTCCCCTGAGTCCAATCCAAACCAACCTACTGGACTTCATGTGCTACACTCCATCTCTCCCACAGTCCCCCCAGTCCAATATCAGACCAAATGATATTGACAGCTGCAAATTGTCATTTATTGGATGGTTCTTGAATGGCAGCATGGTTTAGAAAGAATAAGCTGGATTTGTGTGGTTAAAAAGGGATACAGATAGTAACAACATAATTTATGAAAAACAAAAATTATATTATAATCACCCTTTCATTGTGTAACATTGATCTCCCTCCATGCACTTCCCTCCCGAGTCCCTACCCTCCTTCCCAAGTTCAACAAACTGCACTGGACGGAGCACAAGTTTAGGGCTGGGAAACCCAAACGTGAACTCATAGTTCATTTGTTCACTCCATCCCTCCTCCGAGTCCCTCCTCCCAAAAAAACAACTGCACTTGAGGAGAGCAACTTTGAAATCAAATCAGTCTCTCGGCCGGGCTGGAGGGGAGGGGATGGGACAGGGAGTCAATTGTAGTTTTCTAACTCTTTGAGGTGGGGGCGGGGGAGTTTGTGTGTTCACTCCATCCCTCCTCCCACCAACCTACTGCACTGGAGGAGAACAACATTGAAATCAAATCAGTTTCTTGGTGGGGGGGAGGGGACGGCATGGCAGCAAGTTTGAAAACACTCTTAAAATAATGAATTTTTATTTATTTATTGGATGCCATGGTTCTTGAATGAGGAGTCGGACTGGCTGCATGACTTAGATAAGAAGCTAGATCTGTGTGGTTAAACTGGGATACAGACAGTTACAACACACATTATGAAAAATAAAAATAATAATATAAGCTGCCGTACATTGNACTCTCCCAAAAAGGTCTCTTGAGAGTAACTGTCATGTATGGGAGGTGACACTAAATTCAACTAATTTTCCTGGGGTACTACCTTTTTTTTATTTTTCACAAGGGTAGTTCAATTGCACAATTATGTGGTTGTGTCACTTGTGAGCTTGGCCACTTCACTGGTGTGTTTTCAGCAACAGGACAGGTGCCAAAATAATGAGCGCAAAGGAACATATGTAGCAAACAAACTTTAATAGAACCATTTTTTATAAAATCATTTTAAAAAATCTAATCTTTAAGAATGGTTAAATTATTTACATTAAAAGTTTAATTTGTTAAATGTCAACGCTGGATGCGCACGTCTTCTAAAACTTCAACAATCGAAAGTCTTAGGGCTGCAGTGTCCTTCCTCAATGTGGCCATCATTTCTTGCTGGGCATCCAGCTGGTGTTCTGTAAAAATGGAATACAGTTAGTGTATGTATTCTTGAACAGCAGCAAAGGTATTTATTTTATGTGATCACTATTCATTGGGTAATAGTAACTAACAATGGAGCTTAGAGAAATACTTACCAATTTTCTCCTGTCTTGTGATCAGGGTGTGGACTGCATCTGCGGTGTCCCACACAGTTGCCCATATAGCCGACGCTATATCCACCACTATTTCCCCTGTGATGTGATTGTAAAATAAAACATATCAATGCATCATTAATGACAGTAGCCCCACTAATGTAAATTATGGAATACAGTGAGTGTTCCCATAAAAAAAAATATATATATTTTACTTACCAATTCTGAGAAGTCCATTAGGAAGTGCAGAAAACCCCTGCAAAGCCATTTTTTCAGTTTTGAATTGAGTTCGATTTGACATGAAAACACGCAGCACACGGCCAACGTGAAATAAAGCCCACCTCCCTGTGTTAAATGCTTGTGGCTGTCATCTGTCAGTCACAGGAAAGGACTGTTCTTATTGGTGTGCGTCAGTTGCTAAGTAAATGACCCATGCGGGTGATGTGGGGTGGTGGGTGGGTCCGTCCAGCTAGAGTGAGCTTCAATAAAGGTGGGAGGCAGAGCATGGGAGGGTACGGTCTCTCTCAGGCACGGGCAGTGCGGGACGCCTCATTACAATAATTAGACACGAAGAGTTTTCATTCTTGTTTAAAGTTAACTTAAGAACTTTTAAAAAGTTCGGGGAGGGGGAGGGGAAGGGGAATTAAAATGTTTATGTTTTACAACTTCAGTTTAAGTTCCAAAGCTAACAACTTAAAGCCACCGGGGGGGAGGGACACACACACACACACCCCTCTCCAGACACCCCCCTCTCCCTGTCTGTTGCTGGTTGCCACCAGTGCATTTGCTAGCAATCCAACAGAGGCAGGAGACAGAGTAAGCACACACCTAGCTAATGTGAGAGTTAGTTGCTGCACAGAGGTCTGATAAAGTAAACTATAAATTGAACTAGGATCAGAGAGAGAATAGAACACAGTAAGATCATTTTATCTTACCGTGCAACATAAAGCAATTTTTAATAAAAGTAAAATGGGCCACTGCAGATTAGAACCGCCAGAACGAAAAATTCAGGATGTAAGCAGGGAACGTAAACTGCTATGCTACAATAAATCACAATCACTCCCAACCCAAACTGAGTTAATGCAGTTAGCTCATCTGACTCAGAGTTTAGTATTCTGATAACATAAAAATGACAAAGAGGTAAGCGGCGGCGCTGCTGTGCAGATAGCCAACTAGACATGGATGGGATGGCACCACACCCCTCTCTCCCTGCCCGTTGCCGCCCACTACCGGCGCATTTGCTCATAGTTCCCTGAGTCCAATCCAAACCAACCTACTGTGCTTCATGTGCTACACTCCATCCCTCCCACTCTCCCCTGAGTCCAAACTCAGGCCAAATGATATTGACAGCTGCAAATTGCTATTTATTGGATGGTTCTTGAATGGCAGCATGGTTTAGAAAGAAGAAGCTGGATTTGTGTGGTTAAAATGGGATACAGACAGTAACAACATACATTATGAAAAACAAAAATAATGATATAATCGCCCTTTCATTGTGTAACATTGATCTCCCTCCATGC
>QEPC01007844.1:897225-922061 GCA_003113815.1 Sphenodon punctatus | reverse complement strand
AAATCCAGGCTGGGCAGGGTGGGTGGGGAGTGTCCCCCCTTCCACCCGCGCAGCCTGGGAGGGGGAGGGGGGAAGAATTTTTTTATTCCATTGATTTCAATGGGGACAGTGCCCCATTGAAATCAATGGAATAAATCCGGTACCGGTATACCGGATTTAATCCGGGAATCCGGTTTTTTGGAAACCGGAATCTGGTAAATCCGGTACCCGGTAATTGCCCTGGGGTCCCGGCCCTACTAATTACATCCAAATTGGATGGAAAATATGGATGTTACAGCTGGAAATGTGTGCACAAACCATTAAACAATTTGCTTATAAAATTGGAACACTTTATCCAGTATTAACTACATTTGGGAATAATAACCCTTTGGTGATTGATACAATATTTCTAAATTCTATCCACATTGTATAGGAAGAATATAAGTTACAGCCGGAAATGCATCACAAACCATAATGCTTATCGATCAGGACCCTTTATCCTAGCCTTCTGAAATCTGGGTTGGATGATCCCTTGAGTGTGGGGTATAAACTGTCTAAATTCCATGAAAATCAGAAAATAAACAAAGAAGTCACATCCTAAATTTTCTGGGTTTTTTATTCTGAAATTTTTCATTTTTATTCTGAAAATAATGAAAATGGGATTTTGTTTTCATTTTTAGAAAATCAAAAATTAATTATACAACCCCTTAGAGGCTATTGTTCAGACTCATGGGGAACTACCCCTGTGTACTTGGGATAAAATGCAGTGGTGATTTTTGTGATGTCTGAATAGATCTATCATGTCACAACCCTTATATTTTATCTCGCTACCCTGTTATTGTTTATTGTTTTAATGTATCCCGGGGTCCTGTATTTTTGATGTATTTTAAATTGTTTTATATTTGGTTTTATGCATATTTTATTGTTGGAAGCCGCCCCGAGCTGTTCGTAGGAGGGGCGGGGTATACATTTGAAAAAAAAAATAAAAAAAATTATATGATATGAGGCATATCATATAATTGAAAAAAAATGTTCAAATGCCACTACCACAGAACTTTGAAGCAAATCCAAATTTCTGCAGTGGGGTCCCTCAGGAGTCCTTATGACTCTAATGCTAGTTCTGTACCAAGAAGTTCATCTGGTTTACAGGATGGCGGGTAGAGATTTACCCTTCTCCCTTGCTCCATATTCCAGAGATCCAGAGAATTCTGCTAAATTTAGCTCTAGAACAATCACAAAAATACAGTGTTACTTTTCTATTTGTGGTCTGTGTGACCCCAAGTAAGTTAGAATATTAAAAACACTCTAGGAATTAATTCAAAATGAACTTTTATTACATGAATTTAACCTCAAATGTATTTTATTTCAAACTTCAAACTTTATTATGCTTAAAGGCTTGAAATGTTAAAATGTTCTTGAATATATATTCACTCTAGCATTTTAAGAAATTGACGCACAAGTTTGCTTATTGAAACATAAGTCTAACTGACACTGACACATTTCAAGTGATTTTTTTAAAATGTGAAAACTAAAACACATAACTTTCTTTGGCCCTTTTTATATGAGATGGGCTGACTCATGCCCACGCAGATCCACTGCATGGGTATGAGTGGGCGCTGCTCATCTGACTGCTGCGGCAGGTAGGTGGGAGTGTATGCGCGCTCCCACAGTACACCCACCCCCACCTATAGCCCACCCATGTAGCAATTGGTCAAAACAGTGATCGCTCCGTGCATGGAATGGGTGGAGATCAGTGTGCACCTGTGTACTGCCGCCCCCCACTGTTCCGGCACCGGTGCGCGCACACACACCCCGCACCAAAGACCATTTAAAAAGGGCCTTTAAAATTGGATGAAAAGAGACTGAAATGAGAATTTCATTCTGAAATGAGAATGAAATTAATTCTTGTGAGAATCACACTGCCCTTGTGAGATTTTGTGAGATGTTGAGAATCTCAAAAATACCCCCAAAAAGGTCTGGGCATGTGCAAAATAGACATGCATGTGCAGAATGGCCTGCTGACATTTTTTTGCACATGTGTCGACAATTTCTTTACTATTTTAGCTTCTTGAGAATCTAGCCTGAATCTCATGTGAACACTCAATTCACGTGAGATTCTTGAGATGAGAAAATCTCATCGAGAAGCCTATTCTCAATGAGATTTTTGCGAAGGCTGAAATCTCATTTCAGTCCAAGTGAAAACAAAACAGTAGCTCACAATAGCCAGCGAGTCACCTACCCACCCATTAGGTGGTCTCCAAATTTTCTCCCACTTCTGCCTCAGGTAAGACAGCTGGCTGCCACAGGGTGCATCTGCCTGAGAAGGTTGGTGATGCATCATAAGCTACTGTTGCCCCATCCAGGCTAGCATAGAGCCAAAGGGATACCTCTGTCTGGTTGGCGATTGTAGCCCCACCACGAGGCATGGTCTGAGGTTAATGCCTGGAAGACCACTCTCATCATAGCTGCAAAACATCTGGTAGGGGAAGGGGCTCCTCTGTGCCCCAATAATCAGCTGATTGGTGGCCAGGTGAGCACATTTCTCCATCACGGCCCCATCATTTGCTGTTTGACAGCTGGGGTGAGCGTGTTACTCTAGGCTCCCCCCATCAACTGTTTGGCAACTGGGGTGAGCACAATCTTGTGGACCCGCCAATCATCTATTTGGCAGCCAGGGTGAGCACAGTACTCCAGGCTCCCCTGATCAGCTCTTTCATACCAACTCCTCCTGGGTGCCCAATCCTGCTATGGATCAGTGGTCCAGGAGTCCTATCCTTTGTGGACGGCTCCTCTGCCGACCTATGGCATGGAAGGACATGTGATGGCAGCCTCCACAACTAATTTCCATGGGGGTGTGATGCTCATTTGGACTGCCTTTCCTGATAGCCCAAAGTGTAGTGGTGGTTGTGGTCCTTCCGAGGTGGACAGAGGATCAGGCTCACCTTGTCTCATTTGTTTACCCACCATAATTCCAGTGCAATTATCTTACGTTTCTTCTAACTCTCATCTCAAAACATTAATGCCTTAAAATTCAAACTCCAACCTTACTTTTCTTACTAAAGCTTTCTACTTTAGTAAAGAAAGAGTTTATTAATCATATAAGCTTAGCAGCCTGATCCTAAGGCAGCAATGCACATACTATCAGTTTAGATCACACTTAAGTGCAATATGCATCAGTGGGACTTGCTTGCACTCTGGTAATGTGTCTGTTATCTTCTGGAAGATAAGGCTGTAAATTATGGGAATAAAATGTGCAGTAATTTTCACTGCTTGATTTGCAAATCCAGCAGTGTTTCCAAGTTCTAAGCATGTTTACCACCCTTTCCCTGTCTGCCAGAAATGTTGGTCAGAAGAAATATTCACTCTGCTGGCAGGCAGGAAGATATCAGAGGCTGGGTAACTTGGACATGTCCTACTGGATGACACCATCTTAGACCTTATAGACCACCCTCCTCTTCAGATTTGTACCTGCTACATTTGGAACTGCTCAGAACAGCCAGGACATTCTTCGTGACTCTTGTATACAAATCTAAAATACCTAAACCCACTTCATTCTATGTATTTTCAGATGTGATACTACCACGGGTGACCGTGTGGCCTCCCATGGTGGTCTCACATTAGTTCCTGCCCACCAGATGTTTACCACGGCGGGCTCAAACCGTTCCCAGACCATAGCAGATTAACTCTGGATTGTGAGCAGGGCTCCCTGCCAAATGACAATCCAGAGTCAGCCTTGTCAAGGTCTGGGAAAAGCATTACTGGACCAGGGTACAGTGGACTGTCATCTAAAATGGCTCCAGCCAGTGGTTGAAACTTTTCCGGCAGGTGCAGCAGTCTCATAGGCCACTGCACCCACCCGTCAGGGAGGGGGCAATGCCTTGCTGAGCAGTGCAGGGGGAAGGACTGTGAGGACCATGTCTGCACATCACCCCCGCCCTCTCCCTTCCTCCTTCCCAGATCCAGCTGCCAGCACATTTGTTCGGCGGTGGCCCAGGACCAGGTCCTGCCTGAGGTGAGAGATTTCACCCTAGGCAGGATCAAACTATGGCAACGACTAGCACCATCACGTTTGAAAATAATTTCTGTTGGAAGATTTAGACAAAGGTGTTTGGCCATTTTTTAAAAAAAGTGGATTGGTTTCATCATTCTAGCCAACAGAAGGAAAGTAGGTCATATATGTTCCAGTGTAACTTCTACACATTTTATTTATTGTACAAAAATATCAAACCTTATAAAGGATATATTTAACTCTATCTCATCACTTGCTCTCATAAATGAGAGATTTTAAAACTTTACAACCACTTTTAAGGTACAGAAAACTTGTTATTTTTAATTATTTCTTGCAGGCAAGGGTAGATCATATATATGAAGCTAGATGTGAATTTTCTTGTCACCGTGAGTCACACATATTATTGAGTGAAATGGCATCTTATGCCTAAGAGGCTCCTTTATACTACCTAGCATGAAAAGAGACTAGACTCCATGCAGATGTGTTGTGCATTAATGTTACACATTGCCCTTGAATAATGACCACTGTCTCAATTAACTCCAGGAAAAACATAGTCAAAAACCTTATTAAATCAACATGGGCTGAACATAGAAGCCTTTTGGCAAACTCTTGGTCTCAGTAGAGCTTTGTCTGCCTGACTTTCAGAGTGATTTGCATACTGCTAATTATTACATTCAGCACTGGAGTTTTCTTTGTAATTAGTTCTTTTAAGTGCATCAAAGCTTTAGCAGACATATATTCATTTGACAGTTTGCTAATTGCTTTTTATGTTGTCATATTTATAGCAAAGCAGCTTTATGATCTTAAACCTCTAAAACATTTTAATTTTCCCTAGAACTTAATATTAAAGGGCTGAGAACTATGGTCAGATTAAACGATCTGAGCTAATCTGAAGATACATGAGGTCTTTTTTTGATGCATCAGTCAAGTTATTGTCAGACAAATTTAATAGGAATGTGCATAAAGAATGGGGTTTGGATGTTAGGCTGTTCTGTCGTTTGGTCCGAAAACCAAGTTCAGGTTCGGTCATTCAGTTCGAAAACCGAGTTCGGGTTCAGTCATTCGGTTCAGCTGAACGTTCAGCGGAGTTTGGACCTGCCACAAAGCTTGGGCTGCTCCAGGGACCCCCGTGGTGGCATGGCAGGCCATCAGAGACAAAGCAGCAGCAGCAGAGACTGAGAAGGCTTTGTGCTTGGAACCCCGGGTTCCTCGGGCAGGCAGGCTCAGCGGTTGGCCCCTGGGGGTGCCCGTGGCAGCATGGCAGGCCCTTAGAGACCTAACAGTGGCAGCAGCATTAGCCTCCAGTTCTGCTTGCTCTATGCTGACTGGGTCTCCATTCTAGTCGCCATCGCCATCACGGCAGATGGTGGCTGGCTGGCTGGCTAGCTGGGCACTTGAATCACCACCGGGCAAGACTACTTGACCAATTTTCAGAAGAGTCGGTTGAGATCTGGTGAATAGGATGCCAGCCTGCAATGCCTAGCCCCGTATGGGTGCCGTGTCAGCCACCAAGCCCTGGCCAGGCCTCTTCCCTGCCTGGAATGTAGGCCCCAGAACCCTGAGGGTTAGTCCTGGGGCTGGAGTGGCTGTTACTTGTTACGGTGGAATGACAGCTCACATGTGGAGGGTCCTTATTTACTTACAGCATGACTCAGGGACAGGCAGCTCTGCTCCTGTTGGACACAGACAGCTATTTGGACTTAGAGGAGGTATGCTATCCAACATCATCACTGAGGCAGGTGAGGAAATAGCCAAGAGGAGCTTGCAGGCTGGCTGGCAGGGGTGGAGCAGTGGCAGAGGCCTGGCTTGTACTCAGCAGAACTCAAGGAGCTCTACTGCCAATTGGTCAACCCTTGCCCAGTGATGAATCACATGGACACCCAGTAGCAGACATTGGATTGCCCAGTCTCAGCACCTGTGGCATAGCAGAGGCAGCATTGGCAGCAGCAGCAGACATTGAATTGCCCAGTAGCAGAATCCGTGACACAGCAGAGCTGGCATTGGCAGCAGCGGCATACGTTGGATTGTCAGGGCACAGTACCCATGGCACAGAAGACAACACCAGCAGGATTTGTCTGTGCGCATCACCCAGGAGCCAGGATGGTAGAATTCACCAGGGAAGAGCTTCCATACAACAGCAGACGGTGACAGCAGGATTGCATGGGTACGTTTGGATTTGTCAGTAGGTATGTGCGAATACTGGGGGGGGGGGTTGATGTTCAGCCCATTCGGGGTTCGGCCCCCCTGAAACCATTCAGGTTCCGGCTGTTCGGCTCAAACCTGTTCGGGGGGGAGCCTATTCAGGTGAGGGACAGGGGGGAACCCAGTTTTCCATCCCCTCTCCCCCCTGCGGGCTGCGTGGGTGGAAGGGGCACTGGGGTTCATCTCCCCTCCCACCCTGCCCATCCTCGTAAAAAAAACTTTTTAACCCCCCCACCCCAAGGATCGCCCACCTGGTGGTGCCAGGGCTTTGGGCCCAGGTCCTCTGGCAGCAGTGGCAGCAGTTGCAGCAGTGGTAGCGGCAGCAGTGGCAGCAGGTCCGGCAGCACTGAGTGCTTCAGGCCTCTACTAGGCCTTCCGGGATTACCAGGCCAGTGGGGCACATCACCCACGGTTGCCAGGGCAGGCAGACAGTCACCTTGGCATGAGAGGCAGGCAGACTGGGGCAGGGTTTGAGCTTTGCCCAGAGGGCGGACAGACAGGCAGCGTGGCATGCGCAGGCAGCATCATAGGCTTTGAGTTTTGCAACCTGGGAAGGCAGCGAGGCAGCGTGGCATGAGAGGCAGTAGGGAAGGCAGGATGGGACCTTGACAGATAGGCTGGCAAAGACTGTCATGATACCAATACCGATTTCAAAGATTTTATTTTTGTTATTGTTATCGATATTGTTATCGGTCTCATGATCGCGCCAAAAACCGGAAACTGGAAACGGTATTGTGAATGCTTGTGTTCTGTCTGGCTTGTGGATTGTGGTGTCTGTCTGGCTTGAGTGAAAAATTGGTTGTGACCTTGTTAGGGATGGGATAACAGAACCGAGTTCGGAAATTCACTTCGTTTCGGTTCAGTTCGGAAATTCGGTTCAGTTCAGAAGTTCAGTTTGGTCAACCGAACTATTCTAGTTCGGTCCGAACTCCGAACTTCAGAACACAGTTCAGAAATTCAAACCCCATTGAACTAAATGGAATATTATATTTTAGGGATGGGCAAACAGAGCCGAGTTTGGAAATTCGGTTCGGTTCGAAAATCGAGTTCAGTTTGGAAGTTTGGTTCGGTCGACTGAACTGGTCGAGTTTGGTCCAAACTCTGAACTTCCAAACTGTGTTCACCCATTCCTAGAGCTTGTGCGTGTGTGTGTGTGTGTTGTGACTGTTTTTGTGTGTGTTGTGGCTGTTTTTGTGTGTGTGTGGTGTGTGGTGAAGGATGGAAGGTAAATAAAAATGAAACTGAGGAAGGTCAAGGTAGAGGAGGAGACAGAAATGGAGCCTGGACAATCTAGTGAGGTGGTGGAGGTTGGCTCCTCGCTAGAGAAGGAAGAGGGCAGAGGATGTGCCATTGTTGCCAGGTCTGTAAAATTTATTTTTGTTTATGTTCCATAGAACTTTGAGAACAAGAAGAATACTATCCTTCAGAGTGAGCTCACTGGCTTGTGGGTGGGTGGGTGGTGGACAGTCAGGCACAAACAGTAGGCATCAGCAGATGGTAGCAGATGGGCAGCATTTGCATGAGTCTTATTTCTGGTTCTGCCAGAGAGAAGGCAGGGGGGGGGGCTCTTTCAGCAGTTAGGCATGAGCTGCAGCACCCACCCAGATATGTGACAGACAGGGTCTCAACTTGCCAACCCTAGCACCATAAGAAGGGGAGGATTTGCACGTGTCTTACTTATGGGTCTGCCGGGGGGGGGGGGCTCTTTTGGCAGTCAGGCATGAGCTGCAGAACCCACCCAGACATGTGCCAGCCAGGATCTCAACTCGCCAACCCTAGCACCACAAGAAGGGCAGGATTTGCACGTGTCTTATTTATGGGTCTGCTAGAGAGGGGGGGGGCTCTTCCAGCAGTCAAGCATGAGCCACAGCACCCACCAAGACACATGCCAGCCAGGATTTCAACTTGCCAACCCTACCTCTCCAAGAAGGGCAGGATTTGTACGTGTCCTATTTATGGGTCTGTCAGAGAGAGAGGGGGGGGCTCTTTCAGCACTCAGGCATGAGCTGCAGAACCCACCCAGACATGTGCCAGCCAGGATCTCAACTTGCCAACCCTAGCACCCCAGAAACTACAGCACCACAGGTGGTGGTGGTTGTGTACATGGGAGAAAGGGAAAGGGGCGCGTAGGCAGCACTACAGCAGCACCATCCATCCACTTGGTGTGGGAGAATGGGTATTGCTCTTGGAAGAACTAGAGGCATCACCATGAATGCATGATATTGTGTAGGTGTTGTTTATGTGTTCCTGTTTCAGAGAGGGTGATGATGACGCCACTGGTGCCAGAACCCTATCATGGAGGAGGTCGCAGCCGCAGGAGCCACCCAGACCAACGAGGTCCATGGTGTGGAAATATTTCTACACCCCCAAGGGCGGATTCACGGAATACAAGGTAAGGCACGGGGGCTGGAACAATAGGGAATGGATTGCCCTGTGACTTGTTAGGAAGTCACCCGCAGGGAGAGAGATTGGTCAGCCACCCACTTATGGAGACAGAATGCAGGCAGGGCTTGATAGACCATTGGTCTGACATAGTATGGAACTTCTTATGTTCCTATCTCTTTATGTTCTTTAGATCTGTGACAAAAGGATAAAAAGGGGGTCACACGGGACCACATCAGGGCTGATACCCCCTGTCGAGAACGTCCACCTCATAGCGGTGACGCGGCGGGATGTGTTTTGGTCACGGTGCAGGGATGCCTATTGCCTGAAGCAAGAAAGGAAGGTACGGCAGAAGCGCCACCACCACAGCCCTTCCCCCTCCATCTCCACTGAGGAGTCCGCGGTCCCACGCAGGAGATCCAAGAGGCAAGGGCATTTAGGGCGGAAATTGCCAGGCCCACAAAAAATATAGGTAGCCAGGCTAAGGGTCCATGCCCACAATATGGAGGGCTGGCTGATGGAGCGGTTTGAGGAGCTCCAAGTAAGGAAGTGACAGGCAGAGACATACCTAGGGTACCTCTACACTGAGAAGGACACCATCAAGCTGTTCCACCTGTTGGTCATCAAATGGAAGGCATCCCTGGAGGGGGCCCTGGACTTTGTCAGACTACATAGGTACGAGATGGACGATGTGCCCGCCCCTCGGTCTCGTGCACCACTTTCTCTTTTTCCCCATGTCCCGGGGGACAGACCCGCAGACCCTTAATTTATTTTCCTTTCTTTTTATATTAACGTTAGTTTTTTTTAAAATGTATCCAAAGTTGTAAAGTTGTTTAAAAAGTTTTTATAAAAGTTATATTTATTATCAACTGAGTTTAACCTTTCCAATCTTTTATCCCTCTGTGCTGCTTCTGGCAGGTGGCAGAATATCATTGTATACACAGCGTGTCAGATTCCTACCTGACAGCAGCAGCACATGGAGTGTATTGGTCCCAAGATGTGCCAGCAGGGTCTCAACTTCCAGACAGCCACGCAGGAGGGGCAGGGCTTGTGTCTGTGTGGGTGTGCCAGAGAGGCCGTGGCAGTCTGGCAGAGGCATAAGCGGGCATCTGCAGGTGCACTGCCTGCTCTCACAGAAGATCGCCGCATGAGGGGAAGCCTTGGGAAGCTGGGTTGTGATATATAATATTTGGTTACATTTTTCGGTTGGTCCTTTGAAGACCATGAGTGGAGAGGTGTGTTACTGTTCAGCTCTTAGAAAGATGGCCCCGGGGGTGGGGGGGCAGACTTGCAGACTGTGCCCCAGGTAGACCAGCAAGCCAGGGATATCATATTTCCTGTTAGGTGGTGCCAGAGAGAAAGAGAAAGAGGGTATTTGGCAGTGGGCAGCAAGCAGCGGGTGCTGGTGGTCAGTGGGGCTCTTTCAGCAGCTTCAGCAGGCATCCGCGGGTGGGTGTGGAGGAGTAGGTTGGTGGGGGGGCAGGACTGGTGGGTGCAGACCGGTGACAACTGGCCAGTTAGGCACAAGGAGCAGCAGCACCCAGATGATGGTTCTTGGGACTTGAGTGACTGCTTCTGAATGCAGTGAAATGGAATGACAACCCCACATAACTGGAATGATGGTTCTGAAATGTTGATGATGGTTCCTGGAACTGGAGTGGTTGCTTCAGGTACAGTGGAATGCCAGCCCATGGGAGTTGAATGATGTCCCAAGAATTAGTGCTTGGTTGGGCACACTTCATTCAATCATTCCAACAGGTGGTACAGGGAGGTACAGGTGATACAAGGAGGCACACAGGCAGGGACATATATTTTGTTGTGTGTTATTTCCATCTCATTCTGGTAGGTTTGCTGCTGGATGTGGGCAATGAGCATGAGAACAGAGATCTCTTGCTGGTTCTGGCAGGTGTCAGCTTGAGCTGGATATACGCATCTTCCCCTCCACCCCCATCTCTCTCCTTCTAAGGGGGAAGTCTGCCTCTCTCTCTCTCTCTCTCTCTCTCTCTCTCTCTCTCTCTCTGGCCATATACTGCAGGTGACAGAATGGGTGGGATCGTGTCCTTCTCTCCTTCTAGCAGTGAGGAGATTTTCTCACTCTCTCCCTGAGCAGCAGGTTGCCATGGTGGTGGGAAGTTGCTTTGGGCATGAGCAGCAGGTTGCTACTTCATAAATAAAGGTTCTTCATGCTAGCTCCCATCATTGTCACCACGTCACCCTGTGTTCCATCCCTGCATGGACTTGTTTTATATCCCTAAAAAGGGTTAGATGGAATCCAATCCAATCGAATTTTAATTTATATCCCGCACTCCCTTATCAACAGATAACTCGAGGCGACTTACAACAAGCAAAATAATACAGTAATACATAATACAATAATACATCATCATAAATTCAATAACAATCCCAAAATCACACCTCCCAATCCTAGCCCTTACATAAATCATACAATATGCCCTTCATCCTTCTAGCAGTCTCCTAACACCTACACACAGCTAGTGTTAGCCATCCTGCCAAATATCTTCCACCTCCACCCTGCTTCCACCAGAGAGAAGCCCTCCTCTGCTCTACTCCCTTGCTCTCACCAAGGGGGAGAGTCTCTTTCTGGGCAATAAATATATACCCCTCTTCCTCCACCCAAACACTGATCACATCCACTCCATCCAGTGTCCCCCGCCGTCCGACCCTGCTGGAGGGCACTTCCAAAGGACATCCTCCCCCTGGATGCGCCCCCCCAACATGAGCCCCCAGCATGGCCACCAACACAACTACCAGCTACCCCCATTTTTGAGGGGGTGGTCCCAAAGCCAACTTCCTCACACCCAACATAATCTCTAAAGGAGGGAACATACTATAATGAACCCCCAAGTCTATATTCGGGTTCTGGTCCCAAGCCCAGCATACCATGAGATCCACAATCACTTGCTCTAACAGTTTTCCTTTCATTACACCTGCCTCTGATCACCCCCACTCGAGCTGAGCCGAGACCATCTGTTGTTCCTGATGCCTCTCCCACTGGTGCCAACAGAGATCCCACCAGCTCTCTGCATTTCACTGCTGCTCCCATCCTCTGTCCAAACTGGGGCCGATCCGTTCGCTGATCCTGCTGTCCCACCCTACTCCAGCAACCATCCATTTCATTACTTGTAGGGCAGAGGGGGCTCCGGGTGCCACAGTCCAGCCAATGGCTGACACCCTTTGGGTGTCACCCTTCGGCTGGCGCCCAAGGGCTGGCACTGAAAGGGCCCCACCCTCACTGATATTACCTAGAGAGAGGGAGGAGAGAGCAGAGTGGCAGGCAGCTTCACCATTCACAGCTGCCCCTATGACCACAGCAGACTGGGCAGCTTGCAGTCCACAAAGGCCCCACCCTCGCTGATATTACCTGGGGAGAGGGAGGAGAGATCAGAGTGGCAGGCAGCTTCACCATTCACAGCTGCCCTTATCTCCACAGCAGACTGAGCAGCTGAACAGTCACTCTGAAAGGAAGAGTGCTTCTTAACCTGGATAGGAGCTCAAGGCCATCAGGACAGGCATGCCATGGTGGTGGGCAGTTGCTTTGGGCACAAGCAGAACCCTGATGGTGGGTCCTGGGACTAGAGTGGCAGCTTCTTGATGACGTGGATGGACAGCCCTCCCTGACTAGAACATTGGCCCCAAGAACCCTGATGGTTGGTCCGGGGGCTAGAGTGGCTTTCTGATTCTTAATGCCATGGAATGACAGTGCCCTGTGAGCTGAATGATGGCCCCAGAACCCTGATGGTGGGTCCTGTGGCTAGAGTGGCAGCTTCTGGATGCTGTGGATGGACAGCCCTCCCTGCCTGGAATGTAGGCCCCAGAACCCTGATGGTGGGTCCTGGGACTAGAGTGGCAGCTTCTTGATGACGTGGATGGACAGCCCTCCCTGACTAGAACATTGGCCCCAAGAACCCTGATGGTTGGTCCGGGGGCTAGAGTGGCTTTCTGATTCTTAATGCCATAGAATGACAGCACCTTGTGAGTGGAATGATGGCCCCAGAACCCTGATGGTGGGTCCTGGGGCTGGAGTGGCTAGAGAAATTTGAAGGCCAAAGTGGAGAAGGGCTCCATGTGAACAGCCATTGAACATGGGTCAGTGAGTCTTAAGACATAGACGAGCACCAATTATGGCCAGGAACGGTCTCAGCATGAAGACTGTGTGAGCCAGGATCTCCCATTCCACCCCATTGTTCACCCAGCCCCTGGCTGCTGGTGCAGTCATCTGAGCTATGGCCATCTACAAGATTGAGGAGCAAATGGGTGACATGCAGTACCAGCACCAGCAGCAGACATTGGATTGCCAGGGTATTGTAACTCTGCTTGGCACCCCTGCTTGGCTGGGCATTGCAGGCTAGCTGGCATTGGTGGGGCAGCAAGAGAGGCCCAGACAGGGCTTGATGTCTGGAAACCCTGCTTGGTCGGGCATTGCAGGCTGGCTGGCATTAGTGGAGCAGTGGTATAGGCTCGGCCAGGGCTCGGTGGCTGGCACCCCTGCTTGGCCGGGCATTTCAGGCTTGGGTCGTACTCAACAGAACTCAAGAAGCTCTTGTGCAAATTGGTCAAGCCTTGCCCGATGGTCAATCTCCTGTTCACCCAGCCCCTGGCCTCCGGTGCACTGATCCAAGCTATGGTCATCTACAGAATTGAGGAGCAAATGGCTGACGTACATTACCAGCACCAGCAGCAGCAGCAGACATTGGATTTCCCAGGCACAGAACACATGGCACTGACAGCAGAGGTGGCTTTGGGAGCAGCAGCGGACATTGGATTGCCCGGGCACAGAACCTGTGGCACAGGCATCAGAGGAGGCATTGGCAGCCGCAGTGGACATTGGATTGCCTGGGCACAGAACCCATGGCACTGACAGCAGAGGCAGCATTGGCAGCATCAGCAGACATTGGAATACCTAGGCATAGAACCCGTTCAACAGCAAAAATGGCAGCAGCAGGATTTGCCTGTGCACAGCACCCATGGAGCCAGGATGGTAGGATTTGCCAAGAAGAGCTCCCATACAGCAGCAGACAGCAGCAGCAGGATTTTGCGGTCACATTTGGATTTACCAGGGCAGAGTACCCATGGACCAGCAGACAGGAGCAGCGGGATTACCAGGCCAGTGGGGCACATCACTCAGGGTTGCCAGGGCAGGCAGACAGGAACCTTGGCATGAGAGATAGGCAGGCTGGGGCAGAGTTTCAGCTTTGCCCACAGGGTGGGCAGACAGGCAGCATGGCATGAGCATTGGAAGGCAAACTGGGGCAGGTTTTAATCTTGGCAATCTGGGTGGGTGGACAGACAGGCAGCATGGCACAAACATAGGAAGGCAGGCTGAGGCAGGTTTTGATCTTGGCCACCTGGGTGGATGGGAAGACAGGCAGCATGGCATGAAAGGCAGTAGGGAACACAGGCTGGGACCTTGGCAAGGAACTCAGATAGGTTGGCAAAGACTTCAGCGCATGCAAGAGACAGCCAGTCTCATAGGCAGGCTGAGATCGTCTAGCCAGAGGCCAGCTGGCAGGTTTACATTTTCCCAATGCCACCCTGTGTCATGAGGTCAGTCAGATAATCTGGCCGATGCCGTCTAGTATGAGAGGGGGGGGAGGGAGTGGAAGAGAGAGAGAGAGAATCAGGCATTGGGAGGGAGGGACAGCACCTCAGCACAGCAGCAGCACAGACTGAGGAGGAGCCCTGTCCCAAGACTGCCCCTGGCATGGGATGGCGTGTACTACTGCACCATCAATCCGTGTCCAGGGGCAACTCGGGGAATCCCAGCAGCGGAAGGTTCACCTTGATGAACAGCAACTTCTCCACCAACTTGTCCCCCAGTCTCATGCGGTACGGTGAGCAAATGTCCCCTGCCATGGAGAACACCTGATTGCTGTGGACACTGTTTGGTGGGCAGGACAAGATACCCTTGGCCACTTTGGACAGGGCTGGCCACATGTTGGTCTTGCTGGCCCAGTAGGCCAAGCAATCACTGCTGGGATCAATGCATGGCTCCTCCTCAAGGTAGGTGTCCACTGCTGCTGAGGCGCAGTCATACTCCCTCTGGTAAATCTGCCTGGGCAACATTCTCCACCACTGCCATCAGGCACACTGTTTGCCCTATTGTGCATGACCCCATGCTGCCCTGCACATAGGAGGAGCTGCTGCTGCTGGCAATAGGGGTGCTGCTGCTGCTCAGCCTGCTGCTGGTGCTTCTACTGCTAGAGCTGGGGGCATGGATAGACCCCATTGACTGAAAGGGGTGGATGCTCCCACTCCCACCATCCCCAGGGGCGTTATGCTGCTTTTGCTCATGCACACTCTCCAGAGCCTACTCTGCCTGCCGGACCCTCTTCACCAGCTTACCCTTCCAGTGCCCATAGAGTGCTGTCTGATGTGCCATGCTGCCCTTGACCCTGGCATCCAGCATAGTTGCCAGAACATATTCTGCCCACCCCAGGAATTTGTTAAAACATGCCTTCAGCCCTGCCTTCAGATGTCACACCAGGTCAACCACCTCATCAGCCAGCTTCCTGCCCTGAGGGCAACAATCCCACCACTGGAGAATCTCCTCCAGCCTCCTGAGGAGACTCTGAACTAGAGGGGTCAATTGGCTGATGGTGGTCATGGACGAGCTCATGGTCTCCGTCATGACCAGGAATGGTCTGAGCACAAAGACTGTGTGAGCCAGGATCTCCCATTCCTCCCGATTGTACCCTGGAGGTGCACCGCTGTCTGTCACCAGTTGCTCTTGATGCAAGGCAGCTTTCTGCTCCACATGCCGCTCAAGCATTGGGAAGGTTGAATTCCATCGGGTGGACACATCCTGCACCAGCTCGTGGACTGGGGAGTCTTGTTTGGCCTGCTTTGCCTGGAGGAGGTCGCTGCCCTTCATGCTCCAGTTAATGAAACTGGCCAGCTTCCTCTCCCACTCGATCAGGGAGCTAAGGGTGCTGGCCCCAATTCCCTTCTCCCCCAAGCCCAGAGCATCCCTGACCACTAGGTGAAGGGTGTGTGCAGTACAAGGGATGCTAGTGAAGCCCCCCTCATGGACTGCCCTCAAGATATTAGCCGTGTTATCGGTGACCATGCACCCCTTGGTGAAGGGTGTGCCTGGTGTGACCCACACCCTCACCATGGTGGTCAGGGTTGCCTTTATGTTCCAGGACATGGGGAGGGCATCCATTACTTCTGCTTGAAGCAGAGACCACCTATGCCCTTTTTCGGGACCCCTTCTGCCACTCCCAAATGCTGCCTCCATGTCCTGTCACCAGTGCGCTGTCACCACCAGGTAGGCCTGCTGTGCATTCCTGCTCGACGACAGGTCTGTGGAGAAGTTGACGGTGGCACCCCCATCCCCTGCCAGCTGCTCCCTCACCTGCTTCTTTAAAGCCCGGTACAGGGTTGGCTAGCACCACCTGCCAACTCAGGTAGTGCGTGAGGGCAGATTAAACTGGGGGGCCAGGAAGGCAATCAGTTGCCTGAACCCCACATCCCCAACCACTGACAAGGGCTGCCCATCCAGAGCAATCATTTCCCCCAACATGCGTGTGGCTTTCGCTTGAAAGCCACGCTGCCCTTCACATCCTGCAGCTGACGAGGGACTTGGTAGCTGCCCCCACCCTAGCTCCTCCATGGTGGGCTGATGCTGCTTCTGCTGCTTCTCCTGCTGCTCCCTCTTAGCAATACCACTCCTGCTGTTAGAGGCAGCTGTTGGAGTAGGACACTTGCCCACTGATGGAGGTGGACAACTGGCTGCTGCAATCGGGAACCCACTGGCATCCACTGCCCCTGCCTGCCCGCTTAGCAGCACAGCACCATGGCATCCCTTGAGGTGCCTCTCCATGGCAATTGTGCCAAGGTTGGTGAGCACCTTCCCACACTTCACCACCTTCTGGCACAAAGTACACTGCACCTCTGTGGGATCATTCACCTGCACCAACTTAAAATGCACCCATACAGATGATTTTTTGCCTCCTCCTGCCTTTTAGCCTGCACCGGATGATGCACAGCTGACAGCACTGCTGGAAGGGGCAGAACATGGTGGCAACTCAGCTCTTGGAGGAACAGCCATTGCCTCAGCTCCAGACATCTCCTCCACTGGACTAGTGTCTGCTTCACTGTCCCCAAGCAGAGTAATCAGGGCCCCAGGCATGTGCCACATGTGTGGTCGCACATGGCCCCGCCGCCAGCTGGGGCCCCGCACTTGCCTGGCTGGGCAGCAGGCTGCAGCCAGCTTCTCCCCCAGAAAGTGATTCTTCCTCCCCTCCCTGACTCCAGACCCCATCCCTCACTTGCCTCTGCCTTCTAGTAGTCCTGCAGCGGCAGCAGTAGTAGCCGGGACAGTGGATCGGGCTGGGAGATAAGGCTGTTTACAAAAAGCTCCTCCCCACGTGCTTATCAGAAGATTGCTACCTTGTAAAGAAGGTTCTTCGAGATGGCTTCCAACAGTCTCACAACTGGGTTGTGCACGCTCACCCTGTTAAAATAATAGACTACATGATGGTCTTGAGCTCCTCTAGTATAAAAAGAACCCTCCCCCTCTGAATGACAGTTCCTTTCAACCCTTTCTAGAAATATAAGAAAAGAATTCCATGCGGGGCTGGAAGGGTGGGTGTTGTGAGAATGTTCGGAGCCATCTCAAAGAACCTTGTTTGCAAGGTAGCAACCTTCTGTTCTTCTTCGAGTGGCTCCTCACATGATATTTTTACATGGCTCCGCCGGGTGGGGAGTCCGTGGGCGCGCCAGTGCATGGATGGGGCATGCACACAGCTGCACACACATCCCCACTCACCCACCACTCATCCACACCCACATAGTAACCACCATTTCCCCCGGTTGCTCCGTGCGTGGGGATGAGTGGGGGGGTGAGTGGGGATGCGTGTTAGGCGAGCGCGCACGCACCCCCACTCACCATGGGCGCGTGCACCACGTCATTCACATGGGGTTCCCCCACCCATGAACACACAGAAATCTGCGTGTTTATGGCTGGGAGGAGAGACCCGTGTAAAAAGGGCCACATTCTCACAACTGTCTTACTTATACTATCTTAGGTAGGAATTTAGGATGTAAAGCAATATCTATTCTGTCTTGGAAAATAAATCTGCAAATATGGTTCTGAGATTATTATGGCTGCTATTTCACTAACTCTTCTTAATGAAGTTATTGCTAACAGGAATACTGTCTTTAAACCCGCACCCCATAACCAGTTCATTTGCACCCCCATATAATCAATTCACGCTGCCCCGTGGGCACAAATTAAATGGTTATGGGTGGGGGCAGCGTGAATAGATTATATGGGGGCGGGGGCAGAAATGAACTGGTTATGGGGTGGGGGCAGCATGAACTGATTATGGGGGCACAACTGAACTGGTTATATGTCTCTTTTCATGGCATAATGCGCTTAATAAGCTAGCTGCATTTTGGGTGTCTTGTGTGTGTGATAGCAGCACCTCTGGACTGGTCACACCGCATGCGTGCACAAGGCACAGGTGGCACTGGCAGCAAGAAGCAACAGGCCCTGGAGGCCAGACTGGCTAAGCTCACCCCCTGGCCCCTCCTCCAGTAAGGCAGTGGATGCAGTCAGTCTCTCTGTGCCTGTGTCACTGCCCGCTTGGCTACCCCTACAGTGGAACCACTCCTGGGGAGTGGTGGTAGACACTCGGTTGGGGAGGGGGGGAAGCATTAGGAGGCCATGCTTCTCCATGGTTGCTCGGAGGGGTGGAGAATGGGAATCCTTCCTGTCCAGAGGGAGCAAGTTTTATGTAACTGTATACATTTGCATAATTAGGTGGTGCCTAATTATGCAAATTAGACCCCGCACCAAGACTTCGCACATGGTCTTACAAACCCTGGGGCCGGCCCTGAGAGTAATGTCCCCAAGTGAAGGGGAGTACTGGGACCCTGAGGATGATGGACTTCCCACCATGCTTCTGCCACTCTCCCTGTGCCCCATATAGCTGCTGCTGCTGCTGCTGCTGCTCTCCCTGCTGCCATTGCTCTGGGATTGGGCCCTGTGTCTAGAAACCAGGGTAAAATCCACCAGCCCTGGACTGCTGGGGATCGCCTGAACAATCGGGACATTGGTGTCCCGTTGTGAACTTCAAACCCTGCCCCTGAAGAACCTGCACCTACTCCTGCAGATGCAGCCTCCTGGACTGCACACCTTCCAGTGCCCTGCATGGCAGTGGTGGATGCTGGCAGAAGGCGGCACCGCCAAACCACCCCCCGGCTAGTGCCACTGCTGGAAGCCTCGGAAGCGTGTCGCCCAAAATCAGGCCTGTGGAGTTTGGGGCGTGGTGATGGGCTCTGGCTGCTGCCTGCTGCCACTCTGCTGGCATGTCCCCTACCACCTCTGCCACGTGCCCCATTGCCTGTCTTACGGGCAGGAGACTGGCCTCTCCTGCTTCCCTTCTCCATGTTTTCCATCCCAGGAATGCACTTGTACATTTTATATATATATTTATTTCCTACAAACACACTCTAAAATATTAAAACTGAATCACTACACACAACTCTATCTATCTCTAACTAAGCTAACTTCAGATGTTTGGATGGCAATAGGAAACCTAGACCAGATGTTTGGACGTCAATAGAAGATCTGATAGACCGATTTGCTACTGAGTTCCCCACGACAATCCCGATTTTAGCTGGGGACTGGAACGCCAGAATAGGAGTTGCCTCTAATAGTATGCACCCTCCTTGTCTAAGTACTTTGAATTGGGTCCCTGAGAGAAAAAGTAGGGATGTTATAAGCAATGAGGCAGGGGCTCTTATGTTAAAAATGTTACCGGTATGTGACATGGTGGTACTAAATGGAACTGGGTTGAGTGATCCTGATGGGAATTTTACATATGTAACTGTCAATGGGAGAAGTGTGGTCGACTATATAGTTGTCCCTCTCCATTATCTGGGAAATTTTGAGAACTTTAGTGTTACTGTTCGACCCAAAAGTGACCACATTCCCCTGAGCATGGATATTAAGTTTCCTACAACATTCCCTCAAAGTACGATTAGTCTGAAGGAAAGGAAGGAAGGTAGATCTAGGATTCACACCCAATGAACCATCACCCAGATGGTTGGGATGTAGGATTTGTTATGGGGATGGGAGAGCATATTAGCTGGTAGGGAAGAAGATATGGACCATCTGAGTTGACAGCTCTATACAATAACTTCTACATTGGTTACCAAAATTTTGTCTTGGGAGTCTGAGAAAGAAAGGTCAATAGCTACCAAATGGTATGATAAGGAGTGTAGGGCAGCTAAGTGCAATTTTACTCAAGCCAGTAAACCTAACTAGCGGATTATTCAGATTATTCGTCTCATCAACTGTCTATCTGACATCTCTACCTGGATGTCTCAACGTCTCAACGTCAACTCAAATTCAACATGGCTAAAACTTCTCCCCTCATCCTTCCTCTCCTTCCTCACTGTCAATAACTATTGATGGAGTCACCATCCTGCCTGTCCCCCAAGCCCGTAGCCTAGGCTTCATCTTTGACTCAGCCCTTTCTTTTAAACCCTACATTGACTCTGTTGCTAAATCCTGTCGCTTCTCCCTCCATAACATTGCTAAGATTCGCCCTTTTCTCTCTGTCTCGTCTGCCAAAACTCTTGTTCATGCTCTGGTCATCTCTCGCCTCAATTACTGTAACCTCCTTCTCACTGGCCTTCCCCGGTCTCACCTTTCTCCCCTCATCTCTGTCCAAAACTCTGCTGCCAGGGTCATCTACCTCGCCAGTCGCTTCGACCATGTGCAGCCCCTCCTCTCTTCGCTTCACTGGCTTCCCCTTCCTGAACGAATCCTGCACAAGCTCCTAGTCTTCACCTATAAAGCTCTTCACAACCTTGCTCCCCCCTACCTCTCTGCACTTATCGCCCTCCATACTCCAGCCCGTGCACTTCGCTCCTCCTCTGTCCCTTCTCTCACCCTTCCACGCCTTCCCTGCTCCCCTAAGCGCCTTCGTCCCTTCTCACTTGCTGCCCCCCATGCCTGGAACTCCCTCCCTGTCCACATCCGCCTTGCCCCCTCCCTTCATACCTTCAAATCTCTCCTTAAAACTCACCTCTTTCGCTCTGCTCTGTCTGACTCTTTATCCTGCTGAGCCACTATTCCTATACCTACGATCGGTTTACCCTTATCCTTGCAACATGGACCTGCCTGCTGTCATTCTCATCGTAACCAAGCCAAGTACGTGCACTTGAGACCTCGCATCTTCATGAATGTTAGACCCCTTGTCTCTCCCTCTGTTCCCCTTCCTAAGTCTCTCCCCCAGCTCCTGTCTCTCAGATTGTAAGCCCTAGGGGCAGGGACCGTGTCTATTTTATTACTTTGTAAAGTGCCAGGTACACTGCTGGCACTATATAAATGTTTGTTAATAATAATAATAATATGGCTCGGCAAGATTACCTGACAAAAAGGCGCAAATATAAACTTCTAATTAGATCTAAAAAGCTGCATTGTATTAATTGGCTGTGGGCTAGACTGGAGATAGCTGTGGTTATGAAGGACTTGAGACAGTTTTGGTCAGTAATAAACTATGAATTTATCCCTCATTCAGTGAAACCAGCCAATTTAACAGATGCAGAAACTTGGTTAATTTTTTTTTTACCAACTCTACAATCTAGAAGATAGGGGGAAGGATGGGCTGGATGATTTTGCTGCTATATTGCAGCTGGATGGACTTTGGGAGTTTAATACATATGTTAGTGAGGTGGAGGTTTCTGAGGCAATTAAATCCTTGAGGTGGAACAAAGCACCCAGCTTTGACTTCATGAATTCTGAAGTCTTTCAAGTCTGCCCAGGTTGCTGAGTGCCTTTAATGGCAATTTTTTTTTACTCTGATAAATAAGACAAAGAGGGTCCCCCAGGTATAAGGTATAAATGTTATTATACCAATATTCAAGAAAGGAAGTATTAAAGAGCCAGGTTGATATAGACCCATAAGTTTACTGCCAGTTATGGGTAAGCTGAATGCTAAGATACTTCTTAAACATTTAGAAAACTGGGCCTATAGTCAGGAACTGATCCCTGAAGAACAAATGGGTTTTCAAATTAAATGCTCTACAATAGATAATTGCTTTATAATATCTCACATCACAGCAAAATATACTAAAATTAGCGGTGGGAAATTATTTCTGGCGTTCATTGACTTAAAAAAGGCGTTCGATTCAGTCCCATGAAAAAAACTGTAGCGTAAAATGTATCAGTTGGGTATTAATGAAGATCTATTGGCTCTAACAATACAGCTCCATTCTGATAATAAAGCTTTCTGAAGACCGAACACTTGCAGGGCTCTGTCAGCTATTATACCAATCTCAAGAGGAGTCAGGCAAGGTTGTGTGCTACCTCCCCTACTGTTCAATATATAGTTATGCGACTTTATAAAAAAAACTCCAGGCTAAGGAGCATTACCCCCAAAGGTTAAACACCGGGCAGTATTGGCACTGCTACATGCAGACGACATTGTCTTAATGTCCCAGAATCTGAAGGGTTTAAAAAATAAATTAGAAAACGTGCTGGAGTATTGTGAGGACAATGAATTAGTTGTGAATCTTCAGAAGTCACAAATTATGGTTATGGGGAGCAAACCACACAAGTATGCCTGGAAGGTGAAAGGTAATGAGTTTACCCAGGTTGACTCGTACGTCTATCTTGGTGTTACCTTGAGTAGCAACGGTTCATGGGAATGTCATAGGAAACAAATCTCTCCTAATGCTGCTGTAGCCGCCAAAGGAATACTTTGGCTTGTGGCAAGATCTAGGGCTAAAAAGCTTTCCTCTAGTTTGAGGGTTTATAGAGCCAAGGTACTATTGATCTTGGCTTATGGTGCCAAGATACTACCAGCAGACAAATTTGAAAACCTCAAAGTGGTTCAAAACAAATTTTTAAGAAGTCTGCTGAGGGTTTCCCAAGGGGTGGCAGGAGTGATACTAAGAGTGGAAACGGGTGTGTTGCCTATAAGTTGTATCGGGAGGATGACTTATCTTAGATTCTGGGTTAAACTGTGTAACCAGAATAACGCAACCTTGGTAGTTCAATGTCTAATGGAGGAACTCAAGTGTGAGGGTGTTCTGCGCTATCCTTGGTTTGACCAATTGTTTGTTCATCTGAATGGTATGGGGCTATCGTATGCCTCCTTTTGGGGGGAAAATGTAACTCAACAAAGAAACCTGGTGTTGGTTAGAGCTACTGACATAGCTAAACAGGAGGACATGACAGTAGCTGCCTCTTGGAGGGTTACACCCTGGTAACATCATTTTAAGCAGGTGGCCAAATTTGAAAACTCTTTAGATAAATTGATTGACCCATCCTTGAGAAGAAACTTTGTATTGTTACAGTTTCAGATGTATGATTCAGCATTTCTCGCTCGGCGGTATGAAGGCAAACCTTACGAAAACCGAATTTGTTCCTGTCCAGTCAGGGAAGCAGAAGATATTCAGCATATTCAGTTCAGATGCATTTTTTTTTATGAGGCCATAAGACAAGCCTGGATAAGCCCTCTTTGGAAAGGGAAAGAATATTTATCTTCTCGCAATAAAATTATATTGCTGTTGGCAACGGATGCGGAGAAACAGTTAAGAATGATAGCCACTTTTACTCTGCTGGCTGCAAAGGTTCGTAGAGATCTGAAGGTATAAGAGGGGAGGAATGAGTATCTTACATATAAAAGTTGACATGGGTACATCAATAATATAGGAAGCGTTTGATTTGTTGGTTTATTTTATTGTAAAGTTGTACATATATGTTATTGGGCAATCCATAAACTGTCCTTTTTAATATTGCTTATTTATGCACTTGATTGCTATTTGATTTGTTCTGTTTTGCTCAGTTTTGTCTGGATGTTGGCCATGGCAAAAGCTGGGGCCTTAATAAATTAATTTACTTACTTACTTACACTCTAAAATACTAAAACTGAATAACTACTACACACTAACGCTATCTCTATCTCTAAAACTAAGCTAACTCCTACATGTATCTATCTATCTATCTATCTATCTATCTATCTATCTACAATATTACACAGGAATGGGGGTGGGGGAAAATACAGACAGCTCACAACAAACAACACAGGGAGGGGTACAAAACTGAAATGAAACCTGAATCAATGTAATCCTACTCTAAATAAATTTAAAAAACAGGGAAATGGAAAGCTAGCCTCAAAGAGGAAAATACACTGGCAATGCAACTGTAAGGTGCTAATAAGGCAGACCAAGAAAGAATTTGAAAGGAAACTTGCTAAAGAGGCAAAAACAAATAATAACAACTTTTTCAAGTATATCAGAAGCAAGAAGCCTGCTAGGGAGTCTGTTGGGCCATTAGATGACCAGGGAGTAAAAAGGGCACTCAGGGAGGATAAGGACACTGCAGAGAAGCTAAATGAGTTCTTTGCTTCAGTCTTCACTGTGGAGGATGTTGGGGAAATACCCACTCCAGAACCCTACATTGTAGTGATGAATTGGATGAACTGTCACAAATTAGTGCTCTAAAACCTGGATGAGGTTCTAGAGCATATGATGATGATGATGATGATGATGATGATGATGATGATACACATTTATATAGTGCCAGTCATAAACTTGGCGCCTTACAGAACATAGACGTGGATGTGTTCCCTGCCTGTGGCTTACAATATAAAAGAGAAGGAGGAGAAGACAGGGAGAGGGGACATTGGGAGAGACAGGGGGGAAGACAAACAAACATTCACGTGGATGCGAATTCTCAGGTGCATGTGCTTGGCTTGGTTACAATCAGGTTGGTTGCAGCAGTCTGCAGAGGAGGGCAGACAGTAAGTATATGGGGAATGACTAGCAGGCATTGGGAAAAGCGGCGAGGAAAAAATGGGTCTTGAGGAGGTATTTGAAGGAGCGGAGGGAGGGGGCAAGGCGGATGTGGGTAGGGAGGAACTTCCAGACATGGGGAGAAGTGAGGGAGAAGGGTCGAAGGTGGTTAGGTGAGCAAGAGAAATAAGGGAGAGTGAGGGAGAGGACAGAGGAAGAGCGGAGAGCACGTGCAGGAGTGTGTAGGGAGATTAGGTCCGAGAGGTAAGGGGGAGCTTGGTTCTGAAGTGTTTTGAACATGAATACCAGGAGTTTAAACAGGATACGTTCAGGAAGGGGGAGTCAGGGAAGAGAGAAGAGGAGAGGCTGCACATGGTCGTAGTAATGGGCAGAGTGAATGTCCTTGGCAGCAGAGTTTTGGATTGCAATAAGGGGGGACAGGTGAGAGCAAGGGAGGCCAGCACGGAGGAGGTTGCAGTAATTGAAG
>QEPC01007844.1:883476-896719 GCA_003113815.1 Sphenodon punctatus | reverse complement strand
TCACTGGGCATATTGATAAACATGGCTTAATGGCAAAGAGTCAGCATGGATTTAGCAAAGGGAAGTCATGCCTCACTAATCTCTTGGAATTCTTTGAGGGCATAAACAAGCATGTGGACAGGGGAGACCCAGCAGATATAGTGTACCTGGATTTCCAGAAAACTTTTGATAAGGTCCCACCTAAACGACTCTTGAGAAAATTAAAGTCATGGGATAGGAGGTAGTGTTTTGCCATGGATTGGTAACTGGTTAAAGGGTAGGATGCAAAGAGTGGGACTAAATGGCCAGTTTTCACAATGGAAGGGTGTAAAAATTGGTGTGCCCCAAGGATCTGTATTGGGACCAGTTCTTTTCAATGTATTCATTAATGATCTGGAAAAGGGTGTTAAGAGTGACGTAATCAAATTTGCAGATGACACCAAGTTATTCAGAGTAGTCAGAACATGAGCAGTCTGTGAGGAGCTGCAGCAAGATCTAACAAGACTGGGTGCTTGGACATCTAAATGGCAGATGAGATTTAATGTTTACAGTGCAAAGTGATGCACATTGGGAAACATAATTCAAATTATGAGTACACAATGTTGGATACTAAGCTAGGAGTTACCCCTCAGGAAAAGGATCTGGGAGTTATTGTGGATAATACACTGAAATCCTCAGCCCAGTGTGCCATAGCAGTCAAAAAAGCAAATAAAATGTTAGGAATTATTCACAAGGGAATAGAGAATAAAACTGAGTATGTCATAATCCCTCTATACAAATCAGTGGTGCAACCGCTTCTTGAATATTGTGTGCAGTTCTGGTTGGCCCATCTCAAAAAAGACATAGCGGAACTAGAAAAGATACAGAGAAGGACAACAAAAATGATCCAGGGTCTGGAACAGCACCCATATGAGGAGAGGCTTGATAGGTTGGGGCTCTTCAGCTTGGAAAAGAGATGGTTGAGGGGAGATATGATAGTGGTCTATAAAACCATGAGTGGTGTGGAACTTGTAAACAGGGAACGGATATTTACCCTCTTGACTAGTACTAAAACTAGGGGACACGCCATGAAACTCACAGGTGACAGAGTAAAAATAAACAAAAGAAAGTATTTTTTCACTCAGCGTACAATTAGGTTGTGGAATTTACTGCCAGAGGAGGTGGTCAAGACCAGCCGTATAGCTGAGTTTAAAAGAGGTTTGGACAAGTTTCTGAAAGATAGGTCCATTAGCAGCTATTAGCCAGATAGGATTGGGGAACAAAACCCTTTACTGTCGGGAGCCTGGGGATGACCCACATGGAATGGATAGCATGGTGACCTGTTCGGGGCTTCTCCCAGGCCCCTGTGATTGGCCAAATGGCCACTGTTCGAGACAGGATGTTGGGTTCGATGGACCTTTGGTCTGACCCAGTATGGCACTTCTTATGTTCTTATGTTCTTATAAGGTTACGATGTTGGCAAGGATCCTGCCCAAGAGCAGCAGCTGCCAGCCACCTATCATCTGATAGCATAGGCTGGGAGTGATTAGATCCCCTGGCTGCCTGTCAGCTGATGGTGTGGGTGGGAGAAGCTGCCACTGGCAGGAAAGGAAGGAGGGACCAAGGGAGATCACCCTTGCCCTGAGTTGGTCGGTACTAGGGCCAAGTCCACCCCTACACAGTCCCTCCCTGCACGTATCCTGCCCCACATGGTAGCAATACCCATTCCTGGGGCAGCAGCGATGGGCATCCTGGGAGGCATATGCCACAGGCACCCCCTCTGACCATGTACCAGGTTGCCCCCCCCAGGGAAGGGGAAACAGCCTGTAGGATACTCTCCTGGACCAGCTCTGCCAATACAGTCACTTTGTTTTCCTCCACCCTAGTCATCATCCAGGGGGAGTCAGGCAGGAATAACAGCACCTTGAGATGGGGATGGGGCCATGTATGGCCTCCGGATGGGATTGCTCTAGCTTGGATCCTAGGAGTGATCTGCTGCCACCACCCACCTTTCACAGGCCCACTACTACTTGAGAGGGTGAGAAGGTTCGGGGTGCGATGTCATCAATATGCTGATGATACTCAGCTGTACCTCTCATTTTGGACCAACCCAGGCCCTGCTGTCTCTTTGTTTTCCCAATGTTTGGAGGCTGTGGCGGATTGGATGTGGCAGAGCAGACTGAAGCTCAATCCTCATAAGACAAGGTGATGGTGGTGGGTAGGGCGAGGGAGGTGCCAGCCCCTCTGGTGGGGGGGGTCTGCCCTCCCGTAGCCCAACAGGTTCGGAGTCTGGGGGTGGTCCAGGCCTCCATCTGGATTGGCAGGTGGAGGCGGTGGCTAAAGTTGCTTTTCTCCAGCTGCATCTACTATGGCAGCTGCACCCATACATTTCTGGGCCTGACCTGGCCACTCTTATTCATGCCTTCATCACCTCAAGGCTAGACTGCTGCAACGCGTTCTATGTGGGGATTCCCTTGGTTCTGGTTTGGAGGCTGCAGCTGGTGCAGAATGCGGCGGCCCGTCTCCTTACAGGGACAAGGCAGTGGGAGCATATAACACCTGTGCTCCGCACTTTGCACTGGCTGCCTATAGCATACCGAGCCAGTTTCAAGGTGTTGGTGTTGATCTATAATGCCCTATACGGTCTGGACCCCTCATACCTTGGGGACCTCCTCACCTTCCGCGCCTTAGGCCAATCCCTGAGGTCTGCTGGGGGTGCCTTCTTGAAGATCCCCCGTGTTAAACGGGGGACCACAATGGAGAGGGTGTTCTCGGTGGCTGGGCCACAACTCTGGAACTCCCTCCCGGGGGAAGCTCGCCTGTCCCCAGGCCTGATGCCTTTTCATCGAGCCTGTAAGAACTGGCTGTTCTCTCAGGCCTTTGGAGGGGAGGGGAGGGTGGGGGTGGGGATAAGGGGTAGGGTGGGGGACTACTTTTTAATTATCCTAACATTGATGATGTTTTTATGAGTTTTTGTTATTCTTTTACCTGCTGTAAGCTGCCCTGGGATGCCATAGGTATGAAGAGGTGGGCAATAAATATAAAGAAATAAAATATAAAGAAATACTTTTGATAGCCAGCAGCCGCTGCTCTGGGCCCAAGTCCTGCCTGTGTGTTCAGTTCTTTGGCCTAACCCAGGATGAGGGGGGTAATTTGGCAGATGCACAGGAGGCTGCGGGTGTGTTCTACTCTCTATGCTGGCACAACAGGTGATGACTGCATTACTGCTCAAATGGTTGGCATAACACTCCCGTTGTGGTCTTCCTACCACCAAGCATATTGGCACTATTGCTTGTTGTGTCCTTGATACCATGCTTCTACTAATGCAGCCAAAATTGACATTTGTCTTCTTTATTATTATTATCAAAATTGACATTTGATTAATTCCTTTACTTGCCTAAAATTTGTTTTATTTTTTTGTTGCTGTTGTTGTAATATATATGTATACACCTGGCCTGGCCCTGAGCCTTTTAACATTCCAGCGAGTTTGTAGGACCTGGCTGTTCGCCCAGGCCTTTGGGGAGGGTGGGAGGGTTAATAGGTTTTTATCCTCCTACCCTTCTTTATTATTCTTTACTATTTTTCTGTCCTTTTCCCTGTTCTATTTGTAAGATTTTTATGACTGTCTTAAATATTTTTAAGGTTCTTTTATTTGGAATTTGTAAGCCGCCCCGAGCTGCTTTCAGGAGGGGTGGGGTATAAATGTATTAAATAAATAAATAAATAAATAAATTTGTAATTATAATTATAACTTTATAACTTTTTTTATTTTAATTTTCACCCCAATCTTTCCATTAAGGTTCAGGGCAGTTTACATCATATAAAAACATATAAAAACTACTTTAAAAATACCCTTCCCCCAAAAAAACCTTTTCTCTATCCCCTTATCCAATCCCACCCAACTCTATCTCTACCTGCCAAACACCTGGACAGACAAAGGTCATCTTCTGTAAAATGAGCAGGTTCAGGCTTAGATTGATTGTCAAGGGAAGAAAGTTCCACAATTGTGGGGCAGCCACTGAGAACAACCCTCTACGTGCCCTTATTGTTAAAAATCCACAGGCAGATGGTCCATACAAGAGGGCACTCCCAGCTGATCTCAGATGCCATGATGGAACATGATGGAAGAGACGGTGTTTCAGATACTTGGGGTCTAAGCCATTGAGGGCTTTATAGGACAAAATTAGCATTTCAATTGTGCCTGGAAAGCTACTGGCAGCCAGTGCAGACTCTGGAGCACTGGTGAAATGTGTTCCTGGTGACCTGGCTCCAATAGAAGATGGGCCACCGCATTTTGCACAAGTTTCAGCTTCTGTACAGTTATCAAGGGCATCCCCACATCGAGTGCATTGCAGTAGAGATTATTATGACTCGTCTATTAAGAATTTTATAGTTAATGTGATCTCACAGATGAACACAAAACAGTGAGTAACAACAGATATGGAACAAATGCATATAAATTCCATGTAAACATTTTCTGATCTTGATATTCTTTTAGGGATGGGCGACTGTGGTTTGAAAATTCGGAGTTCAGACTGAACTCGACCAGTTTGGTCGACCGAACTGAACTTCCGATCCGAACTTGATTTTTGAACCGAACCGAATTTCCGAACTCGGCTCTGTTAGCCCATCCCTAAAAGATAATATTCAATTTAGTTCAGTGGGGTTTGAATTTCCGAACTGTGTTCGGAAGTTCGGAGTTCGGACCGAAATTGAATAGTTTGGTTGACCGAAACGAACTTCTGAAACGAAATGAATTTCTGAACCAAACTGATTTTCCTAACTCAGTTCTGTTCGCCCATCCCTAATTCTTTGCTTTTCAAAGCAGGACATTCTGTAGAGCTGAAAAACATACCCTCAAAAATGGGTATACGCATTGAATGTTTGGTATCCAAATCGACCTAAAATTTTGGGTACTAATTGGTTGTCGATTCAGGTACCTGGTGTCCCAGAAATATCAAATTTTGGTCCTGGAATATCGACATCTGGTACATGAAAATCAAGTTTCCATCTCAGTTTTTTGAGTTTCTCGCCTGATTTACCAATAGTTAACATTAACTTTGGTAAATCAGTAATGGAAATCATCAGTTTTATTTTATTTTATTGGTATTTGGATATGTAGAAGGGAAAGTATTTACGAGTATTTCCAAGTATTTTTATTTATTTATTTATTTATTTATAGTAAAAATAAATAATAATAATAATAAAAATAATAATAATAATTTTTTGACCAAAGGTCTTATCAAAATATGATTTACAAAGAAATTACATAATAATATAAGATACAAAACAATAACATTCCACAGTTTATTTATATTAAAATGTATAGTAAAATTTGTATGTTGCCCCCTCCTGCTATAAGTATCTCGGGGTGGTTAACATTAACAACATGTTAAAAACAAATTAAAACAGTCAATCATCAACAATTAAAAACAATTCAATCACCACCCCTCCCTAACCCAACTCACCCACCGCATCTCCCTCAGGAAAGGCACAGTGGAACAGCCAGGTCTTACATTGTCTGCAGAAAGAGGGGAGGTCAGTGGTCAAGAGGACCTCCAGCAGGAGGGAGTTCCACAACCACAGCATGGCCACAAAGAATGCCCTTCTCAGGGTTGACACCTGAGAAACCTGGGGGACTTCAAGGAGGGCATCCCCCGCCGACCACAGGGACCTGAAGGGTGAGGCGGTCCTGCAGGTAGGTGGGGACCAGGCCATTTAGGGCTTTAAAGGTCAGCACCAACACCTTGAATCGGGCCTGGAAGACTATTGGTAACCAGTGAAGAGAGCGAAGCACTGGTGTAATGTGCTCGCATCGGCCCATCCCCATTAGGAGACAAGCCACCAGATTCTGCACCAGCTGCAGTCTCCAAACCAGCACCAAGGGTAGCCCCACATAGAGTGCATTACAGTAGTCCAATCTCGAGGTAATAAAAGCATGGAGGACTGTGGCCAGATCAGAGTCCAAGACATACAGCCAAAGCCGATGTACCAGATGTAACTGGCGGAATATCCCCTTCACCACAGCCATCACCTGGACATCCAGGAAGAGCTATGGATCAAGAAGCACCCCCAGACTCTGAACCCGAGATACCGGGGGGGGACAGACCCCATCAATGATGGGGGCCTCCACTCCCTCGGCTTTCCCCACAACCATCACCTCCATCTTGTTGGGATTTAACTTCAGATGGCTCGCCTTCATCCAATCCCCCACAGCCACCAAACACTGGGTAAGCACCGAGACTGTCGGGCCTGAGTCCGATGAAAATGAGAGATATAGTTGCATGTCATCAGCATATTGATGACACCATATGCTAAACTCCCTGTCAACGTCCCCCAAAGGCTGCATATACACATTGAACAAGATAGAACCCTGCGGGACTCCACACGTGAGACCCCAGGGAGAAGATGAAAAATCACCCAGGACCACATGTTGGGTTCTCCCAGCCAGGAAAGAGTGGAACCATTCAAGAACAGTCCTGCTAATCCATGCCCGTTCCTGCGGGAGAGTCACCAGCAACTCGTGGTCAATAGTATCAAACACAGCCCAGAAATCTAACAGAATCAACGACCCTGATCCAACTCAAGGGAGAGGTCGTTGACCAAGACCACAAGCGCAATCTCCATGCCATAACCCAGAGAAAAGCCAGAGAGGGATCAAGAAAATTGACACATTCCAGATGCTCCTGAAGCTGCCGAGCTACTACCCGTTCATTAACCTTCCCTAAAAAGGGGAGGTTAGAAACCGGCCGATAGCTGGCCAGGATGCCAACGTCCAATTATGGTTTCTTAAGCAGGGGCCGCATCATAGCCTCCTTGAGACAGTCCAGCACCCTGCCCTCCCCAAGGGAGCCATTGACAATCCCTGCCAGCAACGGCCCTAATGTCTCTTAGCTAGCCTTAACCAGCCAAGGCAGGCATAGAACTAATTCGCAATAAGTGGCTCGAACAATCCCAAGAGTATCCCCCACATCTGAAGGCAATACATCCTGAAATTCATCCCACAAAACAGGACAAGATGGGGGTTCTACTGCCTCTGGCTCACCGACTGTAAAAATGTTGCATCAAAACTGTCGTGGATTTGAGCAATTTTATCCGCAAAAAATGTCCACAAACAAATCACAGCGAGCATTTGATGACTCTAGATCCAGGTGGAGAGAGGCCGGACTCACCAAACCCCTCACCACCCGGAAAAGCTCCGCCGGGCAGGAATTAGCAGACGCAGTGAAGGCAGCAAAGAAAAATTTCTTTCCTGCCCGTGCTGTAACGGCATAGGTACGTACCCAGACTCTAGGGATGGGCAAACGCGGTTCGGATGTTCAGAGTTCAGACCTAACTCGGTCTGTTCGGAAATCCAAACCGAATGTCTGAACTGAACTCTCGAATGGCTGAACAGTTCGGTTGTGTTCGGATGAGTTTGGAGGCAGGGAAATGCCTTCCAGGGACGAAAACTAGGTTTCGGTTTCGATTTTGCCATTTTTGAATGTTCGGCCAAGTTTGGCCAAACCAAACTTGGCTGAACGAAACCATCGAACCCAAACTCGAGTTTTGAACTGAACATCCAAACATCTGAACAGCATTCTGTTCGCCCATCCCTACCAGACTTTATGCCACAATCGGTCAACTTCAGCATGCAAGTGACGCCACCGTTGCTCTAACTGCTGCCCTTCCCACTTCATTTGCCACAGCTCCTCTTTATACCATGGGGACCTGCATTGTCAGCAGTTTGGGAGCAGATGCCTGGCAGCCACACGGTCGATGGTCTCCACCAACACGAAGTTAAATACCAAACCTGAGTTTCTAGAACCTTTTTGGTAATATTGTTGGTAATATTGTTGAATACTCTGTATCATTTTGTACTCTGTAAAATATTAAGTATTTTGTCAAGTATTTTACTAAGTTCCCTAAGTGGTGGGTAGAAAGGTGGGAAGAAGGGACTTCAAAGCAAACTCACTGAGAGGATGTGGCCTGTGGAGTTGAAGTGGAGTGGGCTCGCCACCTGCTACTGCTGTCAGTGAGATCACCCAGCACTGCATATCTCCTAGATGCAGGCAGGGGGATTGGGCTGCCATCTTTTTTCTGGGAGCATGCTTGTATTATGTATTGATTAGGCAGTTTGGCCATGGTGAAAGACACAAGAGGGATGAGGCCTGTACAAACTCAGTTCAGCTAATTTGATGCATAAGCCTCAGGCTGACACAAACCCATGGGAATAAAGTTGTAAATAACTCACACTCTAGCAGAAAAATGTATCTCCAAGGCCACAATAACAACCCCAGACAGTCACTAGCTCTGAGAAAACAAAGGAGGCCTGAGAGAAACAAAGAAAGTTTGAAAAAGAAGGGAGGTAACTTCAGCAGGCAGCTAGGCAAGAGAGAAAAACTCCCCAAAGATCCAAAATAGCTTTGGTGGCTATGCTCCAAGTGATAGAGAAAGTTAGTTAGTTTATTTCTTTATTGTTTGACTGTAGGTCATAAACAAATACAATGCATATTCCACAAAAACCATAAAAATAAACCATATTAAAAACTATACACAAATATTAACCATTTTATCTCTAAATACAATTTATACAAAAGTGGCTCTTATCCATTCAAAATCTACTTAAGACTACACTCCTCCTGACCAATAACCGCGCTCTTTGTCCAGCCCATTTAATCCTAAATGAGCTGTATTAAGATTGCTAGTGCCAATCAACAATCAATTATAGTCTCAAAGCCACAATGCACCATAACCTCTGTAGCCCAAAGAATTAACTTATACACGCCTTAAGGGTCTTACCTGCCAGGTGACCTATCTACTGGAAGTTATTATATCTACCGACTTAATTATCCCTCAATAAACCGCTTCTTAGCAGTAATCACCTTTTTCCGTATAGTCAAAGCACTGAAACAAAATTTTGCCACCCTTTTAGCAACCTCTGAGTTCCTAGAACACAGCCATTTCCTTAATATGGTTGTCCATGGGAGCATATTTGTATCTTTTAATAGGGGCCCCAGTAAAATCTCCCAGTTATTAGCATAAATTGGGCAATGTAACAGTACATGCGAAAGATTTTCTATGCCCCTTTGGTCACACAAGGGACAAAGTCTCAACCTTTTATCAATACCATTGTAACGACCTTCTTTACAGCCCGAGGGAAAAAGTTGGAAAGGAAACAAAGTATATGCTCGCCTGAACTGGGGTTTATTCCACACGTGAAGGTAACTATCTAGACAATCTTCCATTTGGATGATATGATACTGCGGGGGAATTTTCTGCATGCTGATCTCAGCTTGCATCCTTTGGAAATCTTGGTCTGCAATTCTGTTCTTAACCATGCTCAATGCCCTTGGATAGTCATACAAGTTGAAAAATTCCCTCGAGAAACCTAACCTTTGTACTTCCTTTTCAATCCCTTTTGACCATTCAATATTTACCCCCCTGGCAAGCCCCAAAAGGGAGCAGTTTTCTTGGCTATAAATGGTGATCTTTAGCCAAAATGATATAATGGCTGTCAGGGCCCTAGTTCTAATCGAGGGCACCTTGGCCTCCGCCCAAAGTAAAACAGACGGTGTTCCACAAGGAACGCCAAGGATTATCCGGAGAAAGTTATTTTGAAATTTCTCCAATCTGTCCAAGAAGCCCAAACCCCATATAGGAACTGCATAAAGCAGCTGTGTGAGTGTTTTGGCTGCAAACAATCTGAGGGCTGGGGGAACCAACTGACCTCCCCGTTTATAGAAGAAGGAAACTATAGCTGCTGTTGATCTATTTGCTTGCAGCTCAGCATAACTGAAATGTTGTGTCCATGAACCAGCCGCTGCAATGTAGACCTCTAGATATTTAAACTTCTTAACCTGCTCGATCACTACTTCGCCCAATCTCCAAGTATGCGTATTACCAGTACCCCCTCTGCCAGTGACCAATACTTTGGTTTTATCATGGTTCACTGTCAGGGACTTGCACCTACAGTATACCTCAAACTTTTGGAGGGCCCTAAGCAAACCAATCCGCGTCTGCGTAATTAAGACTGCGTCGTCTGTGTAGAGAAGAATTGGAATACTCCTTGAGCCCAATTTTGGGGGATGACAAGAATCATTCCTCAAAAATTCCACTACATAATTGAAAAACAAATTAAATAGGGCTGGGGCTAGTATACACCCCTGTCTGACCCCTTTGTCAATGGGAATTATTGATGTCAGGGGTAAGGAGTAGGCTACCCTCACTTGCATGATCTTATCAGTATAAAGTTTGGTGATTAAATAGAGAAGGCGTCGGTCGATTGTAGTCCTACTTAACTTGTACCACAATCTATCCCTATTGATCGAGTCAAAGGCAGCTCGCAAGACTATGAAACACAAATAAAGCTTTGATCTTCTACTTTGGCCAGGACATTTCCTGCCAGTGTATTTCTTTATTAAGGACATGAGAATGTGGATCTGGCTCACTGTTGACATATTCTTCTTAAAACCAGCCTGTTCAGGTTCGAGGAAGGACACCTGATCCATCCACTCCTGAAGTTTCCCCAACAAATATCTGGCATACACTTTGCCGATTGTACTCAATAAACTTATTGGCCTGTAGTTCCCTGGGAGCTGAGGATCCCCTTTCTTATAAATTGGTATGACAATACTGGCAAGTCATTTCTTCGGAATACATCCCGAGTTGTTAATAAAAGTAAAGACTACAGCCAGGATCTCAGACCACCAATCTATCTGGAGTTTCAAAAGTTCCACCGGGATAAAATCCCCTCCTGGCAACTTACCAGATTTTGCATACAAAATCAACTTTTTCACAGCATCAGGGGACACTGGGGCCCAGCCAGGGAGGAGATCAATTCCTTGGGTGATTGGTGACTTCAAAACAATTGTGTTATGAAACACAGTTGTAAAGTGCATTTCCCAAGTCTTATGAGAAACCTGAACAGCTCTCCCCACAAATTCATCAACCCCAATATTACGAACCATAGCCCAAAATCTTTTGAGATCCCCTTCCTGCACAACGTCCTCCAAGGCTTTCCACTGAGACGTATAAAAATGTCTCTTTTTGTCTGCTAGGAGTCTTCTATACTGAACCCTGGCATCCCAAAATACAACTTTATTTGCTTGAGATGGGAAACAGAGAAATCTCCTGGACAACCTCCTCATTAATCTTCAGGCACAGCGGCATTCTTTATCAAACCAAACAGGCTTGTGGGGAATCAAGGATTTAGCTGGTCTTAGCACGGAGAGGGCAGGTTGAAAAGAGCTTACTACACCCTCAAATGCCTCAATAACACCCCCCTAGTCTCAATTAACCTTTTGGCCAAAGAGGAAATAGGATCTTGCTTCCTAAGAGTCTCACATTCCTGTGCCACTTGGTCTGACCATATAAGAATATTAGCAATAGCCGCTGATCCTGGGGAAACTGATGGTGTAATTGCATCTGAGGTCCATCATCAGGCACTATAGCTAACATTAAAGCCAGGGGAAAATGGTTGGTAAGAAATGATGGCACTATCATAAAATCCACCACTGACTTTATTAAACAGTTTGAAATTAATATATAATCAATTACACTGTTCCCCACCATTGAACTGAATGTAAACTGGCCCATCAGGTCCCTACCCAGGAAACCATTTAATACTATCAGGTCAAGCGAGTACATCAATTCTATTAAATCCTTAGCCCTTGGGAAAATCACAGCATCTCTAGAGCACCATACCGTATTATAAGGGATATGAAGTGGAAATTCCATTTCCGATTTTCTTGGGCTCAAGCTCTTGTTACCTAATCTCGTATTAAAGTTCCCTCCCAATATTACACATGCTCTCATATACCGGGTCCTAGCCCTCTGTAAAATGTCAGTAATAGTACCCCATATACTATCATTATAATAGGAAGAAATAGCCAGGGGAACATACAGGTTTGCCAATAAAAATTCTGAATTCTTATTCATCCTAAGGTACCGCAAACCAAAAAAAGGGGGAACAGAGTGTACTAATTTCAAGGTAATCCTAAGGGTCTCTGTAACAAACAGTGCTACTCCCCCATGAGGCCTTCCTCCCACCCTTGAGGGCTGGGCAGAGATGTTAGAACTCTTAAACCCTTGTGGAGCAATATCTTGAACAGCCCAGGTCTCTTGCACCAGAACAATATGAAACTTACAAATACAATCAAAAATTCTACATCCCTCAGCTTCGATCTAATCCCCGCTATATTCCAGGACAAAATTCTTAACCGAGAGGAATCATAATAATCTAGTCATTGTTTGTCCTTAAAAGGAGACAATGGAAAAGAATTCCTCAGTTCTCTCTCTCGCTCCTTCTTTCTGTCCTTAAAGTAGAACACCCCTGGGAGCATATGACTCACAACATTATCCACACGTCTGGGGCTCAAGCCAGTTGCAACCACCTCCTCAGGTACAGAGGGTGCTGTAGATATTACTTGCCCTTGTGATACAAGGTTCAAAACTGGTGCTATATTAGTGATAGAGGAATGAATGGTCAGCTTATTTTCTGCACTTGGCATATTCAAAGTGCCAGGCCCTTATCTCTTGTCACTGGCACTTGTGGCTACTAGCATTGCAGTAAGCCTGCCTGGGCCTCTGACCCCTACCTTCGCTCTCAAAGATCCAGAGATCCTGCCCAGCCACCTGTTGGGCCCATTCCTATTCTCCTCTGAACCAGCTTGCATCTCGGACCACGGCCTCTGACACGTAAGATATCCTAGGTTGGGTTAAGGGGGTTCATAACTGGTAACACTGCCATGTCCAGATGTTAAGTGTATATCCAATAAAACTGGGTTGTACCCAGGGGCGGATTGGCCATTGAATGCACCGGGAGGATTCCTGGTGGGCTGGGGGCCGGTCACGCTGTCTTTTTAAAAATTATTCTTAACAAACAAACAAAAAAATTCGTTGGTCCTGACCCCTGTCAGGTTGGGTTGAGGGGGGGGGCTTACCTGACTCTCCCTCCTAGTAGCGCTGCAGCAGCAGCAGCGGGGACGATCGGGCTGGGAGATAAGGCTGTTTGTTTACAAACAGCTCCTGCCCATGTGCTGATCAGAAGGTTGCTACCTTCTAAAGAAGGTTCTTCGAGATGGCTACCAACATTGTCACAACTGGGTTGTGTGCGCAGGAGCCAGTGACTCACTCCACTGGACTCTCGTGGAGAGCGCAGCAGAGCAGCGGCAGACATTGGCGCAGGCGACTTGCGGGACAGCAGGTGGGGCCTGTCGGGGGGCTGGGGCCTGCTTGGGAGGGGCCTACTGGGGTCTCTTTTGGGCAGGGGGTGTGGCAGCCTGGGCTGATGGGGCCAGGGGCT
>QEPC01007844.1:861025-880489 GCA_003113815.1 Sphenodon punctatus | reverse complement strand
CCAGTGGCAGTCTCCCCCCTGCCATCCCCCCAAAACCTCCCGCTCACCCCTGCCAGGCTGCTGAGGATCTGAGTCTGGGGACTCAGCTCCGATAGGCCCCAAATCTGGTACATTCTGCCCGCCCCAAGCCACGCCCCCAAGCCACGTCCCCTTGGCCCGTTTCCGGCGCCCCGGCGGCTTTGCCGCCGGCACAGGGCCACTAACACTATATTCTCCCGGGCCACTTTGATTTCCCAATCCGCCCCTGGTTGTACCCACATACTTTGGTTTGTTTACTGGCAACCTTCAATCCCATTTGGGGTAAATTGAGGTACAGCAAACTCATTTATTTCCTAACACTTGGAAATGCTGGGAAATATAGTTCAGAATGCTCCCAGAGAGCCTGCTGGACTACATTTCCCATGCCTCTCTGAGAGCCTGCTGGACCACATTTCCCATGCCTCTTTGAGAGCCTGCTGGACCACATTTCCCATGCCTCTCTGAGAGCCTGCTGGACCACATTTCCCAGAATGCTCCCAGAGAAAAGATGGTGGGACCTCACTGGGAGAACCTCACTGGTGGCAGTGGAAGGTGGCAAGTAGGCTCCACTTCAATTCCACCGGCCGCTTCCTTTTGGTGAGCTTGCTTTGCCTCCCCTGTCCCTCCTCCTGTCCCCCTCCTGCCCCCTTCCTGCCTACCTGCCATCCCTGCCCTCTATGTCTGTCCACCACATTAGAGGCCTCGTACCTACCCCCTTGCTGCCTGCGATGCTCAGTTGCTTGATCAAGGAATTACAGAGAAACCGATTACTGTGGCCATTACTTGGTTTCTTGGTACTTGGTAAAATCAAGTTGAGCATTGCAAACCTCAGTAAATAACAAATAAAATACCAAGGACTGAATTTCAGCCCTTCCAATCAATGGTCAGGTAGTCTGTTGGGTAGCTGACATGGTATCCAAAAATGCAGGTGTTATCCACTACATTAGGTACCTGTTTCAGCTCTAATTAGCATTCTTTTAATCCTTTTATGTCAAAACATATAAAACAAGTACTTATGATGTGAAGAAAAAAATCAAAGAGAAATCTTAACCTTTTCACTTTTTCTTTTAATTACTTCAGAATTATCCACCTTCATAGATCAGCCCCTTTATATAATACAATGTCATTTGGCCACTTTGTTCTACTAGGTTCTGGCAGATTCTGGGGTATTCTAACCAACCCAGATTAGGCAATCAGTCATGCTATCCTCCTCCTCCTCCTTAGCTCTATGGCTATTTTTACATTAGACAGTCCCACTCATGCCCATGCAGATCCGCTGTGTGGACATGAGTGGGTGCCGCCCGTGTGGATGCCGTGGCCATTGAGTGGTGCTGTGTGCATGCTCCTGAGATCCACGCATCCCCACTCAACCCCACGCATCCCTACTCATGGAGCAACTGGAGGAAACAGAGGTTGCTTCATGAGTGGGGATGTGTGGGGGGTGAGTGTGCACCCATGTGTACTGGCACCCATGTGATGCCCATGCTGTGGCGCGCACACCCTCCCCCCATGCTCCCATGGTTCGTATAAAAACGGCCTCTCTCTCATATCTTCTGGCTATTCTGACTACTGAATAAATCACAAGTTTTATTGATCTAAAGTTCAGCTCCCCCCATATTTTCCATTGGTTGTCTGGATCTAAGGGCACATACCTCCTTCATTAAAGTCAATAGAAAAACTTCCATGGATTTGATAGATAAGATGGTCCTACTCTCACCACTCCTATCTGAACCATGAGAATCAACAATAACAAGTATGTGGTGACCATAAGAACAAACAATTCAACAGTGATACAAGAAGCTACACTGATGTCAGTTCATAGTTTACATCCCTATAATGACAGGCTAAAACATTACATAGCAATGGCTATAAAGATTAAATAGGATTTCAAGGGTCTATGCTAACTTTTTCCCACAAGATGACAGTAATTTATAAATCATAGAAATAAATTTAACAACATAGTAACGAGTTATTTTGGGAATAACTAGTTGATTTTTTGTACAGTAGGAAAAAATAACATTGTATTCCATTTTCTCAGCTGCTGTAAATTGAAATGTTCCATTGTTGTCAGTAAAGTTTACACTTTTACAGCTAATAATCTGACCCTAAATTGAGTGATTCTCAGAATCAGAAATATAGTTTTCAAAAATTAACAGTGAGGACACCAAACAAAAAAGAAAGAAAGGAAATATTCTGGCAACATTCCAGCATTCATAACTGAATTAATGCCAAATTATATTACAGCACTTTATGGAAATAAATGTTAGTTCTACATGACTCACAAATGAGGTTAATACAATCAGTGCTATTACAATGATTAAAATTAAGTGTTACTAATATGCCCAATGACTGTGCTTGCAGCGACATAAAACTGATGTTTAGAATTCACCAGAGATTAAGGATTTTTCAAATAACTAAACACAACAGTAAGTCTGGAGCCTTTAACAATATGACACTGATGACACTGTTAATCTTTTAAACAAGACAAGATGAAACCTACACATGAAGCAGAAATAAAACTGAGAGGAAGTATTTCATCAGATATGATCTACTTTAGAAAAATAATCCTACACTAGCAGCTTCACAAAGACACAAAAAAACCCACTTCTTTGTTGGAGTATTTTCCTAACCCAGGTGCACATCTCTTGCAAAAACTTGCAAGTTAGTGACTCTCCAACTTTGCCCTTTTAAGACATTGTCACCTGCATACAGGAACAAAATATCCCATTGGCTGTTTTTACATGGATGCCCCCACCCCTGCTCGATGTTGGGGCGGGTGTGCAGCGGGGTGGGAGGGGCATCCATGTAAATGGCTGGCGGTGTGTGTGTGTGTCTCCGCTCGGTGTTCACCCGTGTGAACACCGAATGGGATGGGTGAACACCGAGCAGGATCGCAACCCATCTCCACCCACCTCCACCCACGGAGCCCTCTGGAAAACCAGAGGTGGTTCCGTGGGTGGAGGTGGTTGGAGATGGGTGGAGGTGTGTGTGTGCGTCTGTGTAAAAGGACACCCCCTCACCTCCACCCACCATGGCAAAACACCAATCCACCCACCCACCTCCATCCGTGGGTTGATAAAATGGGTGTTGCAGGGCTGCAGGTGTATTCTATGGGTGCCCTGTAACATGTATAATAAAATGTAACACTGTTAATTTTAATAAGTTACTTAGTTATTCAGTTGACTAATGTCTATAGTCTAATGTCCATGATCTACGGCACTGTGAAGATTAATTTAAGTCTGTAAAAACTTTGTTTTGTTGCTACTCCACAGGCAATATTTGCATGGGACATTACACCATCAAAGAGAAGGGGAACAGCTCTGGACTTTGGCCTGTTTTACATGGGCTCTGGTGGGTGGCGGGATGGGTGTGCTGCCACAATGGCCGTTTTTACACAGGCCCTTTTCACACAGACACTCTAACACTGATAAAATGGGTGTTGCAGGGCTGCAGGTGTATTCTATGGGTGCCCTGTAACATGTATAATAAAATGTAACACCCCATTTTATCAGTGTTAGAGTGTCTGTGAAAAGAGCCTATTTCCCCACAATGGCCGTTTTTACACAGGCCCTTTTCACACAGACACTCTAACACTGATAAAATGGGTGTTGCAGGGCTTCAGGTGTATTCTATGGGTGCCCTGTAACATGTATAATAAAATGTAACACCCATTTTATCAGTGTAAGGGCGCTTTTAGACAATCCCGCTAACAAGCGGGATCGTTCAGAGGCGGGATCGGGCACCCGCCTTTCTCTCTACGCCGGGTCTGATGCTCAGAAGAGCATCAGACCCGGCGTAGAGACTCAAAGCGCTTGTTCAGAGGCGGGATCGGGCACCCGCCTTTCTCTCTACGCCGGGTCTGATGCTCAGAAGAGCATCAGACCCGGCGTATAGACTCAGTCCGCATGCGCGCCCTTCTGCGCATGCACACTCGTCAAAATACCCTGAAGTGTGCCGTGAAGCCGGCACAGCGGCGATCCGCGTTGGACGGGGCAGGATCGTTTGCCCGGTCCGACGCGGGGAAGAGCTGGCTTAAATCTGCATTTCCAATTTAAACGAGCGCAAAGAAACGCGGCTGATCAAAGGATCAGCCGCGTTTCTTGTCTCGTTTAAAAGCAGCCTTAGAGTGTCTGTGTGAAAAGGGCCTGTGTAAAAATGGCCATTGTGGCAGCACACCCATCCCACCACCCACCAGAGCCCATGTAAAATGGGCCAAAGTCCAGAGCTGTTCCCCTTCTCTTTGAAGGTGTAATGTCCCATGCAAATATTGCCTGTGGAGTAGCAACAAAACAAAGTTTTTACAGACTTAAATTAATCTTCACAGTGCCGTAGATCATGGGCATTAGACTATAGACATTAGTCAACTGAATAACTAAATAACTTATTAAAATTAATTTGAATAAGAGGGCCATAGTCTTAATAGACTTTTTTGAAATTGTGTGTGGTGGTTGTAGTGGTAGTGGTGAGGGTGTGGTGGGAAAACCTGTGTCGGGAACCTCTTGATGTGAGGCATAAGATTACTGGATAATGAGGTTTGTTGGGAAAGTATGTTGAGAAGAATTGTATCTCTTATTGGTCAACTTACTGAACATGTACTAATATTTTAGTGTTTCACTGTTTACTGTAAATTCTTAATTATATCAGTGTTAAATTAAACTTTGTTGTTGTTTTTTCCTTTCAAGAAGTGATTCTCTGTTCAATTAGGCAACTTTTTTGCTGGGAAATTAGATTTTTTGCTTACAAGGTAATATGCAAGCTTTACTGTTAAATGCATTTGCTATCTCCCAGTACTACCACAGCAACTAATACATGAGCCAAATTTTTGCACAACAAAATAGTGTAGACCTTAGATTTTCTTTGAGAGAGCTAGAGGAGAACTGATAGGAAAGCACGGATAGGAACTGAAAAGGAGGTCATGGTTCAGCCCAACTCGACTCCAGGGCTTTGGGTTTCCAGATAAATAGAGCTGAAACAAATAGCAAATTTGAATAAATATTCAGATCCCAAATAAAATGTGCATATTTATTACTTTGGATATTTTCCCTTGGTGATTACCTGATTTTAGACAGTAGATTGTAGACAGCAAAAAAGCTTTCCCCTTACAATGGGGTATTTGCCAAGCCAATTATAAATAAGATTTGCATATTAAAATAACAATGCAAGTTTTGCTTTTTATAACCCCTCAAGCTGCTCAAGCTTGTTTTGCCTGTTTTGTAAAATATGATCCTGACATATATGTACATTTTACTTCCTTGAAGACCTTGTGGTGGTGAAGAGCAATTTGGAGTGGGAGGGGAATAAAACAGCAGAATTATGGATTAGTGAAAACAAAATTGTAGTTCAGCATGGAACGCTTGCATTTCTGAGCCCCAATCAGCTGGAGACAGTAATTTGTTTGTGCTCACCATGACTTTATATGGGTGTTGATATTAGAGAATAGCTTCCTGCTCAGAGACAGATCAACGGAAGCATTCACAGCCTTTTGTTTACTGTCCTAGGATAAAAACAGATATAAGCTTAGCCTGCTGTGGCCTGCTTTAATTTGCTGTAGACCAGGACTCACCTGCACATGTGTGCAGCTGCTGCCAGATGTTGGCCCAGGATTGCCCTGGTACGTGTTGGCAGCTAGCACAGACTATGACCTTGGCAAATCTCTGAAGTAACAGCTCAGACTAAGGCCCAACTGACCGGGTCACAAAGCAGCTAGCATGTCTGTGGTGTCCCAGCATACCCGGTGCATGCCATGGCCAGCCATGGCTGTGCCTCATTGGCCACCATTGCTTTATGTCATTGTGGAGGTGGGGCACTGTGAGCACTGCAAGGGCAGGACTGCCCACCCACATGTTTGCTCTACTCCTGACCCTACTCAGCCCATGTGGGCAGCAGAACAGCTTCCCAGAGATGGGCATGTCATTTCGGTGACCTGGCCAGACCAAGGACATGTTGCATGCAATTTTACGCCCTGGGATGGCCCGGTGAGCAGTCCCACCGGCAGCACATTTGCTTTTACCTTTAGTCTTGCACAATGGTAGTGTCATATCCAATGCCATTACACTGAGGCATGATTCTTATTAACTTCTAGAGAGCTGTTTTCCTTTGCAAAGGAATGTCTATAACCCTGTGGTGTTATGAGAAGAAAGATTTACATTGCTATTTTAACATGTAAATCTCCTTTTCTAATAGGTCTTTCTTCACTGTAAGGGGAAAGCTTTTTGCTTTGTTTTTAATGACAGGCCATTTTTACACGGACGCCCCCCCCAGTTCAGGTGGGTGTGCGGGGGGGGGACGTTCGTGTATATGGCTGGCAGTGGGTGGGGGAATAGGTGTCCACCCATGTGAACACTGATCAGGATAGGTGTAAAACACTCACCTCCACCCATCGCACACCCATCTTCACCCACCTCCACACACAGAGACCTCCGGAAAACTGGACGAGTCTCCGTGGGTGGAGATGGGTGGAGGTGGGTGTGTGTCTGTGTAAACGGACACACACACACCTCCACCCATCGCAGCTAAACACCCACCCACCCCCACCTCTGTCCATGTAAAAAGGGCTATAGATGAATAATATGTCATATAAAAGTAAAATGTATTTCTGAAAAAAGCAGGGATGAATAGTAGTCTGCCTCTAGTTTGAAGTTGCAGATACTCAGTTTAGCTCTACAGAGAAGTCGAAACTGCCTGGAGATCTATATTAGTATAGTTCAAAAGGAGAGCTCTCCTCCAGTAATATATGTTGTTAGGACATGGACCCACTCCCATGAGTGAATATTTGGGGCCAGTACCCCAATATCCGAATGACTCTTGAATTTAGGGGGAATTATCCAAATTGATTTAAGAGAGTCCGCACGTGTCCACTGAGTTCAGTCTGAGGATGTGATGCACTCCCAGCTGGCTGGAATCTCCCTCCCACACCCTGACACAGAAAGGGGATACTCTGATACAAATAAGGGAGGTTTATTGACACAAGACTGGGTATTACATACAAATAAGTTCTATACCCCCCCACCAAACACAGTTGACATACATACACAGTAAACTATAAGAAAAACCCTCCAGTCTGGTTACTCTGGTGTAAGTGGACATTGCATGGGAGAAGAAAAGGGGAATATAAGCAATATTACCTATCCAATCCTGTTGAAAAGGGACAGGCAACCCTGTAGATCCAGCAGCGTTCAGAGATGGGGTGGGGGAAAGAAGCTTGGAAAGACCAAAAGGGGTAATGGTCTGGGAGTGATCCATGAGGCAAGCACGCACAAAGTAACCTGCTTGTGTCTGCATTCAAGAATGACCCAATTTGCTCATGGGGGCAAGGGCAGTTATAGGGTTTTGAGAGGCGGGGCGAGGGGTCTCAAAGGTGCACAAAAGGTGTGCTAGGGCTGACAAAGAAACCTTTGTAATAATGTGTTGGGGGAAACAGGTCTTTTGAGGATTTCAGTGGGGCATGGCAGGATGAAACAAAGGGCAAAAGGGAGTTTCTATAACAAAGCTTTGGAGGATTTCAATGGGGAGCATGCAGTATGAACAAGAGGGCAAAAGAAAGTTTCTATAGACAGGGGATTAAGGCTATTTTTACACAGGCATGGAGCAATCAGCCTAACAATCGATCTATTGCTTGCCCAGAGTTTCAGGCAGCCATGGAGGGCTCATCTCAAAAGAAGGAAGCCACCTGTTTTTGGCTGCTCCATTGTTTACCCAGGAGCCTCCCTTGTTTCATTCTTATTCCTTCCGCCTAGACTGGTTTTGCATGGGGCGTTTTCTTTCTTTTTCCTTTTCCCCCTTTGGTTTCCCTGCATCCTTTTGACCTGTGTCTCATGGGATTCCGCCCGGGGGGTGGGGGGGAGGTCTATGGTCTTTGTGGGGGGAAATGGTGTCGTTCCTAACAATGTGCTGCATTGAGCCAGGGCAGAAGTTCCCCAAACTGACCCCATATGAACGTCATACCATCTGGAGACTGATGTGACATACTTTGTCAGACTGATACCTGATATACTTTGTAAAAAAGAACATAAGTGCCACCCTGTGTCAGACTAATGATCCAACGAGAACAACATCCTGTCTTCAGTGGTGACCACCTTCAGTTGGTTCCCCGAAGTATGCAACAGATCATAATGAAGTTCCATTTCCTGCTATTTACTTCCAACTCTCAACAGTCAGAAGTTAAGTTCCCTGACCAACTTGACTAATAGACATTTATGGACCTATGTAACCTAGCTATGGTATTAGCCTTATAACATCTTCTGGCAAAATTTTTGTTTTATTCTCCATCCCTTTATGAATAATTCCTTACATTCTGTTTACCTTTTTAACTGCTGATGCATTTTGATCTGGTGCTTTCAATTAACTGTCCACAGTGAGACTGATTCCATGCAATGCAGATCCTGCACGCACCCCATACGTGCGATTACCGCACGACACAATGTTCCTGCAATGGTGGTGTGTACGGTTTCTGAGTTGGTGTGTGCACATGGGAGTGCGCACTGGATCTGCAGGTCATGGGATCAGCACCAATGACTCCAAGCTCCTTTTCCTGAGCTGTAATATCTAATTTAGAACCCAACACCATGTCTGTATGACCTGGATTGTTTTTCCCTATGTGCATCTCTTTTTACTTTTCAACACTAAACTTATCAACATTGTGGGTGTCTTTAGACATAACAAAGATTGGGTTTCAAAACCCCTAAGCACGTGTTTGACTGTTGTGTGTAAGCACCATAACAGTCACAACACCAATTTGGCCACAGTTAAACACGCAATGTGAACACCATTGCATCACAAGGACAATTTGCGTGTTTTGCCTGAACACATGGCCAACTTTGTGTCTAATGATTTTGCGTGGCGTGTTAGCAGGTACAACACAGAGAACGAGGCAGCAGCACTTGCGTGCCAAGATCAGGTGGTGAGCAAAACACCCAAGATTTTCCCCAAGATGGGCTGTGTGTCTAAGTAGTGCCACATGGTGAATACAGGGCCAAACAGGGGTTCATATCAAGGTCAAAACATACATTCAGACACCCATTGTCATTATGTCTAAAGACACTCTGTATTTCTTGGTTGAGGTGTACAATGACAGGATTATATTTAAGTCTGAACATGGGGCTACAAAGACAAAATGTTTGAAAAACTCTTGAGTTAGAGCTCTATACTTGTATGAACATAATTGCCTTGATAGTGGGGCCGATCCCATGCCCTTCAGACCACCATGTGAGCACACTCACATATGGGCATGCAAGCCACACACACATACACACACACACACAGAGCATGGTGTCTATGGCGCACATTCAAACTGCCTAGTTGCAAGCGCGTGCCTGCATGTGACTGTGCACGCAGGGCATGGGATCGACTGTAATGGCATTTATATATATATCCTGAAGGCATAGAGTATTTCTTCTGTTAGTGGGAGTTATCCAAAACACTTTGCAAATGACTGATCTAAGTAATCTTAATTACTTTTGGAGGATGTCTGAATATATACAGGTCCATTGGTCTTCTTTACAGGCATCAGTCAGAGTTTGGCTAATATGGTGTATTTTTATATGCTGCCCAGCCCACAGAAAACACACACACACACACACACACACACACACATATATATATATATATATATATATATATAAATATATATATATATATTCCTATGAATATATATATTTTCCTCACATATATATTTTTTTCCCTGAAATGCTATTCAGGCTTTAAATTACTTTCAATGACAAATGAGGAATGGAGACAGGGCTTGCAAATTGCAGGAACAGAAGATCCTGAGTATGGTTAAAGAGCTGCTTTCAAGAATGAAAAACTTTGAAAAATGTTCTGTTTAGGTTTAAAAATTATTCTGCATATATATCATATTTCTTTTCCCTCACCCAATATTAGGATTTTTTTTTCTTCCTATAAATAACTGCTGCACATTTCTCCATGCAAAGTCATAATCCTCTTGGTTACTTTGCAATCATTTTGCAGAACAAGCATTTACGATGCCAAATCAAGGGTTATTACTCCAGAGGGTAATGATTGGAATCGACCTACAACATCAAAAGAAAAAGTTGTTGCATTTCCTTGGCAGTGTCTGTGGTTTAAAACATAGAAAGAAGAGTGAGAAAGAAACAAGACTGTTTCCATATATCATTTTAACCTACTGTGAACAGTTTTTAGAGAGATTTTCAAATCAGTATTTAAATCAGTGGTAACAGTGTAACAGTTACAGCGTACCCTACAAAAGCAAAACATTCTCTAGGAGGAGACAATATTCTAGGACAGTTAGTGCAAAGAGTGAATAGTAAAGCATTATAAATCATTGTATAGTCCCCAAGGAAATCCTTATAGGCTGTTTTTATATGAGCTGTGGAAGCATGGGGGGGAGGATGTGCGCACCATAGCATGGGTGGCACATGCGTGCCTCCATTTGCGCCGGTTGCCCCATGAATGGGGATGCGTGGGGGGAGAGGGGGGATGCATGAGTCACAGGAGCATGCATGCATCCCCACTCACCAGACACGGCATGCACACAGGCGGTACCCACTCATGCCCACGCAGCGGATCTGCATGGGCATGAGTGGGACCGTTTCGTGTAAAAATGGCCTTAAACTTTACAAGAAGTGAGGAGCTCTTACCCAGCCTATTGATGAAATGTTAATGCTAAACTGAAGTAGAACTTATAGCACATAGAAATGTCTCTTCACAGTCTTTATGTTCATGTAAAGCATGTTGGTATCCCCTTAGCACTATGGAATATGTGTGAAAGAAAATGGCAGGTACAAAATAATTGTATATAATTAAAATCATTTTATTGGCTGCAGAAACAGTGCTGTTCTCAGCAATACTAGAAATATAAACAATTATTTCTTGCCAGAATGAGTTGAACTTTAAAATTTATCATTCCAACAGTTTTATTAGCAAGATAACAGCATTTTGTTCCTATGGCTTTGAAAAGAGAGCCATGTGAATTAATAGCTAATTCAGATTTAAAATTAATGAGCTTTCCGTCATTGATTTCCCCTCCCCCATTTTCTTCAACAGCATTTTAGAGTCTTAAACATAATGCACAATCTTTTAAGTCCCAATTGAGTAACAATGAAGTCTCGTTAGTCTTCATCACCTCATAATCATTCATGCTGCATTTTAAACAAGCAACATAAATTGTTGCCTTGGGAAATTATTTTGGAGTTATGGAACAAATATGTGCCAACTTAACTTGCTGTGGTTTTCCTGTAAGACACTTTATGCTGGTGAAATTTTACAATGTATACAAAAGTCTCTTCTCATTAAATTGCACATTTTTTGATAAATAGAGATGCCTTTTTGCATTCACACTAAAATACTGGCCTGCTTTACCACAGCTCCATACGTGTGTGGATATTCCCACAGAGGTCATTATATCAGATAATGCTTTAAAAGTAACAACTAAGGTAGTATGAAATTATTTATAAAGAATTAGGTCCCAGTAAATGTGATGGGGAAATAAGCACTGAGTCACATTTTTGTTGCTGGTATCTCATGGACTCATAAGGCTTAATCTTGAACTACCTAAATTAATTTACATTTTGACATTTGTTTGGGGGGAAACAGGATTGGGCTCATATTGAGTGAGTGATTAATTTAGTCCCAAAGTTAATCATTTTTAAATTTAATTCATTGTGAATAGAGGGGCAGTGCAAGACTTACCAACCATTATTTGTCATTTGAGGGCCTAAATAAGGCTTCTCTGGTGTAATAAGTCTTATGATGTCCCTCTGCAATGATGAAAGTTTCATCTTTTCTTTTGTGAAGGATATTTTAATTTGACATCAAGTGTTAAATTTTTTATTTTGACAATCAGGATGCAATCAAACACCCCCGCACAATGTCCTCCTATGCCAGGTGCAGTTTACATATGCTGGCGCACATATGTTCATGTGGCCTGCGTGTGTAGCAAGCCACTTGGCGCAATGGTGCACCCCTGCCGATATGACCCCCCCCAAGCCCACACACCCTGTAGCCCAGGGAATGGAGCAGGGTCTGTGCCTGCTCCATCCCCCAGGCTGTGGGGTGTGTGGGCTCTGTGAGTGGGGGGTTATATTGGCAGGTGTGCACCATTGCACTTAGTGGCTTGCTGCATATGCACCTGCCACTGGTCAGGCATTGCATCAGCAGGCGGCCTACACTGCCAATAAGATTGAACTTTCAGTGTTTTATATGACAGTCTTATATTGTAATGATATATAATAGGATGGAAGCCAAGGACCAAAAAATACTCACCCCACTGTTTGCAGTGAGGTCTGGGAGCATCTAAAATGGTGTGAGAAAAATTATGGCAGGAAGTTTATTTATTTAATTAATTAATTAATTAATTTTATTTTATATTAAAATGTATATCCCACCCCACTCCTGTCAACAGACCTCTCGGGGCAGTTCACAACTTCCACATTTTAAAACAGTAAATTCAGTGAAAAACATAGACAAAAAGGAAACTAAAACCAGTTAAATAGGCTAAGAACAGTGAAAAACTAACCCCCCTCCTCCCCCACCCTACTCACTCCCTTCCCTGAAGGCCTAGATGAACAGCCAGGTCTTACAGACCCGGTGGAAGGCCAGCAAACCCAGGACCAGTAGAGCTTCCTCTGGGGGGGAGTTCCACAGATGCAGTGCAGCCACCAAGAATGCCCTCTCCATTGTGACGCCCTCCCAGCTAACCTGGGGGACCTCCAAGAATGCGCCCCCAGCGGACCGCAAGGATCACCCCAGGACCTGAGGAGTGAGGCAGTCTCTCAGATAGCAGGGGCCCAAGCCATGTAGGGCTTTAAAGGTTAAACCCAGCACCTTGAATCGGGCTCAGAAAGCTATAGACAACCAGCGCAGAGCTTGGAGAACTGGTGTTATGTGCTCCCTACGGCCTGTCCCTGTCAAAAGACAGGCTGCCGCATTCTGCACCAGTTGCAGCTTCTGAACTGTCACCAGGGGCAGCCCCACGTAGAGCGTGTTGCAATAATCCATCTTTGAGGTGATGAACACATGGATGAGGGTGGCCAGGTTGGAATCCGAAACATATGGTCGGAGCCTCCGCACAAGATGTAACTGGAGAAAGGCTCCCTTCACCACTGCCTCTACCTGGCAATTCAGTTGAAGGCTGGGGTCCAACAGGACACCCAAGCTCCAGACCTGCGGAGCCAGCAGGGGCTGGACCCCCTCAATGAGGGGAGCCATCGCCCCAGCAGCCTGACCCACCAACATCATTTCTGTCTTATCAGGATTCAGCCACAGTCTGCTCTGCCGCATCCAGTCAGCCACTGCCTCCAGGCACTGGGAAAACACCTTGCCAAGTTTAGAAGAGAGGTTCTTGTGCCCTTGTCTTTTTTCACTCCAACTCTGGCAGGGAGGTGACAGTGATTTGATACATAACCTGCCCCAACTTCTTGTCTTCTCATTTACTGAGCTCCAAGGAATATCCACAAACTCTCAATCAAGGTTGTTATTGAAGGGGTTTTTTGGGGGGTGAGGTAGGGGTGGATCACATACTACTTGGGGGTCAGGTGATTAACCCCTGTCCAGAGAGGGGGATAGAGAAAGTGTCCAAGTTAAATTGCTTACCAGCAGAACTCCCTGTTTCCGTACTCCTCTACACATCTTTGGGACCCTGGAAAAAGATTAGAGTCCATTGGCAGATCTGGGAAGGGTCTTCATACACACGTTCATGAAGCATAAAAAGCCATTAGTATCTCACGTGAACAACCCTGCCATTTACTTCACAAAGCTGAAGACTCCAGTTTTAACAACGCCATCATGTTTGAGTCTCATTGGGTATAAACAGACATGACAATGGCCCACTATGGGTCACTTTGGTCCACTGTGACCCAGGATCCATCAGCACAACTTTTTAGGTGCTTGCAGATGTTGGCCCGCTTCTTCCTTGGGGCAGATAGGTGGCTAGCCTGTGCTGTATCCTTGGAAAATTTCTGAGGTTATAGCCCAGGCTAAGGGCCGCCCATGCTGGTCAACATGGGTCAACACAAGCTAGCACATCTGTGCATCCCTGTTATATATGCCCTGGTTCGGGGGTCACCATATGGCCACCATGGTCGCTGATCATTGGCCACCATGGCAAGGTGCTGGGAGCAGGGCACAGGGTCTTCACCTTTGTTGTTCTCCCTACCCTATATGGGCGATGGGATGGCTCTCTGGCCACAGGACACATTTGTTCTATGCCTCAACCTGGCCTGGCATATGTTGTCTGTGGTTTACCATCCAGAGGTGGGCCAGGGAACTGCTGGGCCACCCAAACATCTGTTTTTACCCATTGTTTCCATGTCCAAATTTGGATTCTAACTGTATGAGATACTAAGGAATAGGTTGTTTGGGGTCTACAATTTGTTTTCATTATTTTAAATACTAAAATGAACAAAGCCTCATTCATTTTAGTAACAAAAATACAAAAATGGACAAAAACAAATAAAAAAGGGTCAGTTAAAAATAAATAAATAAAAAACCTTGCACATATGCAAAATGGCTGCCAGGGTGCCATTCTGTGCATGAGTGCCCTTTCCCTAAAGGGAAAGGTACACAAGTAATGAAAATGGATGAAAATGAATAAACAAAAGTGTTATTTTTTGTTGTAAGAGTAAAAACTAAAAAAAAACCTGTGCATGCACAAAATAGCCACCAGGGTGCCGTTCTGACATGAGTGCACTTTCCCAAAATGGCACCATCAGCATCAGTGTCATTTTGGAAAAGAGCAGCCAGTCTGCACATAGGCAGGGGACATTTTGTACATGTGCCGACTGGCTGCCCTTTTCCAAAATGACGCCGATGTCAGCACCATTATGGAAAAGGACTGTGCATGCCCAGAATGGTCCAGAGGCCATTTGCGCATGAGTAGTGGGTTTTTGTGTTTAATTATTTTAAATAAAATATAATGAAAAAAAAAACCTAAGAAAAAATAGAAAACATTTATGAACCCTCCTCTCCCCCCAAATGAAGTTTTATTTTTGTAAATGAAAATGAAAACTAAAATGAATGATGTGCCTGCTGTACACCCTTTTTGTTTGTGCAAGGACAGCTTCCCTTTCTGTACTTTATCTTGCTCTTGTCCTTTCACTGTTTAGAAAGGCTTTTGAGTTAATTTGTTAATTAATGTTTGTACAGGTCTTTAAACATGTAATGTACCATATAAGAGCTACGTCCTAATGCTGATTTAGTATATTGATTCATTATTATTGAGCTATTACTCTTTCACAAAAGTAATATTTGTCATGATTGCTAGTCTTTAGTGTTTTGTTTTCATTCACCACATCACACTAGTGCTAAGAACGCAACACTATATATCAAGAAATGGTGTTATAAGAAATGGTTTAAGGAATTAATTAAGTTTAGAATTGGGTTTAAGGAATTTGGAAAGTCTAGATTACAGAAAGGAAGAGAACATTTTTCAGATATTTAAAATTTAAAATGTTTCTATAAAACATTAAGCAATTGTTCATCAGTGTTTCTGAGGGTAGGACAAGAACAGGAATATAGATTTAACTTTAAATGTATCTTCCTATCTGTAAGGAAAATCATCTTTTCAATGGAGCCAATACACTAAGGAAGTAGTAGAATGTTTTTCATCGTAGGTTATTAAGACTGGATACAAATCTTGCCTCAGTACTTGGGGTTGGATTAGATGCCCCTTAAACTTCCTTTCTACTCTACAATGCTATGATTCTGTTACTGTTGTTATATTTGTATTATAGCAATACCTACAATCCTCAACCAAGTATGGGTCCCATTGAATATGACACAATATGAACATATGGCAAACAAGGGAGGAAAGATGCCCGCCTGAGGCATCCATACATGCAAGCAAAAGTGTTCTTTACTCCCGCCTCCCCCCCTGTCCCTGGCCTCCAACTGGCCTATTTCATCTCCTGCTGGCACTACTGTCTATACCCCTGCAGCATCTGCAGCCCCCTGGCCCCCTCCCTACAGGTTGTCCTGGCACTTACCACTTTAGCCCCTGGTCACTATGCACCATGACATTATGCCCATGTAACAACCATTGTGACATCCCATGTCTGAAGAGACAGCCAGGAAGGGAGCAGTAATGGCTGTACCATGCCATTAAGGGTTTGTAGACACTCATATCTCTGGAACCATTTTACACAAACATGGGGCGGGCATTCTGGCCTTGTCTTGATGAGACCTTTTAAATAAGGTATTGAGTGTCTGCCTGGCTGATGTAGTTCTGGAGATGATACAGGTCACAGACAAAAGAGGGGCACAGACAGACGTGACCTCCACATAAGGTGTTCCCTATTACATTTTGCGTAAAGAATACCTAAAAAGGAAAGCACTACCCCTTACAATCTCATCCACTGGTTCTACAAAGCCTCCTTCCGTTAAGTGGGGAGTGGAGTGGAAGAGTATACAGAAGTCTCCGAGGAGGGAGAACGAAGTGTGATTCCACTTTCCCAGGAGTGGGAAAGAGAAGTATTGATACACCCAAATGACTGCCACCTGGCATGCTCCCAATGTTCCTAGCTGTAGGAGGGAAAGCAAGGAAGGGTGCACTGGATTCCACCGATGTATTCTGCAGCTGGTAAAGAAGCACCTTTTCCTCCTCTTGCTGAAATTCATGTCTGAAGGTCTGATGTTGAAAAGGGCTGAGTGTGCATCCCTGGGACCTGTGTGCCTGAGATGAGTTGAGTGGACTGGTTGGGCACCCCACAGTAAGGCCCTGTGCTGAAGATAATGCCCTGTATGCCTCATAGGGACTTCATGAAGAACTGGGTTATCTGTGTGTGAGCTGTCCTGCTATTGTGTTGTGACATGGTAAACTCTGATCAAAACTGTGACACACACCCACCATTTGAATCCAACCACATCTTAATGGGATACTCTGCACATTATGCTAACCATGGGGAAAGTCAACCACATTTTAATCACTGCAATATTATCCTGTGATGAAGCATCATGAACAAACATTCATGCTACTCCATACTTACGCTGCCACCCTATGGATTTTGACCAACAGGGGGAACCTATCAGGTGGCAGCATAAATAGGTGAAGCCCCAAGCTCCACTGATGAATTTGACAAGACAAAGCTCCTAGCCACAAGGCAAAGCTCCTCGCTAGTGAAACTGACAAAGTAAAGCTCCCAGCTGCAAGACAAAGCTCCCTGCTGGGAAAATTGACAAAGCAAAGCTCCTGCTAGTCTGATCTAGTTTTGTAATTATTAGAACGTGGGAACACGCTAATAGTTAAGGTGTGTTACACCCTCCATTATAAAACCCCAAGATTCTATTTGCTAAAATATTGGCATGATTAACGTTAGGATTAAAAATGTGTATACGATTCTACCCAGCTTCAATGTGCTCTGGGAGGGCAGTAAAGACTAGTGGGTAAGAGGGAGCATTGTGAGACATTAGTCAGCTGCCCCATTCTCCCCAACTGAGATGAAAGGATAGAGGAAAAGGAGTGGGTGAAGGGTCAGTTCACACCCTCCTGTCCCCAGATTCAGTGTTGTCCCCAACCTGCAAAGAGGAAGAGGATTAGGGCTGAAAGATCAAGGCAAATTTTGGGTGCATGGAGCCTAAGTTGTAAGTGAGCACAATATGTGAGACTGTACAATGTCTTTACTGCTAACATGGCACGGAAGTTAAGGTGGGAGCCAGCGGTGATGCACTCCCTATGGCATATGGGGCAATACCCCTCCTGGCCCTGGGAGGACTGCCTCGTACCAACAACATGCTTAAAAAAACACCATCACCTCCCCTCCGCCTGGCTGCGCGCATGGGAACACAACAGGTGAAATTATGTTCAGATCCATCTCAAAGAACCTTGTTTTAGAGGCACTGACCTTCTTGACAAGAAGGTCATTGCCTTTAAACAAGATTCTTCGAGATGGCTCCGAACATAATCTCACCTGTTATGTGTGTGTGCACGCACACAGCCGGTGAGAATCACATACACACCCCTGGAGGCTTCCTCTAAGGAAGCCTTCAGGGACAAAAGAGATGCGTTCTGTCCCTTTATGCGGAATGGGTGGGTAGAAGCGCGGTCCATACAGCATAAAAGGAACCCAGCAATGAAATAGTGCCGCAGGGGGCACTATTTCATTGCAGGGGGTAGGCAAGCCTGAAAGACCATACCCGAGCACCACACAGTAGGCACCTGGGTCAGACTACTGTGGGCTGTGCAGGGGGCCTGGGAGCTGCCAAGCAGTGCCTTAAGGTTCCCCCTCCCAGAGTTGAGTCAAAGTTTGACTCACTTGGAGGGAGGAGGGAGGGACGGAGGCAGGGCCTTCCTGCCTCCTCCCTCCCAGTAAGTCAAACTTTGACTCAATTCTTGGAGGGGGAGTCTTAAGGTGCTGTGTGGCAGCTCCGAGGACCAAGAAAAACTGAACAGCAGTGTGTGATTCTGACCTGGATCATCCTGTGGCACTGCCTGAGGAGCGAGCCAGTCAGTGGTGCATAAATTGCGGGGCCAGGGGTGTGTGTGGAGATACTGGAGGGAGGGGTACTTTGGACTGGGAGAGACTGGGAATGGGGGGAGGGGTGGATGGAGAGAGACTGGTGGGGGGACACGGGGACATGGTGGGAGGAGTGGGGGCACATGGGGACATGTAGGGGCACACAGGGACATGGTGGGGGGAGTGGGGTCACACGGGCCGGTGGGGGTACATGTGGATATGGTGGGGGGAACACGGGAACATGGTGAGGTGAGTGGGGGCACATCAGGACATGGGGGAGTGGGGGCACACAGGGACATGGTGGGGGCATATGGGGACATGGTGGGGGTACATGGGGACATAGTGGGGTCACATGGGAACATGTGGGGTCTCTGGATGCCTTTGGGGGCTTGTGGGAATGGTTTGGTTTATGTGTGGTTTTCTGATTTTTATATGGATTGGTTTGGTTTATGTGTGCATGGTGCATGGTATATGGTTTAATATATCTGTGCATGATGATAGGGGCCTGGGAATAAACCTCCGGAGATTGGGGAAAAGCTTTGTGTCCTGTGGATCTTTGCTAAAACTGCTTATAAGTGAGGTTTAAGGTTGTGACTTGTCTGTCTGCTTTTAAACCAGGAGTTGACTAGCCTGCCTAAATGAAATTGCTGGAAACACTGCACATGTTGTTCACAGGTGTGACAACGACTTTGTAAAGGTTATTTGTTAATAAACAGATCTGGAAAGAAGAGAGAAACTAGTGGCTAGTAGTGGTGGGACCCCGGGCCCATTACCGGCTACCGGATTTACCGGTTACTGGTTCCACGAAAACCGGATTCCCAGATTAAATCCGGTATACTGGTACCGGATTTATTCCATTGGTTTCAATGGGGCGCTGTGTCCCCATTGAAACCAATGGAATAAATTCCTCCCCCTCCCCTTCCCAGGCTGCGCTGGTGGAAGGGGGGACACCCCCCACCCACTCTGCCCAGCCTGGCTTTTTGTTTTAAAAAAGAAAAGACTAAGAGTAAGATGGCGAGGC
>QEPC01007844.1:825359-851706 GCA_003113815.1 Sphenodon punctatus | reverse complement strand
CGGTGTGGCAGGGGCAATTCCGAAATAGCGGAATGGAATCGCGGCGCGGTAAAAGCTGCTGCCGCATCAGCCCTAATAGGAGGTAGGCACAGGGAGTGGAAGGCACAGGGGCCCGCAAAGACTCATAGAGGAAGCAGGGGGGGTGGATCAGGGGGGTACAAAAGGTAGGGAACCATACCAAACAACCCACCCACCCTTCCTTACTGCAGGAGTGACTGAGGGAGAAGAGGAGGCAACAGAGGGGGAATGGGCCCTGGGAGTGGTGGAACACATGGTGGAAGGTAAGCGGAAAGGACGAGGCCCACCAGAGGCCTGAAGGGGGATGGGGGTGGGTGGGACATGGAGGTAGGGAGAGCGGAACCCCAATACCACACCTTGACAGATGTTCCCACACAAGACTGATACCATTGCCATGGAAGACCGAGGCGGAGAGGGAGCAGCAGCGGATGGGGCGAGGTGAGTGGGTGAGGGGGAAGACCAACGGGCCGGCAGAGGGTGGTGGCCCAAGGGGGAACATATTGCCCCACACACATGGTTCACAGAGGACCCCAGGGACTGGTGGCAAGATCTGGAAAACAGGGTGCTGAGGGTGAGCACGAGGGAACAGGGGAGGGGTAGCGGGTCACAGGTGCGTGGAGGGAAGGGAGGGGACCTGGCCACCCAAAGGGAAGTGGGAGGGATGGGAAAGCATCCCAGGCTCCACCCCAGTACTGGTCCGGGGGGGTGGCACATGCGCAGCTACCAGCTCCCCGATTGAGCTAATCAAATTCATATCCCGCTGATCTGCTGCCCTGGCAGATCGTCTGTCCCCAAGAGGAATTAGTGCTGGTGGCACAGAGGATGCAGGAGCACAGGGCATGTGTGCACTGCCGGTGGGAGGACCTGGCAGAGGAGATAATGAGGATCAGTGCAGAGCAGGGGGAGGCGATGATCACCTCCATTGACAGGATGGAGGTGGCCACAGGCAGGGCCATGGAGCAGGTGGAGGGATGGGACTGGCACCTCCTAGCCAAGATGCAGAAGGAGAAGCAGCTGCAGAGACGGGACCACACACGTCAGATGGAGGCAATACAGTGCTTGACGGACACCATCGACCGCCGGGCCGCTGAGTAGGGGTGGGAAAACCGGATCTTCCGGTATCCGATAATGCCGGCCCGGTACTGGGCGTACTGGCATTATCGGATTCAACCTGGTAATCCGGGCCATTTCCCGGATTCCCAGTACCAGATTTTTTTTACATTGTGGCCATTCAAATGAATGGCCGCAATGTAAAAAAAAAACCCCACAAAAAACCCACGTTTCACTCCCCCTTCCAGGCTGCGCAGGTGGAAGGGGGGACACCCCCCACCCACCCTGCCCAGCCTGGATTTAAACAAAAAAAATCCCCTGAGTGTCCCACTGCAGCTCTGGGCCACCACCGGCAACCCAGAGCCAGCACCAGCGGCCATCCCAGCAGCAGCCAGTAAGTATACTGTATGATCCCTGGGGGGGGTTAACACCCCCCCCAGGGATCAACCTACTTCCAAGTTCCCGCACCCAGGGATCTCATACCTTCATTGAGCTCCGGTGGTCTGGAGGCTTCAGGGCTGGCTGTGGCTGCCGGCTTCAGACGCTGGTAGGCCTTCCGGGAAAACCCGGAAGTTTCCTGGAAGGCCTACCAGCATCTGAAGCCGGCAGCCACAGCAGGCCCTGAAGCCTCCGGACTGCCGGAGCTCAATGAAGGTATGAGATCCCTGGGTGCGGGAACTTGGAAGTAGGTTGATCCCTGGGGGGGTGTTAACCCCCCCCAGGGATCATACAGTATACTTACCGGCTGCTGCTGGGATGGCCGCTGGTGCTGGAGCTGGCTCTGGGTTGCTGGCGGTGGCCCGGAGCTGCAGTGGGACACTCAGGGGAATTTTTTTGTTTAAATCCAGGCTGGGCAGGGTGGGTGGGGGGTGTCCCCCCTTCCACCNGTGGGGGGTGTCCCCCCTTCCACCCGTGCAGCCTGGGAGGGGGAGGGGGGAGGATTTTTTTTATTCCATTGATTTCAATGGGGACAGTGCCCCATTGAAATCAATGGAATAAATCCGGTACCGGTATACCAGATTTAATCTGGGAATCTGGTTTTTTGGAAACCGGAATCTGGTAAATCCGGTACCCAGTAATTGCCCTGGGGTCCCGGCCCTACCGCTGAGCACTCCCAGATGCTGGATCATTCCCTTGAGATTGGCACCTCGCTGCTGCTACATGCGGGCATGATGAGTGCCTACATCATGACAGCAGCACCCCCGAGCACCATACCAGCCAAAGCCCCGCACCCACCTGCCATCCCACCACCGGTGCCCATCCCTCAGCAGCAGCAGCAGCAGCAGCAGCAGCAGCAGCAGCAGCAGCAGCAGCAGCAGTCCCAACCACAGGGCCCACGCATCTGCCTCCCCATCCTGCCCGGGCTGAGATGGAAACAGCTGCCGCAGCAGGTGCAGCAGCAGCAAGCAGTTCTGGCCCTGGACCAGCCCCCAGAAGCAGCCACAGATGAGAACCAGGAGCCCGCGCAGAGGTGGGAAGTGCTGAAGGGGGACACCAATGTGGACGAGGGTGGCTTGCAGACCGTGGAGCAGCCCACACAGTGACAGAGAGGTCTCCCCAGGAAGCAGGAGGGGCTGGGGGGCAGGGGTAAGAAGAGGGGGAATTAGGGGAGGGGGATCATTGTAAATACAATAAAGACACCTTTATTCACTGTAACCATCATGTCCAGTGTTCATTGATACACACGCTGGGGACCCCGAGCTCAGTGGCTGCGACTTGGGCACTCCCAGGAATGGGCATAGCAGGGTTCCCACACCACGGACCCCAGGGGTCTCAAGCCTGGAGCAACTGTGTTATGTGCCTTGTAAGTGCTGCTCGGATCCGTTTAGCATAACTACTCCCTGAGGTTTGCTACATTCAAGTATAGCAGAACAGGCCAGCTGGTCGCTGTGGTCTGGGATACCCAAGGGCCACTCCATCAGTCTCACAGATGTTGTGCAATAAGCAACAGGTGCCGATTATCACGGCGGAGGTCTCCACTGAGTAGTCCAGGCACCCAGCCAGGCACCTCCATCTCTGCTTGAAAGCACCGAAGGCCCTCTTGACCAAGGTCCTCATGATGTACAGCCAGGTGTTCTACAGGGCCTCCATCTGGTTCTGGGCCACCAGATGGCCTTCATGAGCCAGCGGAGGAGCGGATAGGCTAGGTCTCTGATGATGCAGGTGGGCATCAACACCCCACGATCTGGGTCATCTACATGTTGGTGAAGTCCCCCCTGTACATCCGTGTGAAGAGGGGGGAAATGGCAAGTATCTGGGCATCATGGCTGCAGCTGACTGGAGTGGCTGGTGAAGATGTCAGTGAACCAGCCCCGGTGATCGACAATGGCCTGGAGCTACAACGAGTAGTAACTATGCCTGTTGATGTACTCAGCTGCATCATCATGAGGAGGGGGAAGAGGATCTCCACATGGGTGCCATTGATTGCACCCAGGCAGTTGGGGAACCTGTTAACCTTGAAGCTGGCCATCACAGCCCCCTGATCTATGAACTGGATCACATGGTCGAGGAGGGCCGCCTTCACAGCCTTACAGAAGTCACGGATGATGCTGGTGACAGTTGTGAGGCCTACTCTGAAGTGTTGAGCCATGGAAAAGCAGGAATCCGGGGTGGCCAGGCCCCAGACAGCTATGCCCACCTGCTGGATGACTGGGATAAGGGAGCACATGTGGGTGTGAAGCTGCTACAGCCAGGGCCGAAGGAGCTCTGCCAGTTGCAGGAGGGTACGTTGGTCCATCTGGAAGTGTACCCTCCAAGCAGCATTGTCCCATTGTGTCAGGGCCCCCTCCCACCATTGCTGGGCCCTGGACATGGTCCAGAGGTAACTGTCGATAGGCATAGCGAGCCTGACAGCACTGAAAAGGGCCACGTTCCTCCAGTAGTGGCGTGCAGCTGCTTGCCTGAGGGCAGCTGGATGGCTGCATGCAATCAGCAGGGCCCTGCGGTACATCCCAGAGAGCCGGCATGCCATGCGCATGGCCTCAATGCAGCAGCGTCTGTGGTGGGTGAGCAGGCTGGTTACAGGGAACCGGGCCAGGCATTCACGCACCCCAGTGAACACCTCCAGAAGCTCCATGGTGACCCACTGGAGCTCGGTGTGTTCGTGGTACCACTCAGATATGATCTCCAGTAGGAGCCAGCAGGCACCCCACTGGTTTGCATCCATGTCGGGTACCTGCAAGGGCCTTAGTTGGTACGTGCCCCAGGAGCGTCGGGCGTTGTCAGGCACACTGTTCGGAGGAATGCTCGTACTGCTGTGCTGCAGGTTATGGCTTGCTATAAGGGGCCTGGGACCAGCACATGCCCAAGTGCCACCAGCTGTCCATTGGGCCATGTACACAGGTGCTGCACCAATTGGTTGTGAGCTATGTGTTACTGGGTGCTCCTGGTGACATGGGACCACTCACCTTTACTGGGGGGCTCTGCATATAGGTTCCGTGCCCCCTGGTGCCGGTTGCTACCACCTAGTGGAGTCTTGGGTGCTTGGGTGCATGGTCTGTGCCCATGGCATGTAGGTGGCATCATGTGGCCATGGAGGGTGCATGAACATTGCGTGCGTATCACTGCTCTCTGTGTGTACACCGTCTCTGGCCTTGGGTTCCTGCAGCTGTGCTGTGTCCTTTCCCCACGCATCGCTTCCCTGCCATCCCATTGTGCTGCCCTTACCCTTATCTCATGGCCTTGGAGCTCCTCTGGTTGCCTCCCCTGCCTACCATGGTTTGAGGGGCCCCACTGTCCTTGATTATCAGACCCTCTGCCAGCTGCACCATGGATGATGCTGCTGCGTTAGAGCTCCCGCTCAGCGGTTCCAGTTAGTCTGCGTTTCCAGACCTAAGGGAGGCCATGGCTCTAGCTGACCAACGGCATTCCCCTGGCATTCAACTGTTCCTTTCCTTTCCATCGACACTCCCGTATGCCTATTGGTGTCTGACCCCAGGCCTCCGCTTTGGATGTGTGGCCGCTTTGGATATGTGGCTACCACTTGTGAGTGCCAGCTCCATGCTGTGGAGCTTGGCCTCCATCCCTTTCTGGATGGGCACATTCCGGAGCTGAGGGGGTCGCTGGTGTCATGGTCTGCTCCTGAGATGATGTCAGTTCTCTCTGTCTATGCCTTGTCCGGATTCCAGACCTCTCTGGCAGAGCTGACTGTGTCCTATTTCTGCTGCATTCTAGGGGCCCATGGATACCAGCATTCCCGTGGGGCATCGTATTACCGCCTGTTGGAGCTCAGACAGCTGTCGTGACTCCCTGCTGCTGACTATGCCTTGCCCGATCCCACCAGACCCGAGCTGCTAGCATTGTCTGAGGTGTGGTCCCATGCCAATGTTCAGGTTGGACTCACCGGTCCAATTCTTTTGAGGCCTACTATCTTGTTGCCCATCACATGTCATGGATGGGCTATCACTGGGCATGCTGCAGTGGCCACATTATGTTCATCTGTTGGGCCACCCCATCCCACCCCCTTTCATGACCACGTGTATCAGGCTGTAGGTCCCCCCTGGGTCATCTATGTCCCACCTATCGCCTCCACAGGTTGCTCCCTACACCTCCCTGGCCCTTCCATTCTGTGACCTGCTACATCATTCCAATTGTGGACCCGCTGCTGTGTTGGCTCCATCTGCTCCCCCCATTGCACTCAGCTGTGCTGGGTCTCCTGCACTCCAGGGCTGTCTGTGTAGCACTGCTATAACATCTGTACCCTTGAGGTTTGTTTCTGTGACCCACCCCCCGGTCAGCTGTTCGTTGCTATCCGACACCAGTACTGGGGATCCCCGTGAACCTTTGCACTCCTTGCTCAGCCGACTCCCTGCCAGTGTCCATGCTCAGCACCCACCCCCATTCTGCCTCCGTGACTGCTTGTGACTGGAGTTCCCTTACTCATGCCATCGGGCATCACCCAGTTGTTGGGGGGGGGCGGCACAATCAGCTGTCCATGACTTGGGGCTCACTTCCCTCACTGGCTGTGCAGTTCCATCCGGGATCGGTTGTCTTGCTGTTGGGACCTGCCTCTGCCCTCCCCACTGTCTTCCTCAGATTGGTGACTCGTCCCTTGTGACCCTGCTCTGTCACCATGCAGACCTCTCTCTGTACAACAGACTGTGTTACTGTTGGTTGCCTCGTGGTGCCTGTGCTGTCCCTGGGGTGTTGGGTGCCTGCTCCTGTTTCCTGCTCTATTGTGGCCACGGCCCCCTCCTGTTTTGTTGCCCTTTGTTGGCCTCAGCCCCACCCCCCGTGCCCTTGCTGCTGTCTGTTGGGCTGCCTGGTGTGGTGTTCCCCATCCCCCCTGGTGTGCCCCTGTGTGCCTCCCCCATGCTCCCTTTCCCATTCAGCTTTGCGTGTGCTTGCCAGCATGTGTGTGGTTTGTGTTCAGCTCTGTCCATGGCTTCCTTCTCCCTGTTGTGTGTGTGTGGCTCAGCCATTCACCTCCCCGCTCCCTTCCCATTTCCCTCGCATGGGCAGTGCCTTGTGTAGGTTTTGGCTTACTTTGTCCTCGGTCAGCCACGTCTGTGTCCTGCCCTGCCCTGGTGGCTTCTGGGGGTTCTTGCCATGATCCGGGATCAGTGTCACATCAGTTGTGCTGTCCAAGATCATGGCCTGGCTGTCTTTTTCCTTGTTGTGGTCCTGCTCCAGTCATATCTGTTTGGTGCCTGTTGGAACCACGGGTCAGGGTTGGGTGGCTAGCCACAATTGGAAATCCACTGTGGTGACCCAGGTGTGTGTAACAACTGAAATTAGTTACCCTAAGTGTTAAATGCACTTAGGACATTCTAGTCAGTTCAGCTTGGCTCAGGAGGAGAGCAGCTGCATCAGAGTGTAGTGAAGGCCTGCACAGAGGTTGCTACTGACAGATATTCTTTGACTGATTACAGCTTACAGAATTCTGAGTGTTTCGTGAAGGAAGAGTTTACCTTCTACAGTGGACACCTTGGACACTGTCCAAGAACTGTGAGGAACTGTTCAGGAACTGTGAGTCGTTGGTTGCCCAACCGATCTATATTTTAGTTATTTTTCTTTTGCTGTCTTGTGCACCTTTGTGGGTGCCAAAAAGATGTATAATTTTTTTAATTATTATTGTTACTGGGGAGAAAGATTGCTATACAGAAATAGTCACCTGCATTATTTCTATGCTTTTATTATATTTGTAAAGATTTCATTTTAGCATAATACTTCAGTTAAATTTGGTTTTGATTTTTTTTTCATTTTCTAACTGGTCCAACACTCAGTGAGGTTAAGCAGTTGGGCAGTGTAAAATCTGCACAGTCAAATTCCTTTTATTCCTCTTTGACCATGGGTGGGAGTTCTTCTGTGAAACCAGACTGAACCTGCTCACTGTTCCTGCAGATTTTGGAACCATAGTGAGTTAAACAAGAATGGCAGTTCTGGGTTACATGGGATCAGACAAGGGAAAGGCTTAATTTAAGATATTTCTCCCCTCGTGCTATACCAAAGTTTGCATACTAACAATGCAGTTATTCAGCACTCCCAACATCGGGCTTACTAAAACAATGATTCTAGCTGCCAAAAATCATGAGATTGTAATAAAAATCATGAGGTTTTTGTTATGTGTGTTTGTTTCTTTGTTTTAAATAATATAATGTTTTTGGGAGGGTGGACTTTATTAATTAATTAATTAAATAATTAAATAAATAATTAAATTGACTAAAACACAATCAAAATAAGTGACAACATAAAACATCAAAACCCCAGCTCATTTACCATCCCACCCTGCATTCCTAAATCTCACCATGTGGTGTCCTACATGTTGGAGAAACAGCTCCAAATGACATCAACCTTTTGCACCAATAAACCCTAATGACCATTAGGGGCATTGGGAGTAGAGATTGGGTGTTTTCAGATGTGACGGGGCGGCTTCGCCCCATCCCCAAAACAACCCAGAGATTCCCCGCCGGGATCACCCAGGCATAGCAAACAGACATGCCAGGGATCCCGGTGGGGAATCAGGGAGGGGGCAGGGCCACATGTCACAACATGCAGCCACATGGCCCCGCCCCCTCCACGCTACCTCGTCGCCCGCCCTCTGGGGAGACAGGCGGGCAGCGAGGCCAATGCCGCCGCAGCGTCGGGCCGGTTTGACCATGGCCTGGAATCCTGCCGGGGATTCCAGGCCATGATCACCAGCCAGACGTTACTCTTTTTTTGTTCTGGCCGGGAATCACTTTCACCACACTTCTGGGGATTTTCATGCTGGGAGCCCCGGAAGCGTGGTTGAAATTGACCCCGTGTGGGCATTCAGCGTGGTGAACATCTGGTGGCCGCAGAACAGATGTGCATGGCACAGTGACCACATGTAGGTATTCAGCGTGGTTCACTGTGATCTCGTCACATCTGAAAACACCCATTGTGAGTTAGTGTGTGTGTCACTTTAACATTTCTGAACACTGCTTCTAACCCCCCCTTCACCCTCTCAGGTGGTATATGCCCAGGGAGCTCTTACTGGACTTTCTCCTTCTTCCTGACCTTTCTCCATTCCTCTCTTCTCTCTCTGACCTTCAACATGACTGGCCACCATGCTGGTGGCACCTAGCTAGTAAGATCTAGGGATAGGCCTTTCCTATCACAATGTATTTCTCAATAAAGTAGATTATTTTAATCTAGAAACAATCTCCAAGTTGTTGATTATTCTAAACTGTTGATACTGAGAATTTGAGCAATTTTCTTTTGCTCTGTGTAAACTCTGCTGATGCCTAGCCAGAGCTCTAACAGGTCCTGGCACAGCAGGCAGTGTAACTTTGATTTTTTTGGTTTTTGACCACTAATAAAGTCCCAACATAGGGCTATGGTCCCAGAATCCTCCCAAAAATCCAAACAGATTTTTTTGGAACTCGAATTGAATCTCAGAAGTGAAAAGCACAGGGGTTTTCTTTGGTTTTGTTTTTTGGGGGGAACAAAAGGACACAGAATGGAGACAGCCCAAGGTAGCCTCAGCATTCCAAAGCTGGAAGGAGTGAGTTTCAAGAATTGGTATTTCTTTATTAAGTCTTGCTTGAAAAGTCAAGGTCTTTACAATGTGCTGATAACACAGAGGCCTACAGCTGCAGGAGCTGATCGAGACCATTGGAACAAACAGAACAACAAAGCTCTTGGAATTCTTGAGATGCATGTAAGTCCAAAGCTATTTGTTCACTTTGAGGGTGTGGAATTGGCCAGTGAAGTCTGGAAGAAGCTGGAAGAACTTTATAACCGTAAAAGTTCCAGCGAATCAATTTTTATCATTCAAAGGCTCTGTAATATGAGGCTAAAAGAGAATGAAGACCCCACAGAGCATGTAAGCCAAATACAGTCTCTTGCAAAAAAGGCTGAAAGATCAGGAATAGACCTTGGAGAAAATGGAATTGTGGGGTTCATTTTGAATTCTTTGCCTCCTTCATATAAACCTTTAAAAATTGCAATTGAAGTATCTGATGCAACAATTTACTTAAAGTATCACTCCAGTAGACTCCATAAGCATTTTATCAGAGAGACAAAGCAAACTTCTACAGACCATATTTCAGCTTTTAGCTCAAAGAAAGGGGACAAGAAGAGGTGCTTTATCTGTGACAGTGAGAGACATTTACGTGCTAATTGTCCAAAGGGCAAAACAATTGGGAAGCCTAAAGCACCCTTTACTGCTGAGACAGAGTGTTTGCAGAAAATTGCCAGCTCTGAAGGAAAGAATCAGAAGGCAAAAGGAAAAATCAAAAGTTTTAATGCAATGTCAGATGTCAATGAAAATGTTTTTAATATTGATTCTGGTGCTTCTGAAAATCTCTTCAAGGATGTAGAATTATTCTCAGAAATTGATATGGGCTACTCAGTTCCTATTTCCTTAGCAGATGGCAGAGAAGTGTGTTCAAAGGGGAAAGGCACTGCAAAAATCTTCTGCAAACTCCCTGATGGAGAAACGGTAACAGTGATCATAGAAGATGCTCTCTATGTTCCTTCATTAAAGAATAACTTAATCTCTGTAAAGTATGGAGTTAAGAAAGGATGCAAGTTTGAATTCATGGATGAACATTGCTATTTCACAAAAGAAGGTGATTTAATGATGTCTGGATCTCTAAGAGGCAGTGAACTCTTTGAAGCGGATTGTGTAAATGAGCAAATGAATTTAGCAAGCAACTGCAAGTGCACCCATAGATTGTGTGATATGATTTGGCACTGGCGGCTTGGGCACTGTGATGTTAATGTAATTCACCAACTTGAGAAAGGTGAATTAATTAAAGACTTTAAGGGGCAGCCATGTAAAGACACTAAAAGCAGATGTGTGTGTTGTGTCACTGCGAAAGGTGTGAAGTCAACATTCCACAAGCTAGAGAAGAAAGAGTCTCAGCACCCTCTAGAGTTGATTCACAGTGATGTTTCAGGTGCTCTGGAAAAGGAGTTTTGGAGGAAATCTTTACATAGTTTTATTTATTGATGATTTCTCAAGATTTGCCTATGTTTACACCATGAGAGAGAAAAGCCAAGTATTTGAGAAGTTTAAAGAATATGTTGCATTGGTCAGCAACAAGTTTGGAAGAAATCCCCAGAGACTAAGGTCAGACAATGGAGGTGAATACATCTCAAATGACATGAAAGCCTTTCTGAGAGAACAGGGAATTGAACATGAGACTACAGTCCCATATTCTCCTGAGCAGAATCGTGTTGCAGAAAGGAAAAATAGATCTCTACTGGATATGGACAGATGCATGCTGCAAGATGCAGTTTTGTCAAGCAAATTCTGGGGAGAAGCAGTAATAACTGCCAGCTATCTGCAGAACAGATTGCCAACCAAAGCCATAGAGAAGACTCCATTTGAACTGTAGTTTGGACATAAGCCTAGCCTAAACCACATCAGAGTATTTGGATGTGATGTGTATGCATATGCACCAAAGGCAAAGAGAAAAATATTGAATTTCAGAAGCAAGAAAGGAGTTTTGTGTGGATATGTATTAGGAGGGAAAGGATACAGTATTCTTGATGTTGAAACTGGTAATATTGAAATTTGCAATGTTGTGTACTTTGATGAAAGACAAAAGCCAACAAAAGGTGAATTACCAGACCTGGAGTCAAGGATCCAGGTGAAAGAGGAACCAAGTGAGCAGACCCTCAGGCACCGCATGCCAATCTGTGAACCAGAACCAGTAGAAGATTCAGAAGGGGTCACAGAAGCTGAGCCAGAACCCCGATGCTCACAGAGGTCCAACAAAGGAGTTCCACCCTTGAGATACTCCTACCTCACCACAAGTGCAGAGCTTCAAGAACCCAGCACATGGAAAGATGTTGAAAGGATGCCAACCCAAGAAGCTGAAAAATGGAGGAAAGCAGCCAAGGAAGATATTGAGTCTTTACACAAGAACAAAACTTGGACATTTATGGAACTACCTGCTGGAAGAAAACCTGAAGGTTGCAAATGGGTATTCAAAGTCAAACAGGATGCAGGAGGGGATGTACAGAACTACAAAGCAAGAGTAGTAGCCAAAGGCTACTCCCAAATATATGGACTACGATGAAACATTTGTGCCAGTCATGAAGCACACTTCCATCAGAACACTATTTAGCATAGCAGCTTCCAGAAAGATGCATGTTGACCATTTAGATGTCAAAACTGCATTCCTGAATGGAGAACTTGAGGAAGACATCTACATGCAGCAGCCACCAGGCTTCGAGGAACCTGGAATGGATAAGCACATATGCAAGCTCCAGAAGAGCATTTATGGCTTGAAGCAAGCAGCTAGGGCATGGAATGAGAAACTGAATCAACTACTGCTTAAGGAAGGGTTCACGCAAAAACGAGCTGACCCCTGCCTATACTCAAGATTCAGAGACAATAAATGGACTTATATCCTGATTTATGTTGATGATCTGATCATCTGTTATGAACAGGAACAAGACAGTCAAGAGATTCTTGAGAACCTAAACAAGGAAGTAGAAGTAAAGAAACTTGGAAGCATCTCACACTACCTTGACATTCAAATTGAAAGAGAAGAGGATGGAAGTTATCTTCTCAACCAGAAAGCAAAGATCAATGATCTTTTGGAATGTCTGGGACTGACAGATGCCAATGAGGTCAGTACACTAATGGATGTCAATTTCCTGAAACAAAAGGAAGATGATGAGCCTCTACCAGCCAACAACCAGTACAGGAAAGCGATTGGCAAGGTTTTGTACATAGCCACCGTGACAAGGCCAGATATTGCCAGAGCGGTGGGAATCTTAAGCAGGAAAGTAAGTGCCCCAACCAAGAATCACTGGACTGCAGTCAAGAGGCTGGGAAGATACCTGAAAGGTACTGTGCACTACATATTGAAGATTCCAGTAAGCAGCAACCCTAGACTGGTGGGATACTTGGATGCAGATTGGGCTGAAGACATAGCTGTTCGCAAGTCCACCAGAGGACACCTGTTTCTCTATGGAGATGGAGCCATAAGTTGGACTAGCAGGAAGCAGTAACTTGTTACACTCTCATCAACAGAAGCAGAATACATATCAGCTAGTGAAGCATGCAGGGAAGTTGTGTGGATACACAAGCGGCTGTTGGACTTTGGAATTAAAGAGCCAAAGCCTACCACGATGTTTGAGGACAACCAGAGTTGCATTAAGCTCTCAAAAATGGAAAAGGCCAAGTCTTGAATGAAACACATTGATATAAAGTACCAGTATGTTCGAGATGCACAGAAAGAAGGTCTAACTGAGTTGAAGTATTGCCCAACTGAAGAAATGGTGGGAGATGGACTGACCAAGCCACTACCAAGGGATCAATTCCAGATGCTACGTGAGCAAATGGGAGTCGTGAGTCGGTGTGACAGGTGATGAGAAAGGGTGTTGGAGAAACAGCTCTAGATGACATCAACCTTTTGCGCCAACAAACCGTTATGACCACTAGGGGCATTGGGAGTAGAGATAGTGAGTTAGTGTGAGTGTCACTTTAACCTTTCTGATCTCTACTTCTAAGCCCCCTCTTCCCCCACTCAGGTGGGATGTGCCCAGGAAGCTCCTACTGGACTTCTTCCTTCTTCCTGACCTTTCTCCATTCCTCTCTTCTCTCTCTGACCTTCAACATGACTAGCCACCATGCTGGTGGCAGCTAGCTAGTAAGATCTAGGGATAGGTCTTTCCTATCACAATGCATTTCTCAATAAAGTAGATTATTTAAATCTATAAACAATCTCCAAGGTGAGGATTATTCTAAGCTGTTGCTACTGATAATTTGAGCTATTTTCTTTTGCTGTGTGTAAACTCTGCTGATGCCTAGCCTGAGCTCTAACAGGTCCTGGCACAGCAGGCAGTGTAACATTGGTTTTTTGGCTTTTGACCACTAATAAAATTCCAACACTACACTCTCCCCACATATTCTTCCCTCTAAACCCATACCTTTCTCTCTCCCAGAGGGGCACTGATTGTCCCTAAATCCTTCTCCCCCTGGAGTCCCCACAATACAATTAAAGCAACACAAAAATGAAACCTAATTTTATAAAACTTCCATTCTATCACTTACAGCAAAAACCTTATTTCTTCCACCCCTTCCCCCTCAGATTGCTTCCAAGTCCCCAAACCCTCACCCCACTGCCAACCCTTCTACACACTTAGCCCCTGACCCCCATCCCTCACTAGGGGCCAGCCCTTCACATCTCTCTCTCTCTCTCTCTCTGTTGTCCATTTATTCTAATGGCATGTCTATTTGAATGAATGGCCCATTGAAATGAATGGCCCATTGGTTTCCAATTGAAGTCAATTGGAAAATTAATCCATAGATATGAATCTGTTAATCTGTACATTTGTAAAATTTGAGATACAAATCCATAATCAACCTGAATTCCCATACCTAGTAATGTCATAACTAATCATGTAAACCTTTTTCCATTTACACTTTCCAAAATTTTGTCATAATATTCCTCATTTTTTTCTTAGCCTAGTGATTATTTAAAACGTTGAAACAAATTATCCACAGTATAGGGCTCTGAAAAATCAACATGTTTCTAATACATTTCTATTGCAAATCTAATTTCAAACAACATGGGCATGTGTGGTTGATTACAAAGGATATTTATACAAGAGATTGGACTCCAGAAAGTGAATTGTTATTTGAAATTTTCTTGTTTAGGTATGTGTATCTGGAAGATCAAAGTGACACTCTTTTGCCCAACTTTTCCTGGAAAAAAAATAAGAACAAACTTCAAAACAAGAACAAATGTTAGTCTTTTCCATCTTCTCTAGAGTTTTAAAAGATAAATGCACATTGGGTGATTTCACACGAACAGAATCCAAGTCTCTACCCTACCTTCCCAAGTCACAGCCCAGACTAAGGCCTTCCTGACCAGGCCAAAATGGGCCACAGCAGGCTATCATGTCCGATCATGGGTCACCACCCATGGCCGGCCACCATGACTGCCCATCATGGCAGGGGAAAGGGTGCTGGGCATAGCACAATTGGGGCCACCTGGCCAGTCACATGTTCAGTGAGCTCCCCACCCTTCCCAGTGTTCAAGCTGCAGAAATATCTGTTTGGTGCCCCAACCAAGTCTGGAGCGTGTTCGTCACGACTTCCCATCCTGTGGTGGGGAGGGCTGTCACTATGCGACTATCACTTCTGTTTTTACCCAAAGACTATGAATGTGTGCTCCCACTTTAGCTTGATATATTTTCTTCATACTACTATTACAGACAAAAAAAACCCCACAAAAACCACTTTGCTATCTGTCCTATATACCTTCACAGTATTTTGAAGTCTAAGGGAAATGGGATTATTGCTTCCCTTCTTAGATGCCTATTCTATTGAACAGACATGTAAAATGAGTAATCAACACCTAGATCATTTGTACAGGCATAAAGATCTGGTGGCTATTAGACAGAACAAGGTAGCTCTTCGGTATAGTCTTTTGAAAAATCAACATTTATTGGAACACTATCTAAAAGTAATTTCTAATTTTCAACTGAGGCAAGCTATGACATTGATATGGTTTCAAATGATGCCCTCATCAGTGCTAGAGGGCAGATATGCTAAACTCCCCTATGAATTGAGATTATGAACGTGTGGAGTAAATGTGTCACTTTTTACATGGTCCCATTTATTACAAATGGAAAGTGAGCTTTGTGGCTTAGCTGAACTAATCATACTAAATTGGGCTTCACTTTTTCCAAGTTGCATAAAATGAGTTTGCACTTCTCTTTGATACCAGACTACCAAAGCAAGTGTTGTAAATAGACAATATATTTATAAATAAAGAAAGGAGCATGAGACTTTTAGACTATATTAAAAATATAAGCATAGTTTACTTAAATATAAATAGAGAATATCAGTAGTTTACATAGAATAGCATAGATAGCCAATCAAAATTACATGATCTTAAAACATCTCTATTTTAAGAAAAAAGCTTCTAAAAGCTTAATATATGCTCAACTCATTGGCTCAAAGATATCAAGAGTAATACGTTACATTTTTCCCAGTTCTTCCCTTTATCTGCCAAGATGTTGGTGAGAAAGAAACTCCATGGTGTGTGGAATTTCAGTCTAAAAAAAGTCAGGCTGTGTCTCTCTTCTTAAGCAGTTTGCCAGAAGGCTCACATTTCTGAGCACTGACGTTGGTTAGCAAGAAATACACTGGATTCTAATTGACTCTCTTAATTCTGAACAAGTAAAGTTTTTTAAAATTTCCTTCAAGGTTTAAATAGAAACCGTATATTTTTATCAAAGATAATTGTCAGATTACAGAGAGAATAACCAGAACTTGAAGGTTATTTCAATCATTAATTAAATAGATATGTTAGCTAGAAAAAACTAACTTAAACACTCCTTCTCAGTTTGGAGATGTTTATGGACTGATCATTCATCATCTAGACACATAACAGATAAGATTCCAGACACCTAGGCTGGCCAGAGGCCTTTGATCTGCCCTCTAACTCCTAGCCATTTGACTGTTTCCTTGGATACAGCGAAAGTTCATTTGGGAAGTTTAGAAAAAAGCTCATTGGAATATAGCTGAAGAAACTTCAGCCTGAACCAAACTAATCACAGAAGTTGATCTTAGGAATCAATACTGCAAAACACAAATCCAATACTTTGAAACAAAAAGTTAACATAAAGAAACTCAAAATTAATACATTAGGAACACAGATGGCCAAAAATATATGCTTATAATAGGAAATACATGACAAATGTAGCTTAGAACCTGCATCACTGTCTATTTAGATTCCCCCTTCTTATAGCCCTAGAATCAAGCATCTAAATCTGCTATTGCAAAAGTGTGCAGGCTGGGATGATCATGGGAAAATTTGATACTTGTTTGCTAATCCAGGGGGAAAAGCACTTAAAAGGGGTGGCTAATATGGCACATGCCTTTATGATTTATAGAAGGAATATAAAAAAGGCTGTATTGGGGGGTTTATCTTAAAAGCTTTATGGTGACTGCTCTTGGGAGTTATTTGGTATTATTTTGTCTTGTTTAAATAACTGTCTTAAGTATTGGGAACATGACTTAAGTTTGTCTTTTTGTATCTATTGTACTGGGTATCTTATAATTGTTAAGCATTCCCCTTTATTATCATTGTTTTAATAATTGGTCAGTCTTAATTATTGTTATTGTTTTAAATATGATTTGTTTTAATTGTGTTTTTCTGTTTATTTTGTTATAACCAAACTAGTTGAACAATAAAGAACTATTCATTCATTCATTTTGAAGTCTGCATGCTACAACAGAACTGGTTTTCCCATTTCTCTTCTTCTAAATTCAGATGGGTCACTCTTCAACATTCACTGACCTAATCTTGTACATTAGAATCAGTCAACCCATTCCAACTTTTCTTTTATGGTCCATTCTGTACTTCTCCATACTGAAAGGATAACTGATTACAAGAATGGTCATGCCTTAATTGTTGGTAGTAAGGCTCTGTTTGTGACTAGGAAATTATTTGTAATAGTGAGTCAAGGAGGGGGAAAGGATAGTGTTATGAAGATTCAGGGTTCATCGTAACTGGCTGAAACCCCGGCTTACCTCTCAAACCAGCTGTGACTCAGTTTCCCAATTTTTGTTCGACACAAGCCACCACTCACATCAGAGTGGCGGCCAATCAACAGGTATAAATGCACTGAAGTATAAGTCACATAGGCACATCTTAGTATTTAAATCAGGAGTCATCCCAGAATGCTGTATCAGACATTTACTTTGCTTTGCATATGTCCAGAATGTGAACCGAAGAGACTTGTTCACAGAAGCCACTATTTTTATTTAGTTCAATGAGCATTGGGGTCCAATTCAATAACATAATGGGTGTTTTCACATGGACATGGGGGTGCCCAACCCTGGAGCAAGTCCAGGGGTGCACCCTCAAGCCTGCCCACTTACAGCCCCACCTGGGTCCACCCACACAGTGCCCCTTTCCCCTCACCATAGAGTTTTGGGTGGATTTCCAGATGCTCTGGGCTGCTGCCCACAATTCCATGGTTTTGACTGGGGCATTCCCAGGTGATAGTGGAGCAACAGTGGCTATCCACTGAGCAGGTGAACAGCAGCCCCACCCCTGGCCGGTGTCCCCGACTTGGGCTGCCCTCCCCACTGTTGCTGTTCTTGGAGGTTCCAGAAAACTGCTGGTGGGGCTGCCCTGGAATAGGGCGGCCCCACCAGCAGCTGCTCACCTCTGATTCAGGAGGGCCAGCTGTTCACCTCTGATTCAGCTGCTGACCTCTGATTCAAGAGGGACACCTCTGATTCAGCTGCACATCTGGGTGACCACCTTTGGGAGTTTCCCAAGGTCAAATCCCAGGCTAGTCGCCAACATGGCCCAGGCCAATCCTAGACCAACATCTGGCAGTGCATGCACATATGTGCAGATGAGGTCCAGGCCAAAGTGTGACAAAGTAGGCCACGGTGGGATGCTGTCACCTCTGTTGTTGTTTTTTATCCTTGGTCTCACTAACTTATTGAACCACCCTCTCTCTGTTGCACATGGTAAGGCAGAGGGACTGGCAGGGGGGGTCAGTTCTAAGAGAGCTTATAAGTGAAGAAAAGCAGCAGGAAAAAATTGGGAAATCCTAAAAAGAGCCCAAAGATCTGTCTCTTGAAAGAAAATTTGTTTGCATGCCTTCTGTAGTGTTTGTTACCTGTCACCTGCTAATTCTGTTTTATAGGGATTTTAAACTGACATGTTTCTTTTTGTAATAACTCAGGGTGTTTGATTTTTCCTACCTTTTCCTAATGAAAGAATTTACATAAGCCGAATGTTCTGGAGCCAAACTGCAAAAACATAGTGTGTTCTGAGATTAGGATATTCCTTGGTCTTCTACCAAGCAGAAAAATGTTCCCACCTCTGAAAAGCAAAGGAAAAACATGGCACATTTGAAATGCTTTTACAAACTAATTTAGCTTCCTGACTTGCTTATTTTGCTTAGTTGAGATGCTATGAAATTAACAATTCCTTTCTATTTTTGTAAAGAGTCCTGCTTCGGGAGGAGTTTAATTATAGCTGTTAGAGGACTAAAGCAAAGGAGCGGCAAGCATTTTTAAAATAAGAGCATATCATTTAATTCCTTCAGAAGCAGAAGCCTAGAATTAGATTGGCCTTTCTGTCTGAAGTGCCTAATAAGCCAATTTATTTGGCCTTGTAATCAACTGCATTTTAAAAATATCCCTGTACTGAATTTTAAAAGTTTAAATTAAGCCTTAAGTACTTATCGCATTCATTTTATCTATGCTCATTCCCTTATAGGACACGGTTGAAGTTTTAGCCTTTGAAACACAAAGAAAACAAAAACAGCTGACCATTGAAGCAACTGTTTGGAATGTTGAAAAAAACCCAAATTATCACACTGAAGAAAGAAAGAAAGAAAGAAAGAAAGAAAGAAAGAAAGAAAGAAAGAAAACCCCCCACGTATGCATACAGCTCTGGGATAGATGTGTGTATTGTGTGATTTAGACATCCAGTTCATGCATCGGGTTATGAAAAAAAAAATTATAGGGATTTTTTTTTGCTATGAAATAGGGACCCCATAGAATACAATTTCTCCTTCTAGAGTTTCACTCCACATATTGTATTACAAAATGTCTTAGAGAGAAGCAAAGATATGTACATATTTTAAGTGAAATTCATGAGAAGTGATTCAGTGTCTTTAAGTACTTGAAGTACTTGAAGGCTCGAAGTACAGTGGCTTGCTTATTTATTTATTTGTTTGTTTGTTTGTTTGCTTGTTTGTTTACAGCCATCATTTGGAGAGATATGGTCAGCATTATTGGGGGTGTTTGCAGTTTTGCCGTAGATCTTCTATCGTGCTCCTTCATGGTGCCCTGAAGACCTTTGGTGCCGAAACATGTCAGTTGAAGCCTGAAGGGACAACAGATTTGAACTCTTCATGAAGAACATAAGAACATAAGTACTGCCATACTGAGTCAGACCAATGGTCCATCAAGCCCAGCATCCTGTCCTCTGACAGTGGCCAATCTCGATCACATAGGAGAAGAACCAGCAGTTACAATGGGCAATCCATTCCCTGTTGTTCACTCCCAGCTCCTGACAGTAAGAAGTTCATCCTGTAAGCTACTTCGTTAATAGCTATTAATTGACCTACTCTACAAGAATGTATCCAGTACGTTTTTAAACTCAGCTATACTACTAGTCTTGGCAATGTCCTCTGGCAACAAATTCCATATGTTAATTATGCATTGAGTGAAAAAGTACTTCCTTTTATTTGTTTTAAATCTGCCGGCAACTAGTTTCATAGAGTGTCCTCTATTTCTAATACTATTTGAGAGGGTAAATAACCGTTCCCTATTTACTCATTCCACAACACTCAAGATTTTATAAACCTCTATCATATCTCTTCTCAGTCTTCTCTTCTCTACGTTGAAGCGACCCACCTTGTCAAGCCTGTCTTTGTACGGAAGTCATTCCATACCCTTTATCATTCTTGTTGTCCTTCTCTGTACTTTTTCAAGTTCAGCTTATATATATTTTTGAGATGGGGTGACCAGAACTGCACACAATATTCCAGGTGCGGTCGCACCATTGATTTGTATAGAGTTACCGATCCATAGTAAGACACTCCCTACTATCCAATGACTTTTTAGTTTTCTCAAGAGTCTTTTATGTGGGACCTTATGAAATGCTTTCTATCATTTGTCAAGATTGACTCTGATTTGTTTGGACTAATAGACTCTATGGCCCTTTTTACAAAGACACTCTAACACCGATAAAATGGGTGTTACATTTTATTATACATGGTACAGGGCAACACTGCAGCCCTGCAACATGGTCCTTTTTCACACGAGATGCCTCCACCCAGTTTTGCTGGATGGATATGGGTGGAGGCGTCTGTGTAAACACCACACTTGTGGTGGTTGTAGGTGCATGCATGCTCCCGCGCAACACCCATCTCTATTCACCAGCCACCCACAGAGAAACAGACTCCCAATTGCTCCATGGGTGGGTGGTGGGTGGATATGGAAACTGGGTGGGGCATCTTGTGTGAAAAGGGCCCATGTTGCAGGGCTGCACTGTTGCCCTGTATGATGTATAATAAAATGTAACACCCATTTTATCGGTCTGTGTAAAAAGGGAAAAACATATTCATTTTGTTGTGTTATTTGTGTTTGTTTTTTCACTCTTTATGATTGGTTTGTATATAGGGCTGTAGGGGAAAGTCGCAGCGGTAGCTATTTCCGCTCGAAACAGCGATTCCGCAATTAGTGGTATGGCGTGGCAGAGGCTTTCATTCCGCTAGTTTCTTTCTGCTACTTCTGCAGTTCCGCTAATTTCATTCCGCTACTTCCACAGACTTCGCAAATAATGGAAAAATGACATTTTTGCTACTTCTGTCATTCCGCCAGTGGCACAAAATAGTGGAACAGCGGTTTTCCAACAGTTTCTGACAATTCCGCAATTTTTCCAATAGTTTCTGAATTTGCAAAATGCCGGTAGAATTAGCGTAATGTCGGCAGAAAAGCCGTGGTGTGGCGCGGGCAATTCTGAAATGGCGGAATGGAATCGCAGCATGGTAAAAGCTGCTGCCGCATCAGCCCTAAAGTTAATTTAGTTATTAAAATATTAAATTTGTTTATTTGTGATTCATTGTTTTTACTGATATTCAGTTGCTAACTATCTTCTGCCCTTTCTTTTGGATTTGGATAGTCACATGAGCAGCAGTTCGTCAGTTTGTCTGCTCTGAGCAAAATGCCTTGTTAGCTTCAGGTTATCTCCCATCAAGCAATGGGATATTTGTCATGCAACAAGGATACACTTCCCTGCAGCAGCAATTCACATGCAAAAAGCTGCTCCTCAGCAGTGGAGAGGATAGTGACATGTCAAGAAAGACTTGGTAATTTCAGATGTAACGAGACCATGGTCAACCACCTGCCCCCTCCCCAATCCCTGGTAGGAATCAGGCCAGCACATCTAAAGGACGGCTGTACCGATTCCTGATCAGGATCCAAAATGGATCCAGATCCGTGATTCAGCGTGGCGGGCCTGAAAATACCCACTGATGATTTGTTTTGCACAGTGTAGCCATCTGGAAAATTATATGGTTAGGATTAATATAATAGGACAGAAAGTAAGGGAAAGGACACCGTGATTTAAGCATTGGCACTGCACGCACACATATACTCAACTGCAAAGCTTACATGGGTTCCATAGGACCTGTGTCGGTGGTGTGCATGGTTTGGACATGTGTCTGTGCACCAACAGAACTCTGCATAGCATGAAATCGGCCCCACCATCTAGACAGATGCTTGCTATATAGCTCTTTGCTTCATGACAACTCACCATAAAAATGAGCTTATCCTGTCTTCTTCTCTCCCACACACCTCTGTCTACCACCTCCATTGTTGTAGATCAAATTGTCAGGTCAGGCTTTGCTTACAGGGATAGGCTAGGTTGATAGACTGGAAGGAAACTCAAGGATCATCTAGTCCATACCCCTGCACTTAGGAAGAATACAGCCTATGATAAAAACAAATCATAGTGTGGCACAAGCAGAGAGAAGAGCATACCAATATCTAGAATTACAGGCACTGAATTAATAAAATATTTTCAGATGACTCAGGAAAATGTGCCAAGCTCCAGAATGCAGGGAAAGACTGAAAAATCCCCATGCTTACCAGCCAATTTTCCCAGGGGAGGGGGAGGGGATTCTTTCCATCTCCAAATATGGCAATGACTTGGAAGATGAACATGTACGCAAGACTCACCGGACAAGTACTTGAAATAAAATTCTCTACTGTTCCAAAATGATCCATCCAATGTTCCATCTGCAATTGTCTCCATATTTCATGCCTCAAAGGAAGGGGGGAGGAGAGATTGGGGGTCCAAAATATCTTAGGGACGGGGAATCTTGACCTAACTTTGAATGGAAAAATCATAATATATCTCTCATTCTTCTGTTCCCAAAGCAGTAGCACAGCTTTGAGTATAGCATATGGGGCATAGCTATCTATAATAGGTGCAGTTGCATAGTGGTCCATGAGCCTGAATGAGTCCATGAATGTATAACCCTTTCTTCTAAATAAAAAAGAAATAAATCTATAGGTGCTAACACAAGTGACAGAACCACTGTCATTTTGCGGTTGGGAATGGCTACCCTTGGCTGAGGCAGCTCTAGTGGCGGGAACACAGATCCCCACAGTTGGACCTGGCAGGGGAGGAGGGCGTGGAGCAATGTGAGGCCACTCGACCACACCCTGTGCTGCTGTAGCCTTCCAGCACTCCACCCCCCACCATAACAAACATGCATGGCTAATTGCCATGGCAACATCCCCCCCCCACACACACACACGCTGGGCCAGGCAGGCATGTGAACAGATCTGGCTGCCCAGTTCGGCTTGTTCTGACCCACCTGGGTGGCTCACAGGGCCAGACTGTGTACCCGATTTGTTCCAGGCTCACGTTTCCAGCCCGGCCACCAACCCTGCTGGAGTTTGAACCAAGCCCACACCTGGTGGTCCTGGAACAAACATGTGGGTTCAGTGCTGGCTCAGGTGGACGAGAGTGGGCCAAACTGGGCTGGTGTTATTTCTGTTAACACCCTATACCCCTACACGGTAACAGGCAGGTTAAAAAGTCAAGATCCCACCTTGGAAGACCCTAAGGAACACATAATCCTTCTACTAGATATTTAATGACCCAGAGGCTTGTAAGGTTAATAACAGTTGCTTTATTTTTACCCCCTCTTCCCAAAAGGTATGGACAACAAACAAATTAATACAATGTGCTTAACAGCATATTTAATGTCCCATACAGTGTCTAGACTGCTAGGAACCAAGGCCAGGCAGGACGGTCCATCTTAATATTCCCACCAAATAGGAAAGCATCACTTCACAACCCTTTCCTGGATCCTGAGACTAGTGTCTAACCCCCAAGTAAGCCTAACTCACTAGCTGCAAGCTCCTCCTCTCACCACCATAGGACACTTTATGTGGCTCTTCCATGCTTGTCATCCTCTGCTGGATGTTCAATAAGTAGCTAAGTTGGGTCCTCTGATAAGCAAAGATCTCGCTGGTGCAGTCACTGCTAGGCTGATGCTTTCCTCCCTCATCACTTTTTTAGCTCAGATGAACAGAATAAGCAGTACTCCAACTTCTTATAAGTGCAGGGATATTTCCCCTTTTTTTTTTTACTGTACAAGATGAGAATCAGGATTCCCTGGCAGCTGTGTAGGCTAGGATTTGGGAAATATTGAATGAATGAATGAATGAATGAATGAATGAAAAACTTTATTTGCCTTGTCTCAATGGTTATTGGTAATTATTACAACCTATACAATACACACTTACACATTGCCTAAACATTTCCTAAACATTGCCATTGTTGTCATAATCAGATTTACAATCAAATTTGCAATCAAAGTTAAAAAAAGACATTTATTTACACCCCTCAGTTTGCAAAATTAAGCACAAACAAAATCTACCATCTTTATATCTAACTAAATTTCTCCCTGCTAAAGGTCTTCCCTTCCCAGCCCCTGCTTGCATCTTTCCTTCATCACTGCTTTACTGAAGCCCACAAAAACCCGGGTTAATTCAGTTTCTTTATAGGCCAAGCATAACTCAAGTGGGTCAGTAAAGGGAAGCCTCGACTGGACTTGTCCGAGGACCCCTAAGATCTTTAACCTCCAGTTAGCATATTTTGGGCATACAAAAAGTATGTGAGATACCGTGTCAGGGGCTTGCGATTGGCAGAATAGGCATCCCCTCTCGTGTAATGGGATTCCCCTATACCGCCCCTCGAGTACTGCCGATGGAAAAACTCCAAAGCAAAGACTAGTAAACGCACGTCTTACCGCAAAGTCTGCCCAGCTCCTCAAATAGCCTACCTCGCATGTCGGGGTTGTCGGTGCTTTATACACAGGGTTAACCTTCTGCTGTCATAACAAGCCAGTTTCGTTTTGGAGTTGCTGGTCTGACAGTCTCTTCTTAACCAGGCTCATGACCTGGTTAAGACTCAGGGTCAGTAGCCTCTCCACTGAAAGACCCACTTTCCCATTAAACCATCAATCCTCTTCAACCATGGACACAGCAGCCCCCCATCTAGGGCCATCCCCAAAAAGGAGTTCTCCCCCACCGGGAGGAGGGCCGTTTTTAGCCAATACCGGACGAGAGCATGGTCCGCATAAACCTTATTGGGAGGCGGCCTGTCTCCACTCTTAGAAATACCTGGGGGTTCCCTGAGGGACCCCCAGGATTGCCCTTAGGAACCTGTTTTGGATTGGCTCTAGTTGCTCTAGGAAGTTCAATCCCCACACTGGGAAAGCATAGAGCAACTGTATAATTACCTTTGCTTGGAATAGCCGGATAGCCGGAAAAATCAGCTGAGCTCCCTTGCAAAAACAGAATCCTCGTATTGCGTTCGTTGACTGCCCTGCCCGTGCTTTCGCCACCAGCCAATGGTCTCGCAGCTAAGTGAGTTTGAAAAAAGAATCCCTAAATGTTGGAACTTATCCACCTGCAAGATCTGGTGATCCCCAATTCGCCATTCATGCTTTATCTTATGTTTCCTTTGCCCGATAATCAAGACCTTTGTCTTCTCATAGTTGATTCTCAGGCCCTCCTGTTGGCAATAATCCCCCATCCACTGCATCGCTGACGGAGCCCAACTAATGAACTCGAGACCAAGACCGTGTCATAAGCGTAGAGTAAGGCCGCTATCTTATAGTCGCCAATCTGAAGGGGATGGGTGTCTACACCCAGTATATAACTGGGAAGGTTATTCAGAAAAACATTGAACAGGCTAGGGGCCAATAGGCAACCCTGCTGGACCCCTTTATCCACCCTCACTTTTTGAGAGAGAGCGCCCTCCCTATTAATTTTGACCTGCAGGGTTTTATTCTTATGAAGTCTTGCTATCAATGCAAGGAGTCTCGGATCAATCTGCAATGCCCTCAGCTTCTCCCATAGCCGTTCCCTACAGATTAAGTCAAATGTCATCCTGAGGTCTATAAAGCAGAGATAAACCTTCAGGCCCAATCCCACTGTTTTCCCAACTAAATGAGCCAAGACCATGGCATGGTTCACCATAGACTGGGACCTTTGGAACCCCGCTTGTTCAGTCACGATGACCTTCTTGGCCTCCAGCCATTCTTGGAGCCTTGATAATAATAGCCTCGAATACAGTTTGCCTATAACGCTTAAGAGGCTGATTGGGCGATAGTTCCCTGGATCTCTAGGATCCCCTTTCTTAAATATAGGGATCACTATATCATTTATCCATGCTTTAGGTATCCTCCCTGTCGCACTGATGTAGGTAAAGATCGGGGCCAAAATTCCAGCCCACCACTCGGGGGCCTCCTTCAGACTCTCTCCCATTATTAAATCCATCCCTGGCACCTTTCTGCTTTTACACTGGGAGATCAGATGTTCCCAGAAGCCTTTTGCACCTTGGGAGGCCACCTTGGGAGGCAATTTTAACACCAGAGTCAGCAATTGGCAGGGTCTAGGACTAGGGAGGGGTTACCAAAGCCATCTGGGATGCCCCAATCAACCAACTTAAATGCTAAATATATTTATTTATTTATTTATTTATTTATTTATTTTCATAGATTTTATTTATTATTTTATTTTCATAGATTTTATTTATTTATTTATTTTCATAGATTTTTACCCCGCCCCTCCTGCCATGCAGATCAGGGCGGCTTCCAGAACATTAAAATACAATAAAATCAATTAAAATTATCATAAATATTATAAAACATTAAAACAGGACTAAGATACAATATAAAAACCCAGGTAGGTGGGGGAACTAAAACACCCCTCCCTACCCACCCTCCCTCCCAAAGGCCTGGGCGAACAGCCAGGTCTTACAATTTCGCCAGAATGTTAACA